>OZ010587.1:36178925-36266425 GCA_963932145.1 Acanthosepion lycidas
AAAAGAAAAGAGGAAAAGAAGAATAGGAAAAGTTAAGAATCCTAGTGAAAAACGCAAATGAATTTATATATATATATATATATATATATATATATATATATATATATATATATATATATGCGTGTGTGTGTGTATGTCTGTGTGTGCGTGTGTGAAAGTTTTTCTTTTTGTATGAATGTGTGGATATTAATAATTGTTTACATTGTTTAATTATTACAGTGTATATTTTTCTTTATATACATACATATATATATATATATATATAGAGAGAGAGAGAGAGAGAGAGAAAGAGAGAGAGAGAGTTAGAGAGAATGACAGAGAAAGGAGAGGAGTGAAAGGATGGAAACAAATGACATAGAGAAATAAGTTTCTTGATTGAATGAAAGAAAAATTGAAAAACAGGTATAGATGGAAAAGAGAAAAATTCTTTATGGGGAGATAGATCAAAAGAAAGATAAAAGAGAGGGTGCAGTATAAAATTCTTGCTCATTCTTGTTATTTTCTTATGGAGTTAATCTATTTATGTATATACCGTATAGGGGGATTCTATGGGATAAGGGATAGAATGAGAAGATACAGGAAAAGGATACGAGTAAAGCCAAAGCCTGAGATAATGACGAAGCATCCGTTGTAAACACCCGCGAAATCTACCCGCGTCCAGCTAGGAATATTATTAATAATACTTACACTTTATTTACTATGCATTGTACATTTATGGCACATGGCTACAATTATAGGGTTCCCAATGGGGATCGAACTCACGAGATAATTTTTTACGAGACAATCTTGTTAAACATTATGACGAGACAACCAGAATAAATATTCGTATTATTAATCGTAACAATGAGAATAGGAGTTGTCGAAGAAAAGAAGAAAAGAAGGAAAAGAATATTTGAAGAAATAAATATAGGTGGGAGGAGAAGAATAGAGAGGGAAGGGAGTTAGACATAGGAGAGAAGAAGAGAAATAGTAAGATAATAAAGAGAGAGGAAATTAAACGGAAAAGAAGAAACGTGAGAAGTCGAAGAAGAAAACGGAGAGAATGAAAATGGGTAGAGAAGAAAAAGAAAAAAAGAGGACGAAGGAGAAAAATGAGATTAGGAGATTTGAAATAAGAGAGAAAAGAGGGTGAAGTGAAAAGGGCAGATAAAAAAAAGGAAGGAAAAGTAGAACAGAGGAGTAAAAAAGAAAAAAAAAACGAGAAAGGAAATGAAAATATAAGCAGAGATATATAGGAAGTTACGAGGTTTAGGAAAGAGTAGATAAAATAATATAGGAAAGTAGGAGACAAAGAAAGAGAAAATAAAAAGAGAGAAAAAACAATAAATCAATAACATCCATTGAAATATTTCTTTTGTAAACTAAAATATTAAGTAAAATTATTTCTTCTATGATAAAGAAACATCGCTGAGTGTTATTGTTTGTGCGTATTTGAGGCCAATTCTATGAACAACTTAAATACAAAAGCGATTTTTGCGATTAAGAGACTTGAAAGCTTGAAACATTAGAAAAATGCTAACCAAATCCTTATTGACCATTGCCAAGTGACAATAAAATAATAGAAAAAAAGAATTATGCTGCTGATCGCTATCACTTCTGTTTGAATTTTCGTAATGAAGATTTGTCGTTATTAAACTATAATCCATTCAGTCTAGTGGATTACTTCTTATTGTTATAAGAAGAAAGATCCGACTCCTATATCATCCGAAGTTCTTCGGGCATCTGTCTTTTTTTTTCTCAAGTGTAAGCATTTAAAACTGAAACTATTACTCTATTAACGGAGTTAGATTGTTCTCAGTCCGCTGTCTATGTCGACTTAATTCGTTCTCGTAATACCACTTCTGTCATTTCAACTAAACGAGTATTTGACTTTCGCTACCTAATACAGGGATTGAACTTACATCTACTACGTGTCTACATAAACCTTTTTTATCCACTTCAGTCGTTCCCAAACGGTGCGGTGGGCCTCATAGGTGCGGCGGAAGAGGATAGCAGGTGAGGCGGAAGAGGATAGCAGGTGAGGCGGAAGAGGATAGCCGGTGAGGTGGAAGAGGATAGCAGATGAGGCGGAATGATTGAAAGACAATCAAAGATTTAGAAACAGTTTTAAAAAATTCATATACCAAAAATACATATGATTTAAAAATTTTAAATATTATTATGGATTACTTGTAATTAGATGCATGAGTCCCAGGATAAATAGTTATAAACAGTTATTGATCGATTTTAACATTGTGATATGTTTGCATTATAACAAGTATTAAGAATATAGTAACTAGGGTGCGCAAATTGGAGAAGAGAATTATCAGTGATAGCTGTTCTGAGTTTGAATCCACAGTTATCTCCCTTTAACCCTCTGTCTTTTTTTATTTTCAAACTTACTTTTTATCGCATAAAGGCGCGAGCAAATTTTCATTCCGAGAATGCAGCCCAGAGAAATAAAAGTTTGGGAGCCACTGCACTAGGTCAGAGCACAATTAGGCGGTGGAATTTTTAACTTCAAACCCAAAAAGATTGGATTCTTCTTATCAAAGCTGAACAAGGTAGACGGGTTATCACTACTAATATTATCATTGCAATTAACGGAAAGTCATTATAATCAGATCTTGATAAGAAAGCAATGATATGGTGTTGACGCCTACGCTAGGCTTACTGAACATGTTATCAAAACATAGCGTCTGTGCTAATTCTTTAAATATCTGTATTCTACAATATTGTTCCCTATTGTTCTAATATAATTCTAAAGAGATTCGTGAATCTCTTTTCTTTTCACACATGAACAAAGTTTAATTTTATAGCGCCTCCACAATTTTTCGATGTTCTTCAATCGTGGTTAGTGGCGCCTTTTTGTATACACAGATTTTAGTTATGCGCTCTTCTGACAGAAGTCTGACTCTAAAAAGGTGACAATTCTTTTGAATATAATAAATTTGATGTGTTGATCGCAGATCCTCAGATGTAAGGTAAACAGGCTATCACCTGTCAGTAAGTTAGCAACCGATAAGACACTGTAATCAAACTTTGATAAGAAAGACAACCTTATCGATAACGGAAGATGAACATTTCTTCAGAAAATAAACAGAAAATCTGGGAGATCGGGACGTAAAGATTGAAATTTGGTAAATAGGAAGAGCAAGACAAAAGAACTGTTGTTGTTGTCCTTGGAGCACTATTAAGAAGATCTTATCAATGTTATCGTCTGTTAAATAAAAGGTATGATAACGTAATCAATAACAATGGAATAGAAATATAGAAACAGCATACGATCTACAAGAGTCATGTATTTGTTGAAGTGTATAAATTTAATGTCGTAGAAACTGAATGATATTTAGTACTTCTATTTTAGAAGTCTTTTTTCTAATGAATGATTAGGGTACCTCGGCATTGTGTAATGGTTAGCAAGCTTGTCTTGCTAGATCAGTTACGACTGAAAATGACTTCAATCCTCACTAGATGTTCCATACTTTCGGCCTTGTGTCACATCTAAGCTACGCTTAGAAAATAACTGAACAGTCGAAATAACTCAGTTGGCAGAGTATTAGACTGAAGATCTAAATGTCCCGGGTTTCGGTATTTGAGCCATACGTTGAAGAAAGAGCACCACATTTGCGTTGAAACTTCGCTTTTGATAACCTCGAGGCGGTGTAATGGATAGCATACTCGTTTTGCTGGAACAATTACGCCTGAATAGTGAGTTCAATCCTCACTGGATGCCACCTACATTTGGCCTTGTGCCACATCTAAGCTACTCTTGGAAAATCACTATTCTAGTAAATGATTTAAAAAAAAAATAATATTCCGTTTAATAATACTAATACTGTAGAGAAAATATTTGCATATTAATGGTTGATTGGAAGAATTTAGTAAAAATACCTACCGTATTGGCATATAAAACCTCCCACCCATTATTATCCTCCCAAATAGAAAAACTACCCCTCTTATTTTCTTCCCAAATACCCTCGGGGTTCTTTTGGGCGAAGATGAGATATATGGTATGTTAATGTTGACACAGAAGCTGAATACTAGAAATAGTAGTATAATTGCATAATCTTTTATAAGCCATGAGTCTTCAGGACGTGGTCTATCATGATATCGTATCTTTGTAGTAAGGCTTGTTTTTCCTCACCCGTCCCTGTTCTGTTATCGATTTACAAACTTGTGTATGTTAGGCTGATTTCTTCTGCGCCTCTTGCTTTCAATGCTTCGTGAACGCGCTTTTCTCTCCCTCAATAATAATGATAACATTGGGACGTCAACATATACCAGTCAGTTATGTGCCATACGTGATACACGCTTAGGTGATCATGTATCTTTCGATACATGACTGACAAAGCAGATTTTTCCGGCAGTAGGTTGACATTTCTTTCTGCAGTAGACCAGTTACCATCCAAGGCTATAGAACCCGGTCTGTCCTGCTATTTACTCATAGCTGATGGGGAAGAAGAGAATTCATACCATTCCCAAGGGTATTAGCGCATAAATGAATGTAATGGATTCGACTGGAATTCCTACTCGGCTCTCCGACTCCCCAATTCGAGCCGCTATCCATTACTCCACCGTACCTATAATAATATACTTATATACTATAAAAGACAACAGACAACAGATACGATGAGAAAAGCCTTAAAAATTTTAAGGTACTTCTTTTATGTATATGGCCTCCCCGTCTGATTATCTCAGCAAAAGAATTTGACAAATTTTCATATTATAAGGAAAAGAAAAGAGAAATTAAAAGAATGTCATTTAAATGCCACCAATGGTCCATTAATTATCGAGGCACTGGGAATGATTAAAAAGATTTCTGATGCACACGCTAAGAAAATCGTAGGAATCCCATGACTATCTGATGTAGGAAAGATTGTGAGCATACTTTCAGAAAAAAAAAAAAAAAAAAAAAAAAAAACCTCTCTCAATATACTCAATAATATTTTAAGAAAAAACATTCTTTATAGGTAGACTAAATAGAATATTGTTTAAAACAAAAAAAATCTTTGAAGCTCTTCAAAAAAACTCTCAAAGTACAAGGGCCTTGAAATCGAAATCTCAAAAATGTAACACGTAAGGATAACAACAATTGCAGTTGTAGTTGGAGCCCTCAGTTTGATTGGAAATGGTTCCGATAGACTCATTGATGGGATCCCTGTTACCCCAAACTTTAAAGAAATACAAAAAATGGTACTCACAAGTACAGCTCACACCTCACGAAGGGCTTTATCTATGTAAAATGTATTAAAAAATGCTCAGTGGAAAAAGTCATGTTGCCATTTCGTACCTTTAGTCTCCGGTTGGAACTAGGAACGAAATGAGTATACACCAGAAATCAAAGGATATAATAATAATAATAATAATAATATTCGAATCGCCGACAGGTTACAAGCAATTGTAGATGTCACATAATCAGCTAATGTATCAAGTTGGCTCATAAAGAATATAGTGAGTGAGTCATAAAGGCGATTCATTGCGAACTGTGCAAGCGACTACGTTTCGATTTCGCAGCTCAATGACATATGCACAATACAGAATGTGTCCCAGAGAATGAAACACATCCTCTGGAGTTTTTGAAATTCAAACGAACGACCCAATCCACACCACAAGAACGAATTCTGTAACAATAAACAAAAAGAGAAAAAGCTGACATTGAATTTATTCTGGTAAACTACAGAGAAAATCTGAAAGAAAGTGAAAAGACATACAATTATCTCGGCTTTGTCAGAGAACTGAGGAAATTGTGTCAAATGAGGGTGACAGTAGTTATCGGAGCACTGTGAACTGAAAATTAAGGAATGCTGGAGTATTAAGTGCGACTTGGCTGTCACATTGGCTCCACTCAGATCATCAGCTACGACGGATGTGGACGGTTAGTGAATTGTTGATTGGTTGTTTTTTTAGCGGCATATCAACGTCTCTATGGGTTATTTAATGCCGATATCTAAACATTTTGAACACAATTTTATGATTTCAACTAAATATATTTTGAAAGTAATTGTATGCCTTCAACTACTGATAAAATGTATTGTTGGTAATTCTGTATTGATAATTTTTTCAATAAATAGGTATTGGTAATATTTTTATATAAAAATGTATTTTCAGTAATTTTACTATAAAATGTATTTTTTTATACTTTCATAGTGTTTTGTTTTTGTTTGGGAGTTCATTGTTTGCCCATAGCTGGGACCCTAACCTGCAAACAAGATATGATTTCACGCTCATCAAAAACTCCAATCTCCTAAGAGGCCTTTATGCTGGATATAGTTTATCGTCATACCCAGGATTGACAGTCAGTGAATGAATGATGTTATATTAGGTTGGTGCAAAAATAATGTCGTTTTCTCACATAGTAACATATGTGAGAAAACGTCATTATTTTTGCACCAACCTAATAATTCTTCTTTCTTTTTATGTGCAATGTTCTTTCAAGATGTAGGCGATCATGGCTCACCACCTCCCTCTATCCCTTGAAGCTCTCAACAACTTCCTTCCCCCCGCTTCTTCCCCCAGACCACGTTCTGTTATCCACTTGCTTAAGCCCGCCACGTGTGTCATGCGTTGTATTCCCTTGTCACTCTTTCCCTATAAGCAACCCGTGAGTATCTCAATGCCATCCTTTCTCATTATGTGTCCCAGAAACTTCAGCTGTCTCTTCCTGATGCTAAGTATAAGCCTCCTCGTTTGCACACACTCTAAGACTTCATCGCTGCTCACACGCTCGGTCCATGATATCCTTAGCATCCTCCTGTAGAAACACATCTCTGTCGCCTCGAATCTCTTCTTCATCTTTGAGGAAATCGTCCATCATTCGCTGCCGTAAAGAAGGACAGATGTCACGTAACAGTTCAGTGTTCTTTTCTTTGTTACTAAAAAATCCTGCTGTCTCGAAATACTCTGTCCAGCTTTTGAAATGCATCCTTGGCCATCCCAATACGTCTACGGATCGCAGTGTCGTACTTACCGTCCTCTGTCAAAACGCTTCCCAAATATTTAAAATTCCGCACCTGCTTGATTTTAGTGTCCCCGACCTGAAAATCGCATTTCGGGCTTATCCTTTTAGTGATGACCCTGCATTCTGTTTTCTTGTAGTTTATGCTTAGTCCTTTCTTTTCGTTCTCCGTCGCTACCTTCTGTAGGAGATTTTGTAATTTCTTTTGGGTGTCTGCTGTCAGTACTGTGTCATCTGCGTATCTTATGTTGTTAAGGTTGTGGCCGCCAATGCTAAATGTCGGTAGGGTTTCCACTTCTAGGGAATATGAAAGAGACTCGCTGCCACTTGATCCCCAGTAGGGCAGCAGTTATTATTGTTTCAAAAACTCAATGAAGAAGAAGAAGAAGAAGAAGAAGAAGAAGAAGAAGAAGAAGAAGAAGTCGTGTGAAAATTTTTATGTTTCTGTAAGGTAACCAGAATAATTAAAAGAAGAGACATCAAATGTAGACCGTTTTGAACGTGAAAAGGTTTTCTGGTTGATATAATAGAAAATACAATCGGTGAAGGGCAATCACTAAAAGCGTCAGGGGCCAACCTCGGGGTGAACAAGGGTTAATCAAAGAGTGTATGACTCGCATAAATACAATTTTTAAAGGGGAAAGAGAAAAAAAAACGGTAGGGGATGGGGAACAGAGACGGGGAAGAAAAGGTTCGACTTGTGCGTAGATGCGGCAGATTCTATCCCCATTTACTTGTCTTTGTGGTTTTGAGAGTGAGGTGCCGGTTAGAGGAAGGGGGTGTGGCGTTATGGTTTTTTGGCTTGTTATTAGGGTCAGATGGTGAAGGAAGATGAGGAAACGAATGAGTATTCAGGGTAACGTTGGGTAGTTGGTAGAAAGGGGTTTGAGTAAGAGGGCGGCTCCCGATTCAGTGGGATTTTGGGGAGGTGCTGCCCTACTGAGAGGTGGAAAGAATGTACAATGTTTTCGACGCGGAGAAGTGAAGGCAAAAGAATCGGATACTAAGAGAAGAAGAAGAGGATGAAGTAGAAGAAGGGGGAGGAGGAGAAAAAGGAAGAAGAAGAAGAAGAAGAAGAAGAAGAAGAAGAAGAAGAAGATAATGAAGGAGAAAATGTTGACTGAGTAAAAAGGAAAGGTTTAGAAAAATATGAAGAAAAACAGGAGGTAGTGAGTAGCGCATGAATAAGCTGAAGAAGAAGAGAAAGAAGAAGAAGAAAAAGAAAAAAGAGAAGAAAAAAGAAGAAAAAGAAGGAAAAAGAAGAAAAAGAAGAAAAAGAAGAAAAAGAAGTTGATTGATTAAAAAGAAAAGGTTTCGAAAAGTAAGAAGAAAAAGAAAAGGTGCTTCTTCTTCTTCTTCTTCTTCTGCTTCTTCTTCTTCTTCATGAATAAGCTGCTAGAGAGAGAAAGTGAAACAAGGGAAAGAGAAAAGCGGGAAAAATAAAAACAATAATAGGAAAAGAAGAAAAGGAAGAAGAACTAAGTAGGAAGAGATTGAATAAGTGAGAAGAAGAAAGGAAAAGAAAGAAATATAGAATGAACACAGGGAAGAATGGACATAAAGAAGAGAATAAAACACTAGAATAAAAGATGAATGTTTGAATGAATATGAGAAAAACGCAAGATAAAGAAAACGAAAGAGAAAAGCAGAGAGAGAATAAGAATAAGATCAAATTGAAAGAGAATGAGAGATCTAACGTGATCTGGATTAAAGGAACGAGAGGGAGAGCAAAAGAGAGTCAGAAAGAATAAAAAAGAGAGACAGAACAAAAATAGAGAGAGGACACACGATTAGAGAGAGAGAGAGAGAGAGAGAGAGAGAGAGAGAGAGATGATATGATAATGGAGCTTCAAAAAACAAAAACAAAAAAGAAAAAAATACGTGACGGTTGAAAGTTTGAAGCTTTTGTTATTTCCATTGGCAACTGTTTTCGCATTTGGAGAAGCGGTTTTGGTTTTCTGACTCTGTTCGTATTATTGTTATATAAAGCGAGAAGTATTATTTTTCGCAACCCTTGAAAATTACGTGTGACCCATTTGCATCAGATGGGAGGTGAAACGTTCTGCATAATCACAAAACACCATTACGATACGTTCTTACCATTTTCAGAGAATGAAGACCGGTGTGGATCTTTAAGATACTCCAATGTAGGTGTTGTTTTATTATTTTATAAGCATAGTGTTGTAACCTAGAAAAGGGTTACTGAATGAGGAATAACCAAAACGGAGGTTGGAAATGAAATGGTCATCTTTATAACATCAACAAAATACAATACTCGCCAGCGGCGTGAAGTAGGTAAACCACTGCAAGTGTTGGACTACTTAGACAGCATATTACCCTCATTTACAATAGTGTCCCCATTAGTGCTCATAGGTATGGTATATAACACATAACATACTGTGGAACCCAGGAAGCCACTTGGTATGAAATGAACTCCTAATGTTTATGGTTTAAGGCTAGGCTTTGAATGTTGTTTTTTTCTTTTTTGAAGTAGCATTGTCCAATTCTTGATGAAATTACACATGGTTTACCACCTTTATGAAAAGTATGGCTGTTTATTCAATTTGTTATATCACGAAAAAAACAGATTTTAACAGACTAAGAAAAGTATTGAGATAGGAAAATATGAACAATTTCGATATAAAGAAAGATTTTCAAAGACTAAGACATAGAAACAGACAGAATGAAACAGGCAGATAGATAGATAGATAGATAGATAGATAGAAAGAAATTAAAAAATAGATAAATAAATAGGTAGATATGAACAGACTGAGATAGACAGACAGACAAAAAGAAAACTTCGCGTTTCGCCATCTGAGTGACTATCAAGACAAATTATAACGAAAAGACAACGAAAAGTGTCAGCGAAGAACAGTTTTCAATTTGTCCTTTTTCTTATTGTCCTTTCAAAGATATACTATATCTGAAATTTTTACATCGATAAATGTATAGATAGATAGATAGATAGATATGAAGAGACATATTTACGGGTTTGTATTTGTGCGAATATAGAATGCGGGAGAGAAAAAGATGTGAACGGATATAAATATTAAAAGATATGCGATCCAGGTTCGAATACTATTCTTTTCGATTAGTCAAAGCGGTCACTTCTTCATAAAACGGCCTGAAGAGACAATCCCAGCGTGTGGCACTGTTGGGATGCGCCTAAAATCTATATCACGGGTTGACCCAAGTCTTGTTCAGAAGGCGTCGATTGTGCTAGCACAAAGTCCCATGTTGTCGTGATCTAGGCTTTTGAGCGCAGGACTTGTTCTACTGCAGATTTTGCCACATTATGCAACTTTATCTCAGAATAATCTAACTAAAGACCGCTGATCATATACTCAGAAACTAGTAGCCATTATATATAATCGACTCTCCCGTCGAGATTCGACGTATGAGGGTCAAGCAGATCAGTTTCCAGGAAACCGACAGCCCGTCACCGGCACATGAGATTTGATTATACTGGTGAAGGCCTCGTGCAGGACCATCCACACTTTTTGGAGGGACGAATACAGAGACCTGGTGCACCGAATGCCACAAGGTTCGCAAACGATCCTCCGTTTTGAATTCAGAGTTGTCCTTCTCCTAGACCAGTTGCCATCCAAGGCTACAGAACCCAGTCTGTCCTGCTATTTTACCCATAGCTGGAGGGAGAAGAAGAGGATTCATACCTTTCCCAAGGGTATTAGAACGTAAGTGAATGTAATGGATTATGGATTCGGCTGGAATTCGAACTCGGCTTTCCGATTCCTCAATCCAAGCCGATATACATTACTCCACCGTGCCATTATATATATATATATATATATATATATATATATATATATATATATATATATATATATATATATATATATATATATATATATA
Source organism: Acanthosepion lycidas (assembly GCA_963932145.1). Taxonomy (NCBI): domain Eukaryota; kingdom Metazoa; phylum Mollusca; class Cephalopoda; order Sepiida; family Sepiidae; genus Acanthosepion; species Acanthosepion lycidas. The sequence goes on from OZ010587.1 coordinate 36,189,736, forward strand.
TATATATATATATATATATATATATATATATATATATATATATATATATATCTGTAACCTTGGAAACATGAATTTTGTTTTAGCTGTGTATTTAAATTTTAAAGTTACTCTAATGTCTTTAATTTAAGTACAAAATTAAATTCGGGGCTTTTAGCTTCTATTTTTGAAACATGGTTGGAACTGTGTAGCGAAAAACCATATTTTAAGTCTATTAACTTATAATATATATATATATATATAGACAGAGAAAGAGAGAGAGAGAGACAATGCGGTTTCATAAAAAAATGAAAATATGGTGGAGAGGTAAACAAAATGCTAAGCAAGTTATATGCTTTGTGAACTTCCTACATAATTTTTTTTATAGTTGATAATAGCTTCTTTAAGAAAAGTTTTTTTTTAGTTTTAAGAAACTAGTAAATGACTTAAACGTATAGAAATATTTTGTAAATTAATATGCAACTGTTAAATAAAAATGCTTCATATAAGATGTTAAGAACACTAACCAATCAATGTAAAATTTCAAAAATAGCCACCAAATACCAATACATCTGTACAAGATGTTACCAATGCTACCAGGAACTTAATACAAAATTATACTAAATGGAGATTAATCTTACAAATAAAAAGATAAGCTATATATAATGCAACGCAGTACGACTAAAATATAAGTAAAAGCATTATCAAATTTCAAAGTTTAACTATTGTTAATTCACTTCTTTGATTTAACAATGAATTTTTGTCAAAAAATCTGATGATTTCGAGTTTTTCATGTAAACACAGAAAACAGGGTTCGTATAAAGATCTACATGTCCTTGTCATGTTTAAAAATTTCCATTTCACCTTAGGAGTCTTATTATCATCTTTTAAACTCCAAAGATATTTAGAAAGTGATGTATTATTTCTCTAAGTAGTATTGGTAAAAGAAAATATATGTTGATACCACCTAGTCTTAAAAGAATTCATAGTACTAACAATATAAAATTTTTCAACTGTCGGATTCTATATCGTATCTATCTATCTATCTATCTATCTATATATATATATATATATATATATTATAATAATATTTTTTGTTTAAAAATATGATTATATATGCGAAGGAATCATATTTTTAAACAAAAAATATTATTATAATATAAGCTCTACTTCTGTATGGAGCACTGTTTTTTAAAAATAAAAACAAAAATACTAAGGAACCCCGGATTATGCACCCAACGTGTTCTTTTCTATTTTCTGCATACCTGCACAAGGATACATATATATATATATATATATATATCAGGAAAACTTTTAAGACAAAAGAAAATCTTTTCTTTGCCCAAGATTTTCGTCCCCTGACGAACCTTATCAAGATAAATGTGGACATTTTATTTTGTAACGTGGAGGGAAAATATAATTAAGTTTTAATTTTCAATATAAGAAGGACTCTAAAATATTCTTAAAGCCCCGTATGTAATGTTTCTTCACTTATCGTCTTCCATGTACTGAAGATTAGTGGATACGAACAGACTGAAGATAGCTAGCTAGCTAGATATTAAACCTGTTTAGGTAGATAGATAGATAAGAATAGACTATGATATATATATATATATATATATATATATATATATATATATATGAAAAAACTAAGATAGATAGGTAGATAAATAGAAATATACGAACAGAACGAGATAGATAGAGAGATAGATAAATAAATAAATAGATAGATATGAATAGACTGATAGATATGAGGCGACTGAGGATAGATAGATAGATAGATAGATAGATAGATAGATAGAACATAAAAAATATGTATATCGGATTAAAAGTGAATGACCAAATAGAAAAATCCTATATTACGCGTTTCGTTATTTGAAAGGACTTCTTCAGACGAATAATGGTTGCACCGATTAAATCTTATAATGGGAAATGTATACATGAAACGTCGATCACAGTTTTACATGTAGAAAGGCTTAGGATATATCGCTTTAATGTAAAATTGTAAGCTTTCGGCGAACTAATGTATCCAAATGTATAACATGAGCGACTTGATAGGACATGAAAAGGTGAGACAGATGAAATAAATATTGAGATGGACGAAAGGATGGACAGATATGAAACACGTTTTTAATGAATAGGAAAATATCAGAAGATATTTGAAATGGTTGAGATATACACATTTGAACAGATTTTCAGACCTATTTTGTTCATTAAATTACCCAAAACTGTCGATGATATTTCGTGTATAAACATTAACGTGTATATACATACATAATGAGATCAGATAGATATCAAATATGGATTAGAATCCGACTGAATGAGAGGATAATAATTTTTTTCTATTTGTTCTTTATTCTATCGTACATCTTCCCGTCTCTCTCTCTCTCTCTCTCTCTCTCTATATATATATATATATATATATATATATATATATATATATATATACATATGTATATATATATATATATATACATATATGTATATACATACATATATATATATATATATATATATATATATATATATATATATATGTATATACATATATATGTATGCATATATAAAATAAATACTAACACTACTTATAACTAATATAAACATTAAACGTTACAAAATTTAATTTCTCGAAATTTTATAAAATTAAATAAGTGATTGGTGGAAGTAACAAGTAAAAAAATGATTTTACTAAGATTTTCTATAAGAGAAACATTTCAAAAATAATTTCATTCGTTTCATTAAAATCTGACAATGATTTTATTTTTGCGAGAATTTCCAAATCATTGTTTTTCTCTGCAAAAAAGATGCTAAACTTTCCTAAACTAATCTTTGCTCTCTGATGACGCAAGAAAAAACAAGATATTTAACCAAAATTTCGAACGTACTACTAAAAAGCAACAAAATATAATTTAATAATAATAATAAAAATAACATTTAGTATTTTTTCTTAATGATAACATAAACATTTTGACGGTTAAATCTTTATTTTAGCGAGACTGGGAACTATATATATATATATATATATATATATATATATGTATATATATATATATATATATATATATATATATATATATATATATATATATATATATATATATATATATATATAGCTCCGCAGTTTCATGCGGTAACACAACAATCAGGCGCATAAATTATCAAATTCAAACTTTATCCGTCTGACCATTTTGTTACGATATGAAACCCTGCATATCGACTTTTGATATTATTGCTATAATAATAATAATAATAATAATAATAATAATAATAATAATATATATATATATATATATATATATTGGGTTGGTGCATAATTATCAGGCGTTTTTGTAGGCGAGTTATTTGTTAAGGAAAATTGCTGTTTTTTTAATTTTCTTTTAATAAAACTATTATTTTATTTTCAGGTTATAAAAATGCGTCCCGATAATCATAAACTCTGGAATAATCATTTAAAAATGTTATTTTTGAATTGGTAGCGATAAAATATCTTGCGATAAGCAGAGGTATTTAAAAAAGTAAGCACAAAAATTACACCTGAAGATTGCAAATGGCAAGAAACTCCGAGTTGTGCAGTCAACGCTGGGTATTATGTATATTTTTAATACATACATACATACATACATACATACATACATACATGTATGCATATATATATATATATATATATATATATATATATATATATATATATACATATATGAGGGTATATAGTTCAGTATTTGTTATTAATCACTTTGTTCAGTAATCACTCTGTAATATATGTTTTATTAAAAATGACAGACAAGGCGAATTTTGTTTTTGCGTGCGAACAAGAGATTTCTTTTTCAGATTTATTATATTTTGAAATTTTCCAAATGATTAGTTGTTCCTGGCATTTTCGGTTCGTTAATCTGTTAGCCATTTTCATGGTTTATGGTTGTACTATTTTAAGTTGCTGAAATTCGGTGTATTTTTAATTCCCGAATACGGCCAGTGCATTGTGACCGTGTTCGTAAGTGATGCTGTTATGGTTTATTTTTTGCTTTTTTTATGATGATTTCTTCTGTTATTTTTAGATTTCATTTTTACGCTTTCTCCACATACTAAATTCCAAAGTGAAATCTGCTGTTCGTATACAAGAAAAAAAGAGAAAGAAAAAAGAAGCATAAAAGAAAAAACGCAATAAAAACATAACAGAAGTACCTTGTTTTAATGAAATATGCACACACACACACACACACACATATGTATATATATATATATATATATATATATATATATATATATATATATATATATATACACACACATACATGAGTATTGATTGATTGTTTTGTTGATTCATTTTCTACGTTTTATCAACCATTTGCATATTATTTAAACCCAGAAAATATTTTTATTAGGTTGGTGCAAAAATAATGACGTAATAATGTCGTTTTTTGACGTTTAACGTCAAAAAACGACATTATTACGTCATTATCTTTGCACCAACCTAATTGATTATAAGATTTCTTTTGAGACAATAATGGTTTAATGATACAAGTCTTACTAATTAACCCATAGCTAGGAGGAGAAGATTTGGATTCATAGCGTTCTCTGCGTGGTGGGGGGGGGTGCGTAAGGTAATATCAACCAACGGGAATTGGAACCCCGATTAACTATTCTGATTCATTATCCATTACATCACTCGCACCACCATGCGGTCACCCATCTAGGTACTGACATGGTTCAACGTTGCTTAACTTCGATGATCGTCTGGGAACCGGTCTTTCAGCTTGATGTGGCCTGCATAAATACATAAAAACAAACTTGATAGATAAATGCCTACATATGAACAGAAATAAATTGTTCCACTCAGTTTTTTTCCCCAAGGAAAACTGCTTTGTGGAACAAACTCCCGCCTGGGTGCTTCCTTAATTTAACCTCTTCATCAAGTGTTAATCGTTATCTGTCCCCCATATCCTCATAATATGCACTTCTTACACTTTATTTATATCACATACCTAATTTAGCAAAGTAAGAGTGGCTCATGTCCTTGTATATAAGAAAAAAAAGATAGGAACAGATTGTGAGATATATAGATAAATATATATAAAAGGATTGAGATAGATATAAATGAACAAACCTAGGTAGATTTGAGCTGACGGAGATATCAAAGAAACTGGAAGGATAGATGGATTGATATGAAAAGTCTAAAATAGGAAGATATAAGCAGTATAAGACAGCCAGTTCTCCAGACAGACAGACAGACGCATTGATTGATTGAAAGAAAGATTAATGCTCTAAGCAGACATGCTATGTGGCCGTACGTCGCTGGGGGCCAGTACAACAAAGCAAGAGAGATTTTTTCCTTTACCTCCTTGTCTCTCGCACAAACGCACACGCACATCCAGAGACATTTTGCTTGTTTGCATCTATTCACATTAATTTCGCTTTTTCAATTCAGTTTGGACGCCATTTTCTTTCTCTCCCCGACTTGCTGCACACTTTCACCGCAAGTCCATGTACAGCGTCTATCACCTACCCCTACCAAGGTATTTATCGCTTCTTTTCCCCCGACCCCTGCTAAGCCGGCCGAGTTCCAGCCCCTACCACATCCTACCGACGGCGTCCCTCACGAGGCTTTCTTTTTCTCAGACTGTGTCGCTATTGATCAAAGTGCTCGACGTGAGCCTGTGCCTCAGCAAGGCGCTCAATAATATTTATTGGCCGTGATCGGTGGTGGAGGCGGCGGCGGCGACGACGGAGGCGGCAGAAATGGTGGGAGATGATGGTTTAAAGGTAGGAAGTCAGTGTTACTATGCGATTTTAGATTTGCCTTCTCTTTAGCCGTTCAACCTCCGTGGCCAATTCGGTAAAGGCAACGTCCACAGCAGATATCCTTCCAGTATGTAACAGTATAACAGTAGGTAACATACAAGTTCAATGCTCGTCGACGGCTAATAGTACATTTCCGATTTTCACTGATTACTTCAGCGGTCACAGAATGTAACGACATGAATGTTATAAGAAAAAAAAGCAAGAATAAAGATGAAAGAGTAACTAGTCAAATAATATTCCACGAGTGACTGTGTTGCATATGGCTATCACAATATAGCTCGTGTTACAGGAAACGAACCGAGGTGGTCTATATAATGTTTTTTATTTGTTATTTATGCCTTTAAAAGGCAAACTTATTCTACAAATGAAGAAACCTGTAGAATAGATCGGCTGAAAACTTGTAAAAAAACATATGTAATTTAGAGAATGAGATCCGAGTAATTCATGATAGGGCTATGATTTTTTTCGCAAAATTACAGAAGACATTTTAAACTCAAAAATTTAAATCATTAGTCACAACGATTTTCGGAATGGTCATATTACTTTGTATAATATCGTATTAAGAATAGATCTATTAATTCTTTAGAAATTGATTTGTTTATGTTTCCAATACGGAACTCAGCAGATATTAAACTCCCGAGAAAATAATCTGGGCGAAGACAATGTGTTTTCCTTAAAACAGGGAAAATAGAACTTTGCTTCTTGCTTCGTTCTTCGTGGACAAGCGGTAAAACACTCTGGCTCAAGCGGTGGAAGTCCTCCGCCCAGCGATGCCGTGTCATCATTGCACTGGCTGCTTATAGAACCCAGTCTATTCCTTTGTGCTAGATGGTCTTCAACCCTATAAGAAGATTCATACACACTTTGAAAGGTCTTGCATGAAATTCTACTGGATGTCTAGCCACCCTTTTCACTGGTAGGTGAACAGGTTTAGTCGTCACGCATTAAGAAGTACTGGTAAACGCAACACCCGTACCTCTACCGGACAATGCGAATATATTTATCAGTTGTGAAATAGATTTAAATTTTAAAATCTATCTATCAAGAACTTTAATAATAATGATATTTTTGAGTAATAATTCAATCAAGTATTAAGGTGAGGATATGGTGGTTGTAATGCTCACTCCCCAAAACCTTCGCTTCACCAGAGATTCTTCCGATGACATTAGAAACTCCGTATGGCTTCGGCTGCAGGGAACTACAGGGAACTGCCGAATATCCAATAAAAATAACGTAAACTCATGCCTTTTCCGAAACAAAAAAGGTCCCATTACAAAGTTCCAAGACAATAATACAAGCAAACAGTGGAAATTCGATCTCGACTTGTTGCTTCAAGTTTCCTTGCCTGATATATATTTTTAGCGCGCACGTGCGCACACACAGAGACATGCTCACACACACATGGTCACACACAAACACATACGCACACACACAAGTTCCACTTGAACAGCTTCTTTCTGTGAACCACTTCTTTATAGGACAATTCCCAAGACGTTTCCCCGATCACTACAATATTAACTTGTTCAAGTCTAGAGTTAGTCATTATATTCCCCTCCTATCTGTATAAACTGCCCCTCTACCTCCTACATCCACTGTAAATAACGTTTAAGTGATATATATATATATATATATATATATATATATATATATATATATATATATATATCTACTAGGAGCATGGCCCGTCGTTGCCTGTGCTTGATTAAAAAATCGTACGACTCATACAGCAATCGCTATCACTTGACTTAAAATATTTTCCCCCTTCCTTTGCCTTTAAACGAGTGCCCTTTTCTGTGCTGATGTCTCTACATGCCTTACTTCTTGCCTATCTCACACTGCGAATTTTTTCTAAGCTCTATACTAAACATTAAATCTGTTACGAAAAAAGAACTAAACAAAATGAACAGAAAACGATCAGCTTTAAAAAAGGACTCGTAACTGGAAAAACCGAATGAAAAAAGAATGTTAACAACAAATACGTTTTCACACCCAACCCAGTTCTGCGGAATCAGAATCAACGTTGAGTTTAAGCAAGCGTATGAGCCAATTGGAGTAAAGTGCCATGCAGATTTAATTTTTTCCCACTTGTGACGAATGCAGCTATCGATTCTTTTGCATGCTAGCGTGCTAGTTAACATTCGTGTCAGTCAGCTGTTGGCTCTCACGTTGGCCTATAGAATCTGCCTATTTGTGGCAGCCAGCCATAGGCTCTATGACCAGTAGAGAAAGGCAGCAAACTACATGAAAACTGCCGTAGAAGCATGAAAAAATCGATTATTTCCACTATCGATAGGAGTTGGGAAATGCAAAGTCGGTCTTGGCCTTGCCACTAACTTGGAGTATGTGCAAATCCGTCGAAAATTGCGGTCGTGCATTCGTTACACACACACACATCCTGCCTTTTATAGATAGATATATATATAAACGTTATACGTACCTTTTACTTCATAAACTTTATATTTAATGGGTAATTTATTAATAATTGTCTAAATGATTCGGGTTTTTTTACGGCTTATCAACCCTTTGCAGCTTATTTAAAGCCAGAAAATATTATCAGATTGCAAGAAGTTTTTTGAGGTAATAATAGTTTAGTGATACATGTCTTACTAGATGGGGTGTGTGGAGAAGTGGATCCGTAGGTTTCCCAAGAGTATTTGCGTGAATATAACGAATCCAACAATAATTGAAACTCGGCTCTTCGATTAACAATTCCGAGCCGTTATCCATTACCCCAACTGCATATCAAAGCCTACAGCACCTGGTATTCTCAAGTGGTTACCCATCTAGGTACTGAACATGCTCGGTGTTGCTTAACTTAGGTGATCGCCCGAGGACAGGTGTGTCTACGTTATGTGGCCGTTATTAATAAGAAATAATGTCAGATTTAATAAATTCGCTTCGTTGAAAACTACTTTATATTTCGGTGAAGAATATTACATCCGTAGATATAGACTTCCAAGAGATGTATATTCCTTAAATATGGTAATTGTGCTTTGCATTGTTGTGATGGATTTTTGCAGGTTATGGGTAAAGGTGGTTCCCCAAGAATATATGTTCGATTCTTGACAAACAGAATGTTTTTTCTTTAATATAATTTTCGTTGGCCAAGCTTGTATGTGTTAATTTTAATGCTTAAAAAGAAAAAGAAAAGAAAAGTGTCATCTACTTAAACATATCTACCCAATAAATATAAAGTTTATATATCAACATGAAATAACGTCGAATTAAGAAAATCCATTAACTGCTTAAAAGCCACACACGCACGCGCGTGCTCGCGCGCGCAAACACACACACACATATATGAATAAAGAGAAAAGAAAAACTTATCTTAGACGACGCGTTTAGTCCTATGAGGGACTTTATCAAGGCAAATGTAAGGATTTTATTTAGCAACAAGTATTTATAATCAAAAGTAAAAAAAAAATGAATTTAAGAACACACATCGGACTAACTGAAAAGTTAAGGTAAATTATGGAGGACGCTAAGTGATATAATTTAATGTCTAATAAACAAAAGTGAATAAATGTTATTGTTTTTATTGAAATTTTAAATTTTGTTAATAATGTAATCTTACTTATTATAAAACGCAGATTGTGTGTGTGTTTGTGTGTGTCTGTACGTTTATATATTGGATCGGATTTCCTACATTTTTCAACCGATTTCAACAAAACTTCACAGGACTACGTAAAATTACCTTGCGGTGGTTCTGACAGCGCCAAAAATTGGAAAAACACAATTGTTTTGGCACGAAATCAATTTGAAAACACGATTAAGAGGCATTAATGAAAGGGGGGCAATTCATATCGAGTTATACTTATTAATATCGAGTTATCAGGTTATACTTATTATAAAACCTAGGTTGGTTGTGTGTGTGTGTGTATGTGTGTGTTCGTTTATATATGGGATCGGATTTCCTACATTTTTCAACCGATTTAAAAAAAACTTCACTTTTATTTGGCAGGTAGTGTTTCTTATTGTCTTGCACACTTTTTTTTTCTTTATTTTTACATTCAGAATGCTTTAAAAATTCCATTTACAAGACAATTGTTTATAATAAAATTCTATTCAATCGGTAGACTCATAACGATTGAAAATGTTTTTGTTTGAATTTGTGTTTGACCAATTCGTTAAAAAAAAAAAATAAAAAAAATAATACTAATTAAGACATGCGTCAATTTTATTTTTCAGTCTTTATGATGGTCGATACTTGATCTATCTCTTACTGTTACATCCCCGGGCAACGCCGGGCTCTACTGCTAGTTATTTATATAATTTTAGTTTGAGATTAATTTATGTATTACATATTTTAAATAATGGAAGGTTTTGAACGTAACCGTTTTCTTTTCATTTTTTTTTAAATTTTTATAGTCATGTATGTTGGCTCGAGATAAAGGCATTTCTTTTAGGAAAGGAGATATTTGGAAAAACACAAGGCGTAGATGTATATTTTGGTAAGATTCGATAACGGCATTCTCAAGAATTTTTCGTCTACGTTACTTTCTCATTTAATAAATGTGGTATTATTTCGACCGAAAATTCTTCTTATTTTCGATACATTAGATGATTCACTCTTAATATGTCCACATGACGAAGTTTTACTCGATCTCAACACACTTAATAACGTCGAACGCTCAATAGATTGCCGAAATTAATAAATCACAATTTTATTTCGCTACAGAATCATTATCAGAGGAAGGTAAAACTGTTTTTTTTTTTCAGATAAAATTCTTTTAATGATTTAAAGAAATATTGACTTGACTGAAGTTTTTGACGCACAGTGTTTTAATTTTTGAATATAGATTTTCGAACAAATATCCTTGTCACATATTTGTATTTTTTCCCAAAATAAGAATCAAGAAATCCGATAAAACAATGCTGAAGCGTAAAAACAAACAAAATACGAATAATTAACCAAATAAAACCACATGCATTGAAATGAGCATGCATTTGAAATACAATCGGCCGATACATATCTAGAAAATTCTTTAAAGAAAATTAGATGTAATGCCATTAAAAAATATGATCACTTACTTTAGTTTATTTAGGAAGTACAAATACCAAACAATAAAAAAATGTTATGACTACGAACAAATACTTGCAAAAAGAAAGTATGACTGTTTGACTGATTGCTTTCCTTTGAGCACACCAATAAAACAGCAGTTTCCTTATTAAGAGGATCAAATTTAAGAAGAGAAATTCAAGGGACAAGCAAAGAACAAGCATGTCTTTTTTTCTCAAGATTTTCTCAAGTTTTTCTCGGTTGCTAGGTTGCTGTAATATTAAGCTACGATTATAGGAAAGCTTTTTTCCCAGAGGAAAAGTAGAACAACACACACGCACGCACGCCCACACACACGCACATATACTCATATATAAAATTTATATATATATATATATATATATATATATATATATGCATTATTCTTAACTTTGTTTTATTATACACACACACACACAGAACGAAGAAAACTAGCCTAGCGACCCCCACAAAAACGAGTCTTATGACGGACCATGCCTAAAAACACACGTAAACCAAAAGATAGCTTATTCCTAAAATTTAGCTTGAAGATGAAACGAGACTAAACACCTCAATTCAACTTAATTTCAATAATTGTTTTTGAAACATGAGAACTCTTATGTAGCGAAGGAATCATATTTTTAAACAAAAAAAATATTATATATATATATATATATATATATATATATATATAATTTATAAAATATAATTTTAGGGTATACTTCTACATGCAAGCCATCAATCTGCCACTGGGTGGCATGCCACTAGCGTTTATCGCTGGTGGCCCGCTTTCGGACCAGCGGCGTGTTCGTCTCATCAGTAATAGAGCGTATGTAAATATAAAAGTGGACACTGATGTCAGCACCGAGTGGCGATAGCCTGTTTCATTCTTAGAAGCAATCTTCCTGAAGATTGCGCTCAAGCACAAAACAGACTATATATATATATATATATATATATATATATATATATATATATATATAATATATATATATATATATATATATATATATATATATATATATATATATATATATATATATATATATAGATAGATGAATGAATAAAGACAAAACGGAAACTTATCTTAGTCAATGCCTTTCGTGCCCTGAGGGACTTTATCAAGGGAAATTTTATTTTGTGACATGTATTTATATTGAGGAGCAAAAATATTCTCAGTATTTCAAAATTTTAAAATTTAAATTTCTTATATTTAAAAATTTTGAAAAACAACATTTTTGCTCTCTATATATACAAGGACTGTATATATATTGTCCATCTACAGATATAGCCTATTTGAATTTTTAACAAACGCACACACACACAACACACACACACACATATATATATATATATATATATATATATATATATATATATATATATATATATAGTGCTTGAAATATTCTAGCGATCTACAAATGAAGACGAATTAATGTATTATTACTTGAGATGAACCAAATTTTAACACTGTGCTTCCGCTTTCCGATGTATCAAGAGCGTGTTAATATACCAGCTGCCATTCTCACATCGGAAAGGAAACGACAGACTGTACAACCAGCTGGCCAAGAGCAGAAATAGCCAACTTCCTGGACATGGACAGGTAACAAGAGAAATGTCAAGTGGCACTGTGCAGACTCAGTTAAGATATACAGGTTGATGTAAACTACGTTTACACTGTCTCTCATGATCTGTGTGTATTCAAGCAGGTCACTTCTCCCTCCCAGGAATTGCTGGGCTAGAAATTTCATAATTATGTCACTAACACCATGTAGCCTCCTGGCTCTCCGGATTTGAATCCGTTGGATTAAGATGTCTGTGGTTTTGTCGAGAGGTTAGAACAACTAGCGGCTGCATAATGGCAGGGACTCATTGAAGAACGACATCGTAGACGGAATGTCCAACATTAATGCGACTCAGTAGATGTTGGCATGCAGTTACTTCCGAAGCCGCACCGAAAGGGACGGTTTTATGGAATAAATATTTTTGAACACGTTTAAATTTATTTTTCTTTGGAAAGTATACTATTTTTTGAATTGAGTACGTTTGTTCTACTTTATAAGTTGTTCTTAAATTGTTAGCCTACTACTACTACTACTATTACACACACAGACACACCGACACACACACACACACATTAATGCTCAAGCACAAAACAGACTATATATATATATATATATATATATATATATATATATATATATATATATATATATATATATATATCATGGATTCTCCCATCGTATTCGAGGTATTAAGGTAAAGCAACCGACAGCCCTGATTATAGTGGCGAAGGCGTTGTGCAGAATCAACCACACTCATATATATATATATATATATATATATATATATATATATATTAGGTTGGTGCAAAAATAATGACGTAGTAATGTCATTTTTTGACGTATTTTCAACGTCAAAAAACGACATTATTACGTCATTATTTTTGCACCAACCTAATATATATATATATATATATATATGTGAGTGTGTGTGTGTATGTGTGTATGTGTGCGCGCGTGCGTGTGTGTGTGTGTGTATTTAGGCAGCATTTTTTCATTCATACATGTTTCATTAAATAATACAGACTATTTATTTTATGTAAATTCTTTTCATAACGTCTGATAAGCTTAATAACATGATCCTTAAACGAAGAAAGAAAATCACAATATTGATACATATTTTTTAATCCTATCTAAGCTTTCGGCTTAAATAAGCCATTATCAGAGATGACAATTACATTACAATATATTAAGCAATACATGGACAAGAATGTGATGATAGTCTGTTTCTGTTTATATGGATGATTTCCAAGCAACGATAAACACGTGCATAAGACACGTGCATATAAGACGCTGAAATCATCCATGTAAACAGAAATAGACTATCATCACAGTCAACGGAAGATGGCGATTGACTTTGCATTTAAACTTTTGAAAATTCTACTCAGTGAAGCAAGTAAGCGGAAGGGACTTCCACTGTCGTGAAGTACGAGAAAAGAAACTGTTGGAGTAGAAATGGCGGTCATATTTAACTATTTCAACAATAAAAGGGTGGGACTTAAATGCCAATCTAGTAGCACGCTTAAATTCATGTAGTCAGTGTGCCAGGGAAAAAGCTCGTCAGTGCAGTAGCCATGGAAATATTTGTAGAAAAGACAGAAGGTAGCCACGTCATGTCGGTGAGAAAGTGACTGAAGTCGAGATGCCAAGTCAGGATCGATTACATTGGAGATACCTCTTTGGATTTTGTCGAGAACCTCGAGATGAACAGCAGGAGCACCAGACCAGATATAGCAAAAATGAGCAACATGGACTCTGACGAGAAAAACCTTCTGGGACGACACAATGAACCATTTTTCTTTGAAGTAGATGCAGTTATTGATTCAATATAGTTCCACTTGAAGTCAGTTGAAAACATGAGGCTAAGAAGGCTGAGTGAGATACTCCCCTGAAGTCTAGCATCAGCTATGCTGATGGCGGGAAGGAAAGTTGCTCTATGCTAGTTAAATGAGAACAGCTGAGTTTTGGAGGCATTAAAATTTAAAAGCAATTTCCTACCCCAGTTAACCACTGATTGGAGGTCTTTTTCAAGAGTAGCGGCCAGTTTAGCTTTGTCAGTTTATTGCGATACGAGTAAATGGTTGTATCATCTGCATAAATGCCTACCTGGGAACTGATGTCATCAGGAAGATCATTGATAGGTCCCAGGATAGTGCCTTGCCGGATATCCGTGTTCGTGTGAAATGATCTGGAAACGAGCCCGTTCAGAACGACCTTCATTTCACGATTTGATAGGAATGATTGGATTAAATCAAACAATCGTCCTGTAATACCGTAGCCCTGAAGCTCACTTATAAAAAATAGCATACTGAACTCAGTCAAAAGCCTTTGATATATCAAGAGCCACAGCTCAAGCTTCGCCATTATTATCAAGAGCTTGATATACATATTCAGCGGTAGCCCGGGCGAAATGGAGTCCATATTGTTTGTCAGAAAGAAGGACGTGAAAGGCAAGATGCTTAGCCACTTCAGCATTGATTAAAGCTTCGAATACTTTGCTGAAATGCAGTAGAAGACTAATAGGGAGATAGAGGAATCAGAAGGTTCTCCAGAGTTCTTAAAAACAGGAATTACAGAGGAGGACTTCAAACAAGCTGGAAAGCAAGAAACAGCGAGGCAATAGTAGTAGTTTGGAGAGAACTGAAGCCAGCTCGGGAGCACTTTTCTTTAGGACGACGGCTGGGATCCCGTGAACTACACTTGCCTTATGGAAGTCTAATTAAGTTTAGCGGGTAGTTAAAAATTATATAAAAACGACGTTTACGTTGTATTAATCATGTAATTTTTCCTACAAGTATTTCCCCTTTACATAAATCCCAAACATTAGGTTATACAGAAATGTGTCAATACCTCATAAAAACACCCGTGCAAAAAAAATGCTTTCCTGCGATATTTTAACTAAAAGTAATAATATTATATATATATATATATATATATATATATATATATATATATATATATATATATATATATATGTGTGTGTGTGTGTGTGTGTGTGTGTGTTTGTGTGTGTGTATTCATTCAGATTAATTAAACTTTAAATGAAATGAGTTAGTCTTCCACAAATAAGTTTCAGAAAAATATATTTTATTTCTAAAATATTTCTTTAATAATGGAGAATTAATATTGTGTTGACAGATTTGTGAATATGGCTGATTTTTAGTGATTTATAAAATAATTGCAATCAATTTAAATTCGGTTTGAAATACAGTAACGTATTTTGCTCATTGGAAATATTAAATTTTATCTATTAGCTTGAAATTAAAACTAAAATAATAGCCTTAAGAAAGATATTTTCAATTTTTAAAATGCATTTTAAACCTTAGATATCGCTGTTTTTTTTTTAAAGGTACCGATATATAACTCTTTTCACATAGAACGCACTGTAACCCAACAGAGCATCACTGGTAAGCGACAGTTTCATTCTTGGCAGGGCTCATATGCACTCTGATGTGTGGCGAATATGCCAGTCCAAATGTAAAAATGTTCATTTTAACAAGTACCACGCTAGTATCTTTCTAAACTGATAGGACCCAGGTAAGAAATATCTTACTCTCATCTAAAGCTTAGAGGTAAGAGACAATCGAAAAGTACGTTTTTCTATCAGTGTATCTGTCCGTAAAGTTCACTGTCCGTTCGACTATATTTCGACCTGCTCATTCGTCTATCTGTCTCTTTCTGTCCTTCAGTTGAGCTGCCTCTCTACTGATTTCAACTTTTCACCTGTCTGTCTGTTTGTCCCTCTGCCGGCTTTTATCCTTGAGGCCTGTCGTCCAGTTGATTTGATTTCTCGTTGACTGTTCGCTTTCTTTCTTCTCCCTGGCCCCTAATCTATTCTTTCTTCTCCCTGACCCCTCATCTATTCTTTCATGCAGTGGTAGAGGCTTTTGAAAAGAAGCTGAAGATTTACTCGCTTTTTCAGACAGCGATTTATGAGGAGGATCAGTGCGACCGAAGCAGTTATGGTCGGGGTGCTATTCCAACTGGCCAGGGAAAGTTATCTGAAGCAGAGAGTCACTGTAAAAAGAATGGAGAATTTATGGCAGGTTGGCGACGGAGCGGGGCTGCTCAGGCTGGGGAGAAAAAGGGAACGTGTGTGTGTGGGGGACTAAAAAAAACAAAAACAAAAATGTAAGCCAGAGAGCAGACCAAAGGACATATATCTGCACACACACATATGTGAAAGATGTATACAAATCTATATATCAGATTAATAGTGGATAGTTGAATAACAACAACAACAACAACAAAAACTATATTGTTTCGTCTTTTGAAAGGACTTCTTCCGACTAATAATGGATTCTTCCGATGGAGTCTCATACATATGAGAAATTGGAGAGCCGTGTTAAAATTCCAGTCGGGTTTGTTACACTCAAATTCTTACAACTTGAATATATTTTCTGGCTTTAAATAACCTGCAAAGGGTTGATAAGCTGTAGAAAACGAATCAATCAATTCTGAAAATAAGAATTAAGAAATACTTAATTTTTATATTTTTTTAAATTTTTTTGCTTATGTACAAGAAAACGCATGTCTGCATTCAATGGCAGCAAATATTAGCCAAAAGTTTTAGATAAAGCGCAGTCTGACTATTATCAAGATCAAAGAAACATTAATGTTTTTTTTAATAATTTTAAACTTGATGTTTGAGGTTTATGCCTTGGGATGGTAGAGTTTGTAAGTGGTGAAGATCATGATCTAGCATGTCTTTTGGGTGCAACTCGATAATGGAGTGGTTTACCTTCTGCTGAAATTTAAAAAAGGCCACTATTGAAACTGGAACTAACCTGAAAAATATGACTTCCTGTATTCGCACCCTTTTCCCAAGAGTAATGATTTGTTTAAGAGAGATAACGCAACCTATTTATCATGCACTAGTTCCATCAAGTATATCTATTGGTCTCTTGTCTCGCCAGATTTAATCCCCATTGAGCATGTGCGGAATATATTGCTGATGTCACTAAATTCCTTGCAGCCACACACAACAGGCACAACGTTGGACAGCTCAAGGCGATGTAATAGTTAGCAAGCTTGTCTCGCTAGAAAAATTAAGATTGAATAGTGAGTTGGATCCTCACTGGGTGCCCCATACTTTCGGCCTTGTGCCACATCTAAGCTACGTTTGGAAAATCACTATTTGGTCATCTCAACATGGTGTAGTGGATAGCCAGCTTGTCTGGCTAAGACAATTACGACTGAGTAATGAGTTAGATCCTCACTGGGTGCCACATACTTCCGGTTTTGTGCCACATCTATGCTTAGAAAATCACCACAACAGGTACAACTGATTTATGTATGGTTATTTGATTGATTCGTTTGTGGGTTATTTAAAGCGGAATTATTGTGGATCGTAATAATAATATTTTTTTTTGGAGACTAACAATAAGACTAATGTATAAACAAACCTAGAGTATACATCAATATTTCAACCTAAAGACTCTAACGCATCGTAGACTCCAGCGATAAACTACATCCGGTAGCAAAGGCTCTGCTCGAAAGATAGGAGGGGTTAAAGAGAGTGGAACCACCTATTCATTGCTGTTGTTCCCAGGTACACCCTGACCCGGGGTGGTAGCACCTGTTAGGGTCCTAGCTATAGGCAAGTAGTGAACTCCCAAACAAAAAGCAACGGTACATTTTTATAATAAAATGACCAACAATACATTTTTATAGCAAAATGACAAACAATGAAACACTAAAAAAATATAAAAATATATTTCTATAGTAAAATTGTCAACAATACATTTTATGATCTACAAAACTATATATCTAAAAAACATACCTTTACCCTGAATGTATAACATGATGTACAAAATATCTGGAAAGGAAAGCATAAAATTACATACAAAATATTTAGATTTCGGCATTAAATAATACATAGATATGCCGCTAAACAAAATCAACTGACCAACCATCGTAGACTCTATGGTACGTCGCATAGCCGTAGTCTCTTTTTATTTTGCATTCCTATTCACATGTATCCATGTGTGGGTGTTGGATAGGAAAAAGTTGCTTGCATTATATAGAATATCTACGAACAGAACATCTTTCTCTCTCGCTATATATATATATATATATATATATATATATATATATATATATATATATATATATATATATGTGTGTGTGTGTGTGTGTGTGTGTATGTGTGTATCTATCTATCTATTAGGTTGGTACAAAAATAATGACGTAATAATGTCGTTTTTTGACGTTAAAAATACGTCAAAAACCGACATTATTACGTCATTATTTTTGCACCAACCTTATATATATATATATATATATATATATATATATATATATATATGAATAAAGACAAAAGGAAAACTTACATAACCAACGATAGACTTCACCAAGGCAAATATAAGGAGTTTATTTTATATGCTCTTAAATATTCATCAGGCTAACTAAAAATCAACATAAATTATAGAGGATTCTAGATGATGCAATTTAATGTCTAATAAACGAAAGGGAGCAATTGTTTTTATTGTTGTTGAATTTAAAAAAAAACAAAAACATGTTAGTGTTATTTATATTATTTTACTCGCAGTAGAGCCCGGCGTTGCCCGGGGATGTAACAGTAAGAGATAGATCAAGTATCGACCATCATAAAGACTGAAAAATAAAATTGACAAAGATTATTGTTTAAGGTTGACGGACACGCATGTCTTAATTAGTTTTTTGTTTTGTTTTTTTATGAATTGGTCTAACCCAAACTCAAACAAAAACATTGTTTTCAATCGTTATGAGTCGATGGAATAGAATTTTATTATAAACAATTGTCTTGTAGATGGAATTCTTAAAGCATTCTGAATGTAAAAATAAAGATAAAAAGTGTGCAAGACAATAAGAAACACTACCTGCAACCCCCAAAAAGTGAAGTTTTGTTGAAATCGGTTGAAAAATGTAGGAAATCCGATTCCATATATAAACAAACACAGACATACACTCACAAACAACCTGAGTTTTATAAGTATAACTCGATATGAGTTGTCCCCCTTTCATTAATGTCTCTTAATCGTGTTTTCAAATTGATTTTGTGCAAAAACAATTGAGTTTTTCCAATTTTGGGTGCTGTCAGAACCACCGCAAGGTAATTTTACGTAGTCCTGTGAAGTTTTGTTGAAATCGGTTGAAAAATGTAGGAAATCCGATCCAATATATAAACGAACAGGCACACACACACACACAACCTGGGTTTTATAATCAGTAAGATTTTCAGATCAATTTATGTAGTATATATTTTAAATAGTGGAAGGTTTTGAGCTTAAACGTTTTCTTTTCATTTTTTTTTTTTTAAATTATAGTCATGTATGTTGGCTTGAGATAAAGGGATTTCTTTTAGGAAAGGAGATATTTGAAAAAAAAAACCCAGCTCACAGATTTATATTTTGGTAAAAGTCGATAGCAGCACTCTGAAAAATTTTCAATCTAATTACTTTTTCTTTTAATAAGTATGGCATTCTTTAAAAATAAGTCGCGGTTGAACTTATTTCTATATATAACTAATACATTTGATATATTCTTGTATATAAGTTACACAAAAACACACATATATGTATGTGTATGTTGGTATGTGCATGTATAAAATTCATAAGAAGTAGTATGCAAAGGTAATAGTAGCTGGTGCCACTGTACCTTGACGTATGGAAATGCCCAGATTTATATCAGTTGTGCCTTGACATCTGTTGAGTCTGTGAACACTGGTTAGACTTCTCATAGCAGGGTAACGGTAATTATATGAGTTCGAACGGGGCTTGAGAGTGTGTTGTCAGACGGAAGTGACATTCCACTTCCGTGTGGACATTTGACTTGGGAATGCTTAATGGAAGGCAATACTACCTATTATGGACAGTGCAGTGGACGATCACGAGTGCTTAATGATCGTAACTAGAGGCGTCTGTCTAGAAGTGTCTGTGGGAACAGACAAGCGACACTGGCTCAAATGGCATCCACGTTCAATTCAGGAGGCATCGCACGATCTAATCTGCTGGTCAGATGTACGTTCTTTTGATTCCGTTGAATATTGAAATAGAAGAGGCCGGGTGTAGAAAGACGATGGATCGTAATTGCCAATTCATGCGCGGGCTGTTGGCAGTTCCATAATGAGGTGGTGGATACTTACGACTTAGTTTGTGTCCGCTGGTCCCCATAAACACGTCCTTCGGCATTGACTGCTCTACTGCATCGCTTCGATCGCATTTTTACACATTCATGGACTCCATATACCTAATCGATAGATTATACCAGTCAGGGAACAAGTGCGGCCCCTTTGGCTTTCTGATGACACGACTAATTTATTTAAAATTTAGCTTGTTTCGTTTCGTTATCTCGTGTTCACTCAGACTCTCTCGTACGCAACCACATATATAAACAATGGTTAAGCGTAATGTTTTTGAATTTTTAGACTTTCGTCTTTAGTTTCCATCATTTTAAATCATTTTAAACGATTTTCACTAAGAAAGATCAGCCTTTTTTCTTTAGAAAGAAGAAACGTTCATAAAGAATTTTCTGTGTAGAAGTATTTTTATTTACAAATAAAGTATTTTTTTTTGTATTTTCAAGTGAATAAACTAGAAATTAATCACACGAAGCATCTTGTGCTAATCACACTGTCAGACGCTTACGCCGATGTTCATCTATAGTGAAAATGAATGAGTCACTAAAAATTACCTTGAATCCTTTTAGTAGTCCGGTCTGCCTTATGATGAGCTATATCTTATGCAACCCACTGGTCGGAAAATGTTGCCCATGCCTGGTTTATACTAACATGGTATTGCACTGTGTCATCGGCTGGCCAGTTTGCTAAGAATTGTTATTTGGAGCATTCTGACGAAAAGAAAGGCCACCACGTTCATACATCATAAACCCAATAAATGAGCATTTATGCATTTATTTATAGAGATAATTATTCGCGCAAAAAACCCTGACCCCTGAAAATATCAGATGGCTGTGGACAGCTAAGATTCAAGCATTGATCAGTGTCTCTCCATATATATATATATATATATATATATATATATATATATATATATATATATATATATATATATATATATATATTATTACATTATTATTATTATTATTATTATTATTAAAGTAAAACCCGAATCAAAATCGTTGGTAAAACCAACGGGCAACTTGCAAAAAGACCTAAATACTCTCAAACAAGTGAAAATTACAAACAAGGACAGCCATAAGAAACCACAAAAAGACCTACCCACTTACCAAATTGCTCAACGTCTAGATTACCTAGGCAGAGTAAAAAAAAAAACACTTGACAACGTTATTCCTATAAAAGGATGGCCGTAGTCGTAACCTGTGTTTCACGCTTACGGGATCTTCAGATGTTTAAACACATATAAAAAAATCCATACATTCAGTTAAAAGTAAAAATAAAATCATCCTTGATAATGGCTGAAAGTAGAGCCAAAATCGCTCGGATATACAGAACATTTGGACAATGCCTACATAATTTATGTGCAGAAAAGAAGAAAATTATTAGGTTGGTGCAAAAATAATGACGTAATAATGTCGTTTTTTGACGTATTTTTAACGTCAAAAAACGACATTATTACGTCATTATTTTTGCACCAACCTAATATAAGTCAAGAAAAATTATACAAAAAAAAAAAAAAATTAAAAAAAATATATAACCGTCAGTCATTTTTAACGAAACTAACTACTCAAATACAAATATATATATATATATATATATATATATATATATATAAAGAAATATAGTCTTAAGGTGTGCTATATTTATGGAATAAAGTGCTCAATATCAGAGATAGAGCGTGTGTAAATATAAAAGTGAACATAGAAGTCAACACTTAGAGGCGACAGTCTGTTTCATGCTATATGCAATCGTCAGGCCTGACGATTGCATATAGCATGAAACAGACTGTCGCCTCTAAGTGTTGACTTCTATGTTCACTTTTATATTATATATATATATATATATATATATATATATATATATATATATACCCAAGTATATTATTGATGTATATGGAATGAATTCCAATAACCAACAATTGCTATTCTTAAAAGAGTGCTCAATACAAAGTAGAGCAGATATAATTATAAAAAAAAAAAAAATATAACATAAATATGTTATAAAATCACTACAAAAATAGCCATTTTGTTTCAACACCCTCGGTGTCTCATCAAGTGATGACTTTGAATGTAAAATAAATGTTTTTTTCTATATATATTCTATATATATATATATATATATATATATATATATATATATAAAGTTAAAATAAATCCGTGGGTATATAGTCCGAGTGGATCCTAGTATTATAAAACTGATCCACAAAAGAGAGCTTGATGTATTCTATTTATACAGAGCACAATCGGGGTTGAAAAGACAGACGACCACTTTCATCGTCTGTCGAAATAGATTATTCCCCACATGATGTAATTTTTTTTTCTTATTCATTCATACATATATATATACATGTGTGTGTGTGTATGTCTGTGTGTTTTTGTGTGTGTGTGTGTGTGTGTGTGTTTGTGTGTGCGTGAAGAAATGCTCGTAAAGTTTTCTTGTTTATTAAACGTACCTGGATAGATATACATACATAGTAACTTCAGACTCTTGCAGACTCTATACAACAGGGAGGTATGCGTTATTAGTTCGCTTTTTTGTCATTTGGTTTACGAGTTTCCAGTTTGAAATAATAATTATGACCGATTATTATTATTTTCTACCATTTTTTCTAAAATCTTTCTATATAAAAGCATTATTATTGTAATTTTATATTCAAGTGACAAATCCATGTAATTCCATATTGATTTGCTGCAATATACCAGAATACACACTAAAAAGTACCATTCCATGACTATATATATATATATATATATATATATATATACAAGCACACACACACACACACATATATATATACACACACACACACACACACACACACACACACACATACATATATATATATATATATATAAAGAAATAATGAATTTTTAATCCATAATATTTATTACTTCAAACGTTAGTATAGTGGATAATCGTATTTGAAATAGACGTCATTTCATTTTTTTTTTACATTAAACATTGTTTAATCCGATTTTCGAACAGCGAATTCGAGAAATCTTAATAAAGGAAACGTGTTTTTCAACAGATATCGAACCTTCGTCCCCCTTTTATAGGAGAGACTGAGTAAGAGAAACTGAACAGATATAGTCATGCGAATAAAACATCTTAGTGAGGATGTGTGCTTTCCTTAAAAAAGTTAAAATACAGCCCTGTTGACCTTGTAACACTCTTCGTGGTCGATCCGTAAAGCACACGTAAAGCACACGTAATTAAACATTGACTAATCTAGGAAAAGTCAATTAAACTTGATCGTGGTGAGTGTGAACAGAGGAAGAAAAGAGAGAATGTATAAACATTTATAAAGAGAGAATATGTATATTTTTATATTAATTTAAAACAATAATAATAAAGATCACAAGGACACAATGTACTTCTTTATTGATATGGCAGTCGCTGCAGATTGTAATGTATTTTTGAAGATCTTCAAAATACAAGCATCTTGAAATGGAAATCTCAAAAATGAGGCACATGAGGACATCAAGAATTCCTGTTGTAGTTAGAGCACTCGGATTTACTGGAAAAGGTTCCTACAGAATCATTGAAGGGATGCCTGGTTGCCAGTGTCTTAAAGAAATACAACTAATTTTATTCACGAGTTCAGCTCATATATTACAAAGAGGGTTATCGATGTAAAATGTGTGTGATCTTAGGGCTTTTTTTTTTGTTTTTTAAATTTTTTATTTATTTATTTTAGAAAAAAATGATCAGTTGAAGATGTCATGAAGCCATTTCCGACATTAAGTCACTGGTTGGGACCCGGGAGGAAATGTGTATACAACAGAAATCCAAGAAAATAATAATAATAATAATAATAATAATAATAATAATAATAATAATAATAATAATAATAATAAAGAAAATAAATGAAAGCAAAAAAAAAAAGCAGTAAATTTTGCAGTAAGTTCAGAACGAGTATATTCAGGTAATAGTACTTCTGCTATAATACACTTCGCGAATTTGTTCATAAGTAACATTAAGTATGTAATTCATTATTGCCTTTTAATGATGATAATAATAGTAAATGAAGTCTCTGTCCTTTCTTCTCTCCAATTAATAATAATAATGGTTATAATAGTGGGGCGCAGCTAGTACCTGTGCACTTAACACATTAAATTCGAATGTGCAGGAAAAACCGTCGTTCACAGGTTCGAATCCTGCCGAAAAACGCATATTTTTCTTTAAAAAGATTTCTCGAATATTCAGGCTGGTAGACGAAAATAAATAAATATACTGTTTAATTAATAAATACAAAATTATTTATTACTTTAGAAAATTATATATATATATATATATACATATATATATAGTTGGATTGATGTGATAATTACAATATCGATCATATATATATATGTGTGTGTGTGTGTGTGTGTTTTGTTGAATACGACGGACAATGAATATTGTGTTAGGGACACAAGGAAAACTGACTAAAAACTTACGCACCCATTCTTGTCGGGCATTTTTATTTAAACAGACAAAAAGAATGATAGATACCCAGAATCGATATTAAAACTTTCGAAATATGTAAACTCCACTTTGAAAAAGCAATTAATTGATATTTAAAAAATCCGATTTTATTTCTTATTATGGTCAGCGTAATATTTGGTGACTAAATGTGTTTGAGTAGACATTTCAGAAATATACGTCTGATTCCTGTCCAAATACACATTATCTTTAGAACTTTCGATGTCTAAGACAATAAACATGATTTCGTAGTAAAAAAAACAAACTACCGAGAACGAGAATGTCTATTCAAGCAGGTGCACCCAATTCGTATAAGATTTATAATAATAATAATAATAATAATAATAATAATATATATATATATATATTTGTGTGTGTGTAAATGATGTTTTATATATTTAAATATTTAAAATGTTTGTACATGTATTTAAATTGTGAAAATGATGTATGACAGCATTAAAAAAATTAAATTTAAAAACAAACTAACATATGTAATTACAGTTTTAATTTCTACTCCCCACCAATTAACGTCTTGAATTTTGATAATGATTACATGAACAAACGGAAGCGCTCGATCAAAATTTATTGGGTAATCCATATACTAACCACAAATCTGTTCTTACTTGTGCGGAAAGGTGGAGTTGTAAGTTAGATAAATATCTGTATAAACATCTGCTAACTGTATAAGTAAAAGTTTGCTGTCTAAGTATACATTCTGCTTGACTATCTATCTTCCTTGAAACTTTGTCTGACCTTAGTCTCATTATCTGTTGAAGATTGTTTTTTTTTTACAGCAAAAGCTGTATGAACGTACTACATTATTCCTATATATGTGCTTGTACGTATAAAGTCAAAATATATATGCAAAAAATGTATGGGCAGAAACATGTATATATATATATATATATATATATATATATATATATATATGGTGAGAGAGAGAGAGAAAAAGATAGAGAGAATTAATACAAATATAAAATTTGTCACTGAGCTGATTGGTGTTACTTTCAGCATCCCGACTAAGTAGTTTCGTAGACGGACCATCCAGCAATCACTCCGTTTACTCGTCAGGTGTATCAGCAGTTGACTATATATATATATATATATATATATATATATATATATATATATATATATAGTCAATTGCTATTTGAAAGAAGTGAGCAACCGCAAACATTTTTGGTTGTAATGTGGATTTTTATTTTAAATATATATTTGGATCACTAACACACAAAAAGAGAATGTCTAATATCGAGTATATTTAAAATCGAAAAAAATAAGAAAAATTAATTCCTTTTAGTAATATGTGGAAATATCTACTCTTTGCCTGATGAAGGTCGCGAGACCGAAAACCCGTGTAGCAAAATTATGAAAAGTAAAGCATAATATACTTTTAAAAACATCCACATTACAACCAAAAAATGTTTGCGGTTGCTCTCTTCTTTTTAATATACACACTTCTCTCGTTGGAACTACTATAACCTCTTCCCTTTATATATATATATATATATATATATATATATATATATATATATATATAACCTGGAAAAGTCTTCCAATGCTATTAGACTTTATCAGGGTATATATATATGTGTGTGTATGTGTGTGTCTGTCTGTCTGTGTATGTGTGTTCCTTGTAAAGGTTGATAATGCTTTGAACATTTTTTTACAGCTGTTCCCTAATATAAAATGAAATATATATGGGGGAATGGTTTTCCCATTCATATTCTTTCTTGTTAATTATATCTGCATAAACAAATGACGAGATATTTCTTGGCAAAATAACTGGATGGCAATGTGCATCGCGTACGGCGAGAACTTGATTCATGCCTTCTCCTGGTGTTTTAAAGAGAATTAAATGAAAACAACCTCAATCAGAATTGGAACATGTATATTGAAACACACACACGCACACATGGACGTGCGCACACACGCACAGTGCCCCAAACGTTTAACTCCATAGGGAAAGAGTAAAAGTAAGCCATTATAACTTTTTTGAAAATTAAATTCATCAATTATAAGTTTATCAGTGACAATAAATTTTCAAAATACCATCCATTTAATTACAATATATGTCTTCGAGATAAGATTAGGCGAACAATATAGCAAATTTTCATGATTTATCCTATACCTGTAGTATAAAACTTATATCCTATTGATTATATAAAGATGATGTCATTGAAAATGTTGTTACCTATTGTATCATTCGAAATTCAAAATAAACGAAATAAAAAACCGAGTCTATCCTACACATATCCACTTAAAAGGGAACCATTGTTTTATTTACGCTTCATCCCGTGATCTCTTGCGAATACTGATTCTTCTCCTTCCTTTTCTTTCCCTATATCTAAACACTTACAAACAGCCTGGTGTACTAATGGCCATTTACTTATACTTCATCGACAATCACAAATAAAGATCGTATGCAATCCTAAATTATGTTATTATTTAGCACCAAAATGATAATGAATTTTAAATGAGAAATGAATATCATGTTATCCTAAATGTTATTACTGCCGTAGTTAACACTACCATGATGAAAGATGAAGGTTGATGTAAACGCAGTCATAACTCGATGTTTACATTTTCTCAGCTGAGATACAAGTTGATATCATTGATATGGAATTATTCTTTAAATAGTCAATTTATTATTAAACTATGCCAGTAATATATAAGGTAGACACGGTTTTATTACTTTTATTATCAGTTTATTTGATAATGTGAATCTTTCCATGTACTTTATTGGTTGTCACGCCGAGGCCGAGGTTATCGTACCGACAAACATCACTCAGGAATTGAGGGTGATTTTTTATAATTGTAGTATGAGATGACCGCCAATTTTCAAGCGGGAGTTTTGGAATTTAAATGTCATCTTATACGCGGAAATATACGATATATATATATATATATATATATATATATATATATATATATATATATATATATATATATATATATATATATATATATATATATATATATATAAAATCTCATTGATAAAGAAATGTTAAATGGAAATGATAGTGTTAAATATATGCCCTATAGGGTCAAACTTTTGATATACTTTTCACTCTCTTTCCATATATATATATATATATATATATATATATATATATATATATATATATATATACTGAATATATATATATATATATATATATATATATATATATATATATATATATATATATATGGGGGTTGAGTGCATGTGTATCTTATCTATGCATGTGTGCATAGTGAGAATAGAAGACAGATTGACATACAAAGTCATAGCTGTCTAAATACGAGATGGCTATATTTGGCCCTCTTTCCAAAATCCGGCCAAGTGAACAACTACCTGAATTTTGCCGGGAAGGGCCTTTTGCTTACATCGAGAAAATTTCAGGAGCCCACATTTATATCTTTATAATTATGAAATATTTTAAACAAACCTGAAGCGAGCGAGAGAGAAAGAGAAATAAAGATAGGGGAAAATAAAGAGAGAAGAAGCGACAGAGACAGTCAGAGAGCTATTGGAAGATAAAGAGAGAGGGAGAGAGCGGAAGACGATTGCAAGAAATTAACTTTCGTATCGCTGTATATAAAAACGTTTAATATAACATCTATATTTTAAGATATTCACATAATTTTTTCTATCTATCTATCTATCTATCTATCTCAGTCTGTTTTATCTATCTATCTATCTATCTATCTATCTATCTATCTCAGTCTGTTTTATCTATCTATCTATCTATCTATCTATCTATCTATCTATCTATCTATCTATCTATCTATCTATCTCAGTCTGTTTTATCTATCTATCTATCTATCTATCTCAGTCTGTTTTATCTATCTATCTATCTATCTATCTATCTATCTATCTCAGTCTGTTTTATCTATCTATCTATCTATCTATCTATCTATCTATCTATCTATCTATCTATCTATCTATCTATGTGGAAGAGAAGGGAGCGGTACATTCATTTATAAAGAAGCACCAGACTCTAATGCAAGTACAACTTCCTATCCGAAAACGGAGGTGAGGAAGATGGTGAACATGATCGGTGCATAAAGACACGACCGTGTGACGTAACGGACACGTCACTATGACGTCATCTTTCCTTTCTTCGAAATGGTCTCGGCGACGACTTCATCCTGGAAGTCCTTTTTGTTCCTTGACAATCACACGAGTCGGCCTGACGCCACACCGTCTAAATCGATGTCACTTTATTTAATGGCAGGGCAAAAAGACAAGATGGCAAAAAATGTTTAATACAAAACGAGATGAAAAGAATACGAAAGCACGGCGAAGTCGAAAGAGGAGCTTTCACTAAGTACATAATATCTTGAAAAGGAACCTTCGTTTTTTCAACGAAATAAATGATCATCGAATGAAGATTTTGTCGATATATATATATATATATATATATATATATATATATATATATATATATATATATATATAAAAGAGAAAATGTAGAATTTAAAGATAGAGTCGAGTTTTTTTTTACGTGAATTTGCACATTTTTCGAATAATGGAAAAAGATTAGAAGTAATTAAGGAAGGAAGTCAGAGAGAGAGAGAGAGAGAGAATGGGAGAGAGAGAATCAAACAGACACACAGAGAGGGAGAATACAAGGAAGACAAATGATAGCAAAGAATTTAGATTAAAAAATCTAGAGAGTTTTATGTAAAGGGAAGCTAATCACTCTTTTTTATTAGTTCACACACGCACTCATACACACACACAAAGATAAGCGTTACTTTATATAGATATAGATATAGATAGATAGATAGATAGATAGATAGATAGGTAGATAGATAGATAGGTACCCCACCAAAGATGTCTTTATGTTATTAAGAGGAGCGACCAAGGGATTTTTGCTTATTGAATTATATTTTTTTATCCTTTTGAAAACCTTCAAAATTTTCGTTAAAAATTTGTTTTTCTTCTATTGTCAGGTGACCATGAATTAGTTTGGGAAATTTCAGCGTCCTTTAAAAGACTCACTGACTTAGAAATTCTTCCAAAAATCAGATTATTGTCGGATATTAAGGAAATTTTCAGCACTTATTCAGAATTGAATTGACTTTTTTTTTTTTAAATCTTTCTATTTTAGAAAATCTTTGTCAATATATTTTTCTTTACATCTGTTACCCTCCCCCTAATTAATTGTATGAAATTTTGAGAAATTATTTTTGAAACGTTTAATCTTCATCTTAGTTACTAGCAGGGATACCCGGCGTTGCTTAGATCTCTGAATAATAGTTTATTATTGACAATTTATTCATATTTTGTAGCTATCTTATTGAAAACAATATTATATTCTATCTTTAAAAAATAAAATTCATTGTATTTTTGATTTGTTACAAACTAACTAAATAAATAAATTTAGGAAAATACCACACTACCGATACTATGCTCTGGCGTGGGGGGCTTAGGGTCTGAGCATCCCATATTTTTATTCAAAAAGATACTTTATTTTTCGATTTAAACTTAAATACTCTGTTAATTTTCAAACAAATCAAACTTAGATAAATATTCATTAACCTTTTTTCAAATTATTATTAATAGAAAAGTAAATAAATTTAAATTAAGATATATTTAAACATTTAATTTAATCATTTTTTAAGCAAAAAATATAGCGAGCCCTACTTCTCCGAAAAATAATTATTTACTATTTATTTTGGAGGGGAATTTAGATTTTTTTGAAGCAAATAAATTTTTACTTTTAAACACTACATTAAAGAAGCAAACATTTTTCTGTAAATTAATTTAATTACTATTTTGAAAGAGAGTAGAAGCAAGCAAGATACATTGAGAATTTAGTTTTGAAAAGAGATTATTTTTAAATTTCAAGATATATTTATATTAGGTTGGTGCAAAAATAATGTCGTTTTCTCACATAGTAACATATGTGAGAAAACGACATTATTTTTTCACCAACCTAATACTTGAAAATAAAATAAAAATTAGCAGAGACAGCCATGAGTTACGTTCAACATTAGTCGTGTTGGATATTTGATTTACGAGTTTAAATAAATTTCATTTAAATTAATTTTCGACAAAATAAGCCTCACTATAGTTTTTTTGCTTTAATAAAACTTAATTTAAAAGGATTTACTTTTCATGTTGGATACAAATCAAAAAACAATGAAGTTTATTTTTTTAAAATTATTTTCCATAAGATGGCCGAAAAATGTTACTAAGTCAATTATACAAACACATACACATAGAAACAACGGCTCTTTAAGATGATACTGAGTCTGTATACAGAGACAAAGCTGTCATTAACGGATTAATAGGGTCTGTTAAAGCGGATTGTCCGTAGATGAGAAGGGATTATTTTTGAGTTATAAAACCACTGTAGTAACTACCAATAATTATGATCATAATATAAATACTATAACATGTATACATGTCATAAATAAATATATACTTAACATAGATATAATAATCAAAATAACAAAAATAATAGATTTTTCACAGCTACTTTCTCACGTACACGCTAATGTATCGTACTTTCCGTCTTTGTTTACAATTGAAAGGCCCGCCACCGCCGCCAACTGGTCACTTTGAGAACAAATACGACTCGTTCCGCTAAGCCCGCAAAATTTGAAATACATCTCTGACAATTTGAATGTTTTTTTCCTGCCGATTTTGTTTTATTTTTCCAGCAGATTTTGTCCATCGCATCCGAAGTCCGTTGACTGGGGGTCTGTAGATAAGAGGCTAGTCTGTATATTTATTTTGTAGACGGGCGCACACAAAAATACACAAAAACACACACATACACATATATACACACACACTCGAATATTTGAATAAATAAATATTAAACTTTTTGTCAAATAATTGTATTTAATAGTCTTCTTTTAAATTTAATTTAATTTACTATTTTAATAATCATGTTTTTACAGTTACGCTTTTACTTACAATAGATGTGAAAATAAATTTAATTTTAAATATATCTTTATTTAAGTTTATTTACTTTTTTAATAATAATAATCGCCTCCAAAATAAATAGTAAATAATTATTTTTCGAAGTAAGTCTCGCTATAGTTTTTGCTTTAATAATGATTAAATTAAAGATGATTAAATATATCTTAATTTAAGTTTATTTACTTTATTTAGATGTTTTAGCCGGACACACACTCGAATATTTGAATAAATAAATATTAAATAAATATTTTTCAAATAATTGCATTTAATATTCTTCTTTTAAATTTACTTTGTTGTTTTAATATTCATTTTTTTTTTAAGTTACGCTTTTATTCACTCTAGATGTGAAGATAAATTCAAGAGAATAGAAATTTTAAAACTAAATATATGTATAGCGTTTCGAACGTATCACCAGAATTAAAAAGTAAAAACGAACGGTAATCCTAATTTGGAATAGGAATTATTACCGTTTGTTTTACATTTTAATTTTGAAAATTTCGAATGCATCCTAATGCATTTTAATTTTGAAATATCTTCGTAAATGCAAATCAGACGATATTTTTTTTTACAAAAATCTGGCTTGGGTGATAATGAGTGTATATTTATATTTACTTTGTCAGAAATTACTGTAGTTTTTAGTTTTAGCCGGACGCACATACAGACAAGTTCTCTTTATACATGTATAGATAGGAACAAGTCCTCGGAGTTTTTAAATGATATATCAATCTTTGGTCAAACAGGACCCGTAGTTATATAAAATTCGCTCTGAATCGTAAGATAAAATATGCAATAAAACTAAGACATTATTTAATTAAAAGTTTTTAATTGCTTTTATGAATAAGATATATTATGGACATTGTTCTTAAGAAGAATAATCAATGAATAATGAATTTTTACATTTTTATTTTATTTATAATAATTTATAAAGTTTTAAATCGTTTAAAATTCTGTATTAATTTGTCGCGGCCAAGTGATACTTTTATTAAATTAAAACTATATTCCACTAAGTTATGTGCCACGCTTATGCGATCATGTATCTTTCGTTACATGACTGACGAGGCAAATTGCTTCCCGCAGTAGGTTGCCATTTCTTTCTGCTGTAGACCAATTACTATCCAAGGCTATAGAACTATAGCTGAAGAAGAGTACTCATATCTTTCCCAAACACGTAAGTGAATGTAACGGATTCGACTGGAATTCGAACTCGGCTCTCCGATTCCTCAATCCGAGCCGTTATCCATTACTCTTCTGTGCCTCCACAAGACTGTATTTACTAATCATAAATGGAAAAGATCGCTACAATTCAACGCGAATATTGTAAAAAAGAACTTTGAAGTTAATTTATGTGTGTATAAAAGTGTCGATTTTTAAAATACGGATGTTCAAACGAGACATTTTAAATATGTAAAAAAAGATGAAGCATAGAAAAAGCATTTTATTCAAATCAAATATAAACTAAATATTTTTTTGGATGGATGCCCTCCCGTTATGGATACTTGCTTCTGCACGGTATTGTTAACAATGAATTTACATTATGCATATAATAACTTTATTCTGTCGGTAATGCTTGTCTTAATGCTGACCACTAATATTCCCTTCCTGATTTTCTATGCATTTCTATAGAATATCACAAACAATAAATTGAACATATAATATCACTATTCTGTTAGTATGATTTCTAACCACTGACGATCACTCTTTTCCTGATATTCAAGGCATAACATACAGATTGAATTCAGAAAATGCTAAGTCAAATTTTAAGACAAATTGCAAAATTCAACATTTAATAGCTATTTTTTTCTGCCTCCAGCACACACACACACACACACACACACACACACACACACACACACACACACACACACACACATATATATATATATATATATATATTTAGTTTGTTATTACATATTATCTGATCATTAATTATTTAATCACTCAAACCAATCAGAGTATATATAAAGTCAATACATAGCATTAAAAAATCTGAAACATTGGTTCCGTATATCAAGTTCATGTTTTTGCTTATCGACTTAATTATTAGTTGGTTGTTTTTGTTTGGCGGCATATCAACACCTCTATGGGGTATTTAATGCCGAAATCTAAATATTTTGTACGCAATTTTTATTTTACTTATGGAAATATTAATGGTTTAGTTATACACATCTTACTAATTAACCCATACCAGGAGGGAGTAGAGGTGGTTATATACCTTTCCCAGGGGCATTTGTGCGTAAATGAATATAACAAACACAACTGAAATTAGAACTCGGCTCTCCGATTAAGAATTCCGTATCATCATCGATTACACCACACGCACATCTAAGCTTACAACTCCTGAGCAAGCTCTTCATTCTTCAACAAAAAAAAAAAAAGAAAAAAAAAGAAGGCATTTTATTCCATTATATACTCACCATTATTTGTAATGACTTGTTGACACGAAGAAGAAAGTGAAAATGTAAATGTTTCACATGTTTATCACTCCATGTCAGTTGTCCCAAAACAGCAGCAATGGCAGAAGAGAATAAAAATAAAGATAATATACGGATTGAAATCAGAAGCCAGATTGGAATATGTCAAGAATTTTTATTCATTCATGATTCTGTCCTTCTCTTTCAAACTCTCAATGATGCAAATGGTAATGGAAACTGTCCGTTTCTTTGCGTTTTAATTTTTTAATTGTTTTCTTATTTTTTTTCTAAACTATCTGCTCACAATTAAGGATCATCCTTGCAAACAACATTTGGATTATGGCCATTAGTTTGGGCACAGAAGCAGGGGATGCACAGATCCCGTTAAAAAATTGAGTAAATATGAGTAAATATCATCATCATCATTATTATTATTATTACTATTATTATTGTTAATAATAATAATAATAATAATAATAATAATAATAATAATAATAATAATAATAATAATAATAATGTGATTGAGAACATTACAAACTACTCTGATTTGAAAGTTGAAAAGACAAGATTGTTAAGAATGCAGGAAAGGAATGTCAAAGTGACTCAAGTGGTGATTGTTGCATTGGAATCAGCGCCATTAAAACTGTGTGTCTTCCTTGACCTTCTGGGGAAGCCATACCAAGTCATCCAAAAAATTGGCTCTTTTGGGCACTGAGCATATTTTGAGGAAAATTATATCTGCCCGTGTGACTTGACAGATAACTTAATGTACTCGGTGTATTCAAAAACTTACACTGTAAAAAAATACAACAGCAGTAATACTATTAATAATAATAGTAATATACGCAAATTAAAAGATTTGTTTATTAATGAAAAACAAAACAAACCTTATCTCAAGTCCTACTCCATTGCATTTCAAAAAAAAATATTCAATAGAAAAACATCTTATTTTCTTCTAGATTAAAATATTTTTTAATTAGATTGAACTTTTCTGATGAGTGTATAAAGTGCCAATATAGCTGATAGTTGAAAACACAGTTTCATTGGAAATCTTTTCATACACCATTGTGTATCTTTAGTCAACCAACATTTACAGAAGTTAGCGGTCTATTTAATTATTTTTAGTAATAAAAAATACAGCAGCCCAATGCAAGGATAGGGATCTTTTAAAAACAAACAATAAATAAATAAATAAATGAATCAGTAATTTAAAAAAAAATTCTTTTCTTTAAAATACTTTATCTTCTAACTTGAAAATTTTAGATTATTTATAAAATGGTTTCTTTTCATCAAATATCTGAAAGGTTTGAAAGTTTGAGATATTTTTGTGTGAATAATTTGGGGATTTCTTTTCTGACTTTACGCATTGAACTTTTACTATTTGTACTACAGTTCGCAGTAACAAAGCCAAAGACACTAAACCCATTAATTGTTGCTGTCCTATTTTTGCAACAGTGGCCATTAAGGGATTATAGATGGAACCTATAATTAATACGGGATTTCTATAAACCTATAATATCATTTCTTTTTGCGGTTTTTATAATTAATAACCCAAAATCACTTATGTTCATTGTAACATAACAGTTTATTAAAGGTTACCATAGCCATAATATCTTTCGTTTTTTATAGATTGAATCTTTAATTATTAATTTAAATTTACTATTTAATTATAATAATTTTAATCATATATTTTCCGGATTTATAAACAGCCAAATATAGCTTTAATTTAGAATAGTTTAGTTGCGGCGTGTGTAAACGAGAATTTCCATTCAAAATTGAACTTCAGAGCCTCAGTCAGTCGTTATATATTTTTTATACAGTTGGTAATAATTTTGTTATAATATATCTTTTATACAATGGGTGATAATTTAATTATATCTTTTTTATATTGGTGATAATTTTATTATAATATATCTTTTACACAGTCGGTGATAATTTTATCATAATATATCTTTTATACAGTTGGTGATAATTTTATCATAATATATCTTTTATACAGTCGGTGATAATGTTATCATTTATACAGTCGGTGGTAATTTTATCATAATATATCATTTATACAGTCGGTGACAATTTTAAATTAAACAGTTAATAATTAAACAAATCAAATTATAAATTCCAACAATATTTTAAAGGCATTTGTCTTCGAAAGATTTGCGTTGAAAATATTTTCTATTTTTGAACGAATATTAAAATATTTGATTCTATAATACTAAATGTGAATTTATGGTGTAGAAGAGACTAAAAATTAAAATTCTGAGATTAATTTCAGATTATAATTCCTTTGACTATACAAAGATTTTACAAATTCATGTTAAGATATGTTCCGAATAAGTCAATCATGCAATAAAAATGTTTTCTTTTTGTTTTTCACACATTTAAAAATTAAATAAAGAAAATTAATCCTTTACCATAATCTTAAACCATGACCAATGTCTTCTCAATATTTACTTTTAAATAATGAAACAAGTACATAAACTTAATTATATTTTATTAAGGTTTATTTTTCTACTTTTTAATATGAAATTTTCTATAAAGTGAAAGTTTATACCAGGCTTATAAAAGTTTTTTTTTTTAATATAATACATTAATTAAACATATTTCATGATTTTTTCAAAATTTTGAGCAGATAATATTTATTGCGTCAATAAACAAGGGTTTTACCGATTTTAAGAACACCACTGTCAATCGCTTAAGTTTTAGGATGAGGTTGCAGTAGCAATGAAATGTGTTGTAGCATTAGCAGTTGCAGTAACTGTCCCAGCATTAATAATCGTCATTACAAGAATAATTGCATGTGTGTTCATTGAAATTTCGAAATTGCCACCAATTCTAGTTTTACCGACCCTGACCATCGGAATGTTTGCTTATCACAATGACTGAAACGAGGCTTTGAACCGAGGCATATAATCGGTGGGTATTTCACATTTGATTTTTTATACAACTATTATACAACTATTATACACAGAAATCTTGTAAAATCTCAGTTTCCTTAGCACATAAGGACATCAATAATTCCAATTGTACTTGGAGCCATCGGATTGATTGGAAAAGGTTTCGATAGACTCATTGACAGGAAACCTCGTAACCCATGACTTAAAGAAATACAAAACATTGTAGTCACGAGTACAGCTCGCACATTACGAAGGGTTTTATCAATGTAAAATGAGTATGATTTTATTTTATTTTTTTGTTGTTTTTACAAAATATGATCAGTAAAAAATGTCATGAAGCCATTTCTGACCTTAAGTCTCTGGCTGGAAATGTGTATACAACAGAAATCAAAGGAAATAATAATAATAATAATAATAATAATAATAATAATAATAATAATAATAATAATAATAAATGCCCTGTTGCTACACCAGGCATGGCTTCTGATATAAATTGATTGGAGGTCATAGCATGTACATAATTTTTCTTGTTCAATTAAGATAGACTATAGTAGAGGAAATAATCCGTCCAGTATTACAGATTTTAATAAGTTTAGAATGTCCCCTTGACATATTGTGAATCTCTGTTTATGAGCGGGAGTAGTCGTGGACCAGTCGAGAGTTTTTTTTTTTTTAACTTTAAAGGATGTAATCGTCAAGGGACTTGGGATTCACATCGAGATACTTGGGGCCACAGTCACAGTTTCTTCTTACTATCCCTCCAAAATCTCTGTTCGTCCATCCATTTACACAACCACCTTAGGTAGGTTGTTCGATGTCTTCTACTTTTTCTCCTGCCTTCATTATGCCACGTGAGTGTGTCAAAGCCTCAAAGCTCCCTGTTATCATTATGTATACCAGAAATTTCAACTTTTTCTTTCTGATTCTAAATAATTTTTTTTTGTTTCTATTTTCCCTTAAAACTTCCTTCTTGCTCGCATACTCCGCCCATGATATTTTCAGCATTCTTCCGTAGAGCCATACATCTGTCATAAGTCTTCTTTTCATCTATGAGAAAAATGATCAGGACTCTATTATACTGGATGATTGATATTCCAGTTTATTTTATGGGCAACTCTTTCTTGACAAAAGTAACAATTTAGGTCTGTTCCTATCTGTTCCTATCTATCTATCTATCTATCTATCTATCTATCTATCTATCTATCTATCTATCTCAGTCCTATTCATATCTATCTATCTATCTATTTCAGTCCTATTCATATCTATCTATCTATCTATCTATCTATCTATCTATCTATCTATCTATCTATCTATCTATCTATCTATCTATCTATCTATCCCAGCTCAGCCTGTTCATATCTACCTCTTAAGCTTTCTCTATCTATTTAATCCTGTTGAATTTATTTCCTCCTCCCCATTTACATTTTCTCATTTTCTTTAATCCAAACTCTTTGCATTCTTTAACCCCTCCATCCAAGTTGCCTTCCTCTCCCCGCCCAACCTCCCCTTTCTGCTGTTACCTTCTTTTCCCATTGAATGTTACCCTATTTTCTAAAAATTCCATATAACCCTACCGTTTTTCCCTCCATCATTGTTTATTTCAATTAGTCTCTGTCTGTTTCATTTATTTATATGTTCTTTAATCCGCAAACCAATCCTGGCGTCCCGCCTCGTTTTCATTCGCTTCCTCCATCTTAGGATGCTTCCTCCATCTTGTCTTCATATCAATTGACCACAAAACAATACTTAACTAGTCTTTCAGCCACCCCACAATGAATAACATTAGTTTATATTATTTGCAAATGGATAGTTCTTGCATTTTAAGTATGTTTTATGAATATAGGTGATATAACGAAATACTTTGGTGAAATATTTTAAGGCATTTTAATGTTTCTTTTTTTGTCTCGGAAGTAAATGCACAGAAAATGAAGCTAGTTTGTATCTTTTGAACGGATGCTGTTGAGGTCGGCACTTCCGTTTTCTTTGAAGAGTGGCTGTTCCGACAGCTTACGACAAATTATTTTCGCGCTCTGAATTAAATATGGATTTTCATTTATCTTAGATAAGTTAAAGTGTTTGTTTTATTAAAAATGTAAAACATTTTAAATTAAAAACTTTCTTATTTTCTCTTTAACTTTTTCCTACTCACAATTTGAAATTATGACACTTCGTCCATGACATTATATCCTATGATATTCTCCACGCAACAAATTTAAACTATTCAAAATTTAGACGAAGAAAACACGCAAATTTGTTTAGATCACTGGTTGCTAAACTTTTTTCCTCTAGGCCACATTTTCAGAATGAAAATTTGATCGCGTTTCACCAAATTTTATGTGATAAAAAGTACATTTCAAAATTAAAAACAGAAAGCGGATTAAAGGAAGATAACCCCAGATTCAAAGTCAGAACATTATCATTAATAAGTCTCTCCTCCAATTTGCGGAGATTAGTTACTATATTCTTAGTACTTGATATAATGCAAAAATATCACAATGATAAAATCAGTCAATAATTATTTATAACTAATTATATTGAGACTCACGCCTGCAATTACAAGTAATCCATAATAATATTTTAAATCATATTTATTTTTGTCATATGATTTTTTTAAAACTGTTTCTAAATCCGCCTCACTCGCTATCCTCTTCCGCCAAACCTATGAGGCGCTCCACACAGTTTGGGAAACCCTAGTTTAGATAAATCGCGATATTTGGTCCGAAATGACCATTATATCAGGGTCGACATTCTGTTAAATAAAAGCGACAAGCACCAATCAGGCTTTTACACTTATTCCGATGGTTGTGCATTAGATTTGGAGTAATGTAGCCTCCTCGCTTAGAATGTCGAAGCTGGTAATTTGCGAAATAAATGGTTCACCATAGGAGAGAAAAAAAAGGCAAATGGCCGACAAACGGACACTGTAAAATGTCCATTATTTATTCAATTAATAAAGCTTGCTTTGACAAGTACTGAGGATATAGATCCTGGCCGGTAGCGAGATCAAACAAAAGTGAAAAATTATTACACCAAGGTAGGTGCATTCGTATCTATTTATTTACACACGCTTCTTATAATATATATATATATATATATATATATATATAT
Source organism: Acanthosepion lycidas (assembly GCA_963932145.1). NCBI lineage: Eukaryota > Metazoa > Mollusca > Cephalopoda > Sepiida > Sepiidae > Acanthosepion > Acanthosepion lycidas. The sequence goes on from OZ010587.1 coordinate 36,230,008, forward strand.
ATATATATATATATATATATATATATATATATAAATGTAAAAGAACGAAAAGAATATGAATTAAAACTTTCATAACATTAATTTAAAAAAGGGTTCAATACATGAGTAGAGCAATAAATATTTATTAGAAACTGTTACATTGGAACGTGCAAGTTACCACGACAAAAATCTATATTTGTTTCGATGTCTAATTTAAACATCAGATGATTAGCATTGGTTGTTTTGGGGAGAAACAAAAAAAGTCTGTGAGAACGAAAAAAATGAAAAAAAATAATAAAAAAAGCAAAGACGAAAGAAACACAGATAAAGCAAGGAAGAAACGTGAAATTCCATCAAAAATCATGTTTAGATTTCAAATGTTCATAGCATCCTATTTGCGTAGCTAGGCGTAGCTCGCATTGCCGAGAGGCTGATTCGAACTGTGATCTCACAATATGCAATTGTACAGTCATATAAAATATCATGACATCAAATATTTATTTTAAATATATTTCCGTACATTAAGAATATGACTGACGCTAAATCTTAAAAAAAATGGACTGGGTATTCGGCACAAGTTTAATTAGGAAACGACCTGATGTCATAGCGCCAAAAATGTGGGGGCAGCGACTGAAGGTCGTATTCACTATAGTATTAGGCTGGTGGAAAATTAATGTCGGTTTTTGACATTAAAAAATACGTCAAAAACCAACAATATTTTTGCACCAACCTAATATTAATGGTTACCGGGACTAGATCACAGATTATCACTTCTAAGATAACAATTAAACATTGACTTGAAGAGATTAAGATCGTTAAAGGTTATGAAAGGCGGGAGTCTATTTCATAAAGTATCCGTGCTTGGGAAAAAGTTAAGTGGAATATAGAGGAAATGTGGGCACTTCAACTCCATTGACATAGTTCGATGAATAAAGAAAACAGTTTGGCAAAAGATCAAAATATCTGAAAGTAAAAAAGAAAAAAATTATAAGTTTTATATATATATATATATATATATATATATATACATATATATATTTATATGTGTGTGTGTATATATATATATATATATATATATATATATATATATATATATATATATATATATATATATATATAAAATTACATTGTTCATTAATGTTATATGTGTCTGAATTCTAATTTTTGTGGATTATGCCAAATCATTAGGTAATTTGCTGGAAAATTCATCCATTACCCTGGTTGACATCTTGTCAAAATATAATACTTCTTATATATATATATATATATATATATATATACAAAATTTAATATAAAATATATCTGTAAAGGGACAATATGAATAAAGACAAAAGAAAAACTCATCTTAGCCGATGCGTTTCCTCCTATGAGGGACTTTATCAAGACAAAGTTACAATACTTGCACTCGCTTTGATAATGTCCCACAGAAGCCGAAAGACTAATATATATATATATATATATATATATATATATATATATATATATATATATATATATATATATATATATATGTATGTGTATGTGTGTATATATATATATATATATAGTTAAATTCCCATATGATAATTGGAAAAAATCGAAATGTTTTTGTTGTTATAGTTACATTAAAAATCCAAATTTAACATGATAGACGCTTGTGTCTAAGCCTTTTTTTTTCTGGTTAATGCAAATTACCTTTATAGTAAGGAATTATTATTATTTTTTTTATTTCATTTTTGCCTTGAAAAAGTCGGAAGACGAAACGTGTCGGCAAAATCTAAGATTTTTTCCAATTATCATTTGATACTATATATATATATATATATATATATATATATATAAGGCAGGATGTGTGTGTGTGTGTAACGAATGTATGGCCGCAATTTTCGACAGATTTGCACCAAAATTTACATGCACATTCTCCAAGTTAGCCGGAAGGCCAAGACCGACGTTGCATTTCACAACTCCCATCGATAGTGGAAATAATCGATTTTTTCATGCTTCTACGGCAGTTTTCATGTAGTTTGCAGCCATTTTGTACTGGTCAGAGTGAGAGCCTATAGCTGGCTGCCACAAATAGGCAGGAAGATTCTAATGGCCAGCGTGAGAGCCAGCAGCTGACTGACTCCTTTAAAGGCAAGGAAGGGCAAAAATATTTTAAGTCAAGTGATAGCGATCGCTGTATGAGTCGTACGATTTTTGAATCAAGGACGGGCAACGCCGGGCCATGCTGCTAATATATATATATATATATATATATATGTATGTATGTATGTATGTATAAATATAGCTAGAGAATTGGAGAGATATAGGAAGGTACTGAAAAGTTCCTGATCCAACTAAGTACACATTAAAAAAAGATTTGGTTATTTATGCTAAATTTTAGGAAGTAGGTCAAAGCAAGAACTTTCCAGCATCCTCCCATATATATATATATATATATATATATATATTTATGCTGGAAATATATATATATATATATATATATATATATATATATATATATATATATATATATATATATATATATATATATATATATATATATATATTAACGATAATCAATAATCAAAATATTTTGATATATTGCGCCATGTTTGTTAAAAAATGTAAATGAAAAAAAAATCAGTGAAAAAATGTATATGTCTTTTAATCAATATTTAACTCGGGGGACATCCACCATTTTCTTTTTTACTTTAATGACGTGAGCACTTCATTGGGCCAATTATCACGTGACTATAGGCTAATTAGTTTATTGGTTAATATAGTTTTTTTTTCATCTATTTGCCGATAATGATGCGATTTGATGGCGAATATTTGATGTGTAGCTCATTATTTTTATCAGTAATTTTATGGAGTGAAAAAACGATAGGTCAATGAAAAAGAATAGTTTTAAAAAACACGAAACGAAAGAAAATGAAAAACCTGAAAGCGAATAAACTAGTCGGAAAGAAAGTAAATACATAAAAAGAATAGTATTTAGAGAAACAGAAAAGCAAAGTCACATCGATTTGCAAGAAATTGAAATAAAATAAGAGAAATGGAAAGAGTGAACACGATAGATAGATAGATAGATAGATAGATAGATAGATAGATAGATAGATAGATAGATAGATAGATAGAGAGTTAGAGAGGGGGGAGAGAGGAGGGGATCGATGAAGAAAGGATGGGAAATAAATTCGAAAAAGAAGTAATAATCTGAAGAAAAGTGAAAGTAGTTTAGAGAAAGCGATGTGAAGAAAAGAAAAAAAATGAAAAAAGAATAAAAATAAAAGAGTGATGGACGGAGTGGAGACGAAATAGAAATAGAATAGAAAAGAAAGCAATGAGATATTAAATATAAAAGAGAAACTATTTGAAAGAAAGACATTAGGAGAAAGTCTACAAGAAAGGGAAAAGAAACGAGAGTGAGAAAAGAGACAGGGAGGGTGAAAAATCAAAAGGAGAGAAAGAAAATAAACTAAACGGTAAGTAGAAGAAAAGATGTGAATGAAAGTTTGAAAAATCTAAAGAAAAGGAAAGAGAGGATGAAACAGGTAAGCGAACATATTTAAAGGTGAAGAATAAAAGAGATTATACATTAATCTCTTCTGACCAGAATTTCTCCTCTGGCTTGTTATGGTTACAACGTTTCAGTCGTTGTACTTTCTGGACTTCTTCAAGTGTCGTCGTATTTGGTAAACTGGGAACCAAAACCATTATTCAATAGGGCGGGTTGATTTTTTCATTTTTTTTTTTTTTTTTTTAGAAAGTCATCATTTCATTCGGTGTGAAAGTTGGGGTTTCATGTGATAAGTAATGACACCAAAAATTAGATTCATAGCTTTTACCTAATTTTGAGCATTTAGATTTAAAGATTTCCTGGGAAAAGGTGCGTAAATACCTAATTTCCGCATGTTTCTACTTACTGACTTCAAAATTTTAGTATTTCAAGAATAAATTCGAATAAATATCATATTTTTTGTATTAGATATATTGAATGAAAAATATATTCAAACCAGAATTTTAATTATGAATCATTACAAGTAAAATATGTATTTTTTTTACCTCATTCGGTAAGAAAAAATGTTAAAAATATTTTTTAAAATTAAAAAAGTTACTCGGTGATTTGTTAGATCATTTGTTAGATAATAATTAATGAAAACAAAAAATAGATAAAAGTGTGTATAACATTATAATATCCCCGCGCACAAATTAGAAGACATATTGTTTTAAATTTGCATTGTTTACTGAAAATCACACAAAACTACTGCACTTCATAATTTAGCTGAATTATTCAGTATAATTTTCCTTTGAAGTAAATGAAGGTCTTATTTCAGGGCACAACGATTTAGCAATAATGCGTCCGTGCTATGCATATTGTCCATTTACAATTTGTAAAGCTTCAGTAAATTATAAGTTGTGCTCTAAGGCTTTCACTGATCATCGGAATGAACTTCCAACGCTACGAGTTTGAACCTAAATTTAATCTTTAAAGTCATTTCCTCAAAAACCGGTAAAGATTTAGAACAAAATATTTTGTGTCAAACTCCAACTCTAGAATTGAGTACAATATCATGGTTTCAAAATCAACCAGACTTTTTATTCAATCCACTTAGTTGGTCCTTCTCAACACACTGTCCAGACTAAAAATCTTGTACCAGTTGATTTTTCTTAGCTATCCCTTCGTACCTGGCAGTTCAGAGTTCAATATTTGTGTTATACAATAAAAGAGATATATTCTAGATCATTTGGGGAAAGCAAAAGCAACTTCAAATACGTCAGAAGGTTAAAACTATAAACACGAAGATTAGGATGAGAAAACGAATAGAATAAAAACGAGAAATTATCTCAGTAAGAATCGGATAAAAGAATGAACAACAAAGCTTAAAGAGAGAAAGAAAGCGGGAAAAGAGAGAAAGACAGATGGAAAAGAGAGAAAGAAAGCGGGAAAAGAGAGAAAGACAGATGGAAAAGAGAGAAAGACAGATGGAAAAGAGAGAAAGACAGATGGAAAAGAGAGAAAGAAAGCGGAAAAAGAGAGAAAGACAGAGTGAAAAGAGAGAAAGACAGATGGAAAAGAGAGAAAGAAAGCGGGAAAAGAGAGAAAGAATGCGGGAAAAGAGAGAAAGACAGAGTGAAAAGAGAGAAAGACAGATGGAAAAGAGAGAAAGAAAGCGGGAAAAGAGAGAAAGAATGCGGGAAAAGAGAGAAAGACAGATGGAAAAGAGAGAAAGAAAGCGGGAAAAGAGAGGAAGACAGATGGAAAAGAGAGAAAGACAGATGGAAAAGAGAGAAAGAAAGCTGGACAAAGACAGTATGAAGGTGAAAAGTCAGAAAGGAAGACAGAATGAAAGCAAAAGAAAAAAGTGAAAGATTGAATATAAAAGAGAAAAATGAGAGAAAAAATAGAAACAAATTAAAAGAGAGATAAACAGGAAGAAAGGGAAGAAAAATATAAAAGAAATCAAATAAAGGAAAAAATAATGGAGGCGAAAAGTAGACAGAAAATAAACATTATGAAGGGAGGTAGTAGCCAAAAAGAAGAAGAAAAAGTAGGAAAGAAAGGAAAGAGCGACAGATGGAAAGTATGCAGAAGAAAGAAAGAATGAAGGTAAAATTAAGACAGAGAGACGGAAAGAATATAAACGTACAAAAACATAAAAGCCAAAAAAAATGACAGGATGTATTTAATAATAAGTCAAGACAGAACAAAGCTAAAAAGAAAGAGAAAGTAAAAGTAAAAGAGATATAGCCGCAAAGAAAGAAAGAAAGAAAGAAAGAAAGAAAGAAAGAAAGAAAGAAAGAAAGAAAGAAAGAAAGAAAAATTAAAAGATAGATAGAAGAGAGAAGACAAACGAAAGAAAGGGGGAATGAAGGCGGAAAAAGACAAATATGAAGACGTGGGGGGGTAACAAAAAAGAAGGAAAGAAAGCTAAAACAAAATAGAGAAAACGCAAAGAAATCAAAAGAAAGAGAGAAAGACGTAAAGAAATCGAAAGAAAGAGAGAATGGCGTAAGGAAATCAAAAGAAAGAGAGAAAGACTGACAGAAAGCAAAAGAGAGGCGTAATGAAATCAAAAGAAAGACAGAAAGACAGAAAGAAAGCAAAAGAAATAGAGAAAGATGGAAAGAAATCAAAAGAAAGAGAGAAAGAGGAATAGAAAGCAAAAGAAATAGAGAAAGATGGAAAGAAATCAAAAGAAAGAGAGAAAGAGGGATAGAAAGCAAAAGAAACTATTAAAATCATAAAAAGAAAGAAAACCTTCCAAAGAGATCGATCAATCAAAAAGTTCATACAATGTGATGCTATATTTAAAAAGTTTCTTCGAGAGCCTTTTAAAATCGATCAAGTGCAAAGGCTTTTATTTTTTATATCTCTATTGATTTAAGTTTGTATCATTTATTTTCATTTGTCTGTGTAGGCATCTGTTCAGTTTAGTCTAGCATAAAGACAAAACGATTACAGCAAGATTGTCGCTTTATCGAGTTCTTTCAAATTCTTATCCTTTAAAGCCGTCCTGAGAACACGATAAACTACATCTAGCAGTAAGGCCTCTGATCGGGAGGTTTTGAGGCATGTTGAACCACCTCTTAACTGCTGCTGTTCCCAGATCCACCCTAACCAGGAGTGGTAGCACCTGTTTGGGTCCTAGCTGTGGGCAAGGGGTTAACCCCCAAACTGGGAGTCAAAACACTATGAAAGTATAAAAATACATTTTTACAGTAAAAATACCAGCAGTACATTTTTGTAAATAAAATTACTAATGTCCTATGGAAAATTACGTTTTCGCATTATATGACCCATAGGGAGTTGATATTTTTTAAGCATTTCACTCCAAGCAAGGCGGGAGTGCCACTAGCACGCAAGGGATTACAGAGAGTGGGAGCAAGAGTAAAGAGACGTGATTGAGGAATAGATAAAGAGAAGGACGGAGAATAGATCAAGGCATCAGAAGATGTCGATTGACATTACATTTGAATATTTGAAGATTATAGCTATCAGGGAAGTCAGGAGAAGGGAGTTCCACTGACGCGGAGGAGGGGGTGCGAGACATGAAGCTATTGGAGTAGAATAGACGGCTACATTTAATCGTTTTAACAATGGTAGGGTGGGACTGAGATGCCAACCCAGTAGCACGCATAAATTCATGCAGCAAAGATAGCTAGTCGGAGCAGTTACCGTGAAAGTACTTGTAGACAAGACAGAAGGAAGCGACGGCACGTCTGTGAGAAAGTGACTGTAGACAAGATGCCAGACCAGGACCAACCACATTGCATATCTATCTCTGGATTTTGTCGAGGACCTTGAGACGAACAGTGGGGGCACCAGACCATATATGGCAGCAGTATTCCATGCAAGGGCGAATGGTTGATTTATAGATTTGAAGGATGGACTTGGGCGAGAAAAACTTTCTAGCGCGACACTAAGAACAAACTTTCCTTCCGATAGATGAAGCTATTCAGTCAATGTATTTGTTCCATCTTAGGTCTGCGTTCAGCGTGAGACCAAGCAGGCGCAGAGAGGCACTCTTGTGGAGTTGAGCATCAGACATTCTAATGGGAGGCAGGGCGGATTCCCTGTGGTGGGTAAATGAGAGCAGTTTTGTTTTTGAGGCATTAAAGTTTACCAGCCATTTCCTGCCCCAGTCAACGACAGATTGGAGGTCCTTTTCGAGACCACGGCCAGGTTAGTTTTATCAGCGATACCAGATTTACTATTGAGACAAGAGTAAAAAGTAGTGTCGTCTGCAAAGATGCCTACTTGGGAATTGATGACATCGGGAAGATAATTAATGAAGGTGAGAAAGAGTGTAGAACCCAGGATAGAGCCTTGGGGAAAACCAGCGTTCGTGAGAAAAGTTCTGGAGGAGAACCTGTTTAGTACAACCTTCATTTCACGGTTAGACAGGAATGATTGTATTAAGTCAAATAATCAACCTGAAATTCCGTATCCCTGAAGCTTACGAAGAAGCCCGGCATGCTATGAAGCGTTTTAGAGTTATCAAGAGCCACAAGAGTCGTTATTGTGAAGTTCTTAGTAAACAAATTCAATTATGGCCGTGAGCACGTCTGTGGTAGATTAGGCAAAGCGGAAACCATATTGCTTGTCAGAGAGCATATCATGGGATGTAAGGTGCTTAATCACTTCGGTGTTGATTAAAGCCTCGAAGACTTTGCCGAGGACCTGTAGGAGACTGATAGGACGGTATTTAGATGGGCCAGAAGAGTCTCCTCAGTTCTTAAAGACAAGGACAAAAGATGAGGACTTCCAACAGGCTGGAAAGCAAGAGTCGTTGAGGCAGTAGTTATATAGTTTGGAGAGGACAGGAGCCAGTTCATTAGCACATTTCTTCAGGACGACGGCTGTTATCCCGACCCCACCACTAGCCTCAAATTTAGAGACGGTGCCCAATTCCATCGATGGGGTTATGTGCAACTCGCTCAATAGTGTATCAGTTTTAGGAGGAAAATCATGTGTGGGTACATCGGATGTTTCGAACGTTGAATTGGATGAGAATTTCCGAGCAAAGCATTCAGCCTTATCAGCGGAGTAAGTCAGGACCTCAGATTTATTGAATAAAGGAGGTATAGTGGATTTGCTGTAGTTCAAAATAGACGCCAATAATCTTTAGAACCAAACTCGGGAGCAATACGTTGTTTCATTCTTTCCTCAAATGGTGACTGTGTTTCATTGGGAACACGCTTGCACTCATTGCGGGCAGAGACAAAGAGACCGTCTGTTGCAATCTGACATGTCGCTACGGTACAGGCGAAAGTAGTAATTCCGATGGGCAATGGCAGCTGAGCAAGCAGTTGAGAACCAAGGCGATGATTTAACTTCATATCTTCTTGCGGGGATGAAAGCCTCGATTCCAACTTTTACCCAGGATTAGACCTAGGAAGCGCATTATTTTTGAACGGGGAGATTAATGACCACATTCCAGGAAATCACGGAACGATCCTCAATCTGCTCGTTGATGACAGAAAGATGTTCTGTTGGTAGAAGGTTCTTTGCTGAGAGAGGAGTAGATGGACATGTTAACAGACGCTAGGGCATGATCAGAGTTACCAAGAGGTCAGAGCTACGTGACACGACAAGACTCGGGGATGGAGGTAAAACAGAGATCGAGAAGGGAAGCGTTTCCGTGCTTGTTATTGGAGACACGTGTAGGAAAGTCACCCACTTGTGTGAGGGATTGAGTAATTGAAAAGTTAAGGGTTTGTATGCCAGCAAGGTCAGTTATGGAGTTTTTAAGCCACTTGGTATGGTGGGCTTTAAAGTCACCGAACACGTGCAAATGGATGAAGAGAGATAGCCTTGTCTATATTATCGGAAATGCTATTGAGAACACCACAGTCTTGGGAGGATTGAGAACGATAGAGGAAGAAGGGGTAGCATACAGCATTGAGGAAAGATAGACGGAGACTCATGTATGAATGTTCTGGAGATTCAAGAGAGAGCTCACGAGACAGTGGAAGATGGTCACTGACATAAACTCCGAGGTCACGCATGTGCGTTTTAAATTCTTTTCTAAGGGGAAGAAGGTAACCAGGGATCGAGAGGTCAGAGGAGGGGATAGACGAGTTAAGGTTGGTATGGCAGAGAGCCAGTATATCGGGAGACTTCTCAATGAGGAATGATTCCACACTGCAGTAGTTGGTTCGAATGCCGCAGATGTTAGAAAAGGAAATATAAGGGTTTAGGTGATTTTTAAGAGCTGGTTTAGGTGATCATTTATTGTCATGTTGGGTAATATTGAAAATGAAAAGGCCCTAACTAGTAAGACGGTCACCAAATGTGACATGGGCAGAAAAGAGCTGGCGCAGCCTGCAACATAATGTGGCCTTAGGGTTGCCCACCGGAAGTGCGTTTAGGGACACCCTTCCATGCGCGACATGGCGCTACAGGCATCCCGATATTATGCGACTTTTGATCAGAACAGCCGCTCAAGACGCTACGCACGAGTTAGGGCCTCTAACTACCAGTCGGGAACAGCAACCAGATAACTGACAATCCGGTACCCCCAGAATAAAGAGACGGAAGCCAGCGAAAAGGAAAACAAAAGTTCCGGAAACCACCTTACTAAACAGGAAACAAGGGATGGGTCTCTGTTCCTGTTCAAGAGAAGGGGGAGGAGTATCGACCGGGCGATAGGTAAACCATACTGTTAAACAAACAAAACAAAAATAACTCTAAGCAATACTTATTCCCTTACTAGTCCCTGTTCATCCACCTATTAAGTTAATTAAGCAACTGTGAACAAAATCGTTTTTAAGGCAAATGGCACCTCCTAAAAACTATAAAAAGTATTAAGAAACAGGGACATTTCGTTAGAAACAAAGAAAAGGGTGCTGAACTGCGATGACAGTGAATGTTAGACAATTTTGTCAAAGTGAAGAGCAGGCCCGAGACAATAGATGTGGTTTTACAGAAGTATACCATGGATGGAACATGTAAGCAATGGTGAGGATTTGACATTGATAACAAAAAAGGCACTTTTACTTAGAATCAGAAAGAGTCATTTACAATTTTTGAAAGAGATAATGTGGAAAGTGGGGTTGAAAATTTTAATAATTAAAAGGAACCGAACGTGTATAACATTTCACCATCAGGAAAACCACCTTTAGCCGAATCCCTACCAATGAGACGTGGGGAAATTATGATAATGCAAGCTACAATGTTTGTATGTTATATATATATATATATATATATTGACTGAAGTCGAAAGTAGTTATCCACTTAGAATGAAATTTATCTCGCAAGGGGAATTGACTAGAGTAGGGTTTTTTCCTCTTTTTTTTTTCACAAAGTGATTTTACCCGGGCATTGACGGGTAAGTCTTCTGACACATTTTTCTCAGTATTGGTCATGAAAATCTTGAGTCACAAAGAGAGGCTGACTTGTCTCAACGCCATGATTCATTCATTTAATGACTAGGGCGATAAATTAGTCTCCCGCTTCTCCCAGGTGGGTTTTGGTGCAAACGGATTTTATTGGTTAAATGATGCGATAGATATATAAATGAAAGCGATACGAACATTTCCTGAGAAAGAAATGCTCGTGTGAATAAGATGCAATACACGTTTTCCTTTTTAGAGTAAAATTATTTGCGGTGTTTTTTTTACAATAAAATCATTAGTAAATCCTTTGTGTTATTTATAGAAGCTTCTTTGAAACCGTTTATTACGTTCTGACCAGTGACGGTGCCTTTCCTCCTTATTTTATGCCTGTTTATGTAGAAAAAATCATTTCTGCCTATTTATGTAGAAAATCATTAGCCACGCATTTAAGAGCCATCTTCTTTTAATAACACTGGCTTTAATCCGTGATTACTAACAAGTGCATTTTTTCTTGAGTTTTCAATGAACAACATCTAACGTTGGCATTGAAACTTTCTAAAACAAATTTTCAGACAAATTTGCAAAATTACTTGTTTGATTATCATTTTAAAATTATTACAGGTTGAGAAACCTTACCCGAAATTCTTGGGACCGGAAGTGCTTCGGTTTTGCATTTTGAAATACAGACTATTTAATTTGTGTATATAGCTTCTATAAAATGGGACAGTTTGGGAATGGAACTTAGGCATAAACTTGATATTCTTTTACATTTCATAACATCAGCTTATACATAATACCTTGATGGTAGTTTTATACTAATAATATATACCCTGCAAGTAGTTTTATATAAAAGTTAATAAATTCTGTGTGCATACAGATACGAGCAATGGCGTTAGTCATGTAATGCTCACACTGATTTTTAAATGGTGAAATTAAGATTTCACGTAAAAATAATGTTTTGTTCTTTCTGTAAGTGTACAAAAACAAATCATAATCCCTCCGTACAAAAAATATATATAAATATCTTTTGTGAGCACGAAACACCTGTTAAGCAATCCATGAACGAAGGGGTTGCGGTGACGATTGCTCACAAAAATCTGGTACCAACGTAGGCTACGTAGCTAGGCTGCGGAACCCCCACCCAAGGTAGATGAGGTCACTTAGAGCAACTGCACTTCACATAGGAAAATTCCCAGTGGTTTCTGAAATTTTGCCTTTGTGGCAAGTCATGTCAGCACCTCAAAAACAATCGGATTTTTGAGGTTTTCGGATTTTGGAGGTTTTCGGATTTGGGAATTTCGGATAAAGGATACTCAATCCGTACCAGAAATTGGGAGATTCGTTCAAATCTCAAATTCACAAAAGATTTTGCTTAATTTTGCCGAAGAGATTTTGGTTTGTACTTGCACCATTGGCGAGTATGGTGAAAATGAAGTCTCTTGAACAGTTCCTACTGAATCCCATTCCATACCCATACTGCTCTTTCATTCTTTCTGGAATAATAATAATAATAATAATAATAATAATAATAATAATAATAATAATAATAATTATTTCCTTTGACTTTTAGTGTGTACTCATTTCTTTCTACGGAGCAAGTGAAAAAAAAACAAACCCAAAGCCCACCAAAAAACACATATTTTACATAGATAAAGCCCTTTGAAAGGATGTGCGTTGTACTGTAATGGATATCGACTTGGAGAGATAACTCGGGGAGCCGAGTTCGAATTCCAGTCGATTTCGTTAGATTCACATACGCATAAATAACCTTGGAAAAGGTATGACCCATCTCTTCTCCCCCCAGCTATGGGTTGAATAACAGGACAGATTTGGCAACCAGTCTACCGCAGAAAGAAATGGCAAGCTACTGGAGGAAAAAAATCTGCCTCGTCAGTCATATATAGAAGGATACATGATCGCCCAAGCGTGTATCACGCATGACACTTAGCTGATTGAAGGTGTAAGAACAATGTTTTGTATCTCTTTAAGGCATGGGATGCCAGGAATCCATTCAATGAGACTATTGAAATCTTTTCCAATCAATCCGAAGGCTCCAACTACAATGTTGATGTTCTCATGTGCGAAATTTGTGAGATTTCGATTTCAAGGTCCTTGTATTTTGATCGCTTTTTGAATATCTTCAAAGATGCATTGAAGTCTGCAGGGACTTCCATATCAAGAAGGAGGCACTTCTTTTGTTTGTGGTCTCTAATAACAATGTCAGGCTGGTTAGCTTTGTTCTGTCTGTGTGTATTGTGTAGTCCCATAAAATTTATTATTATTATTATTATTATTATTATTATTATTATTATTATTATTATTATTATTACAGTGAATGTAGAAATGGGTCAAAAGTTAATTGTAGGAATGTCTATTATAATTATTATCTGAGAGATCAACACGCTGGTGTACAAATACACGAAGCCTAGTGTACCCATGATGACACTCAGTCTATATAAGAGTATACTAAGCACATGCATCACAGCCAAATGTACACGCAAAAATGACACGTATTGATAAAAGCAGGTAGGAGCCAATTAGAAATACCGTCAGGTCGAGTAACCCTTGTCTGCTCAGACAGCCACCCATTAAGACTGGTTTCAAGTATCTAGCTTACACCCCGTAATTGCCTTAATATAAATCAACCCTATTGATATAAGACCAAGATAGTTCTCAACAATTCTCGCTCATGAACAAAAACGCGCGGTACGTCAGTCTCTAGGGGACATGCCCAGATGGTTAACGCGAGGCAACTTACAAGCTAATCTTCGCAAGTGAACATTGAGACAAAACATGTGCATATTAACCCTGCAAATCAGTCGTTTTTGAATGGATTTTTTAATCTAATTTAATTTCTTATGACTATAAACGTTATTTTTAGTGCTTACATGTGTTTGAGTAGCTAGTCCTGTGTTTGTTTTCTTAAACAGTGAAATTAATAACAGTCGGCGTTTAGTAGAACTTCTTGATCTAGGCTGGTTGATATTAATTTCATTGTTTAAGAAAATAAAAAGAACAAAACAGGGATAGTAACGCAAACACGTGTACCTATCATATATAGCGTTTATAGTCATAAGAAATACTGCCAATAAATTATTATTATTATTATTATTATTTGATTTCTGTTGTATACATATTTCCTTCTGGGTCCCAACCAGAGACCACTGATCACTTTTTTGTAAAAATATCATCAGAAAAAAACTAAGATCACACACTTTTTTTTTTATATATATAAAGCTCTTTGTAATGTTTGAGTTGTACTTGTGAGTACAATTTTTTGTATTTCATTAAGCTATGGACTACCAGGAATCTTTTTAATAAGTCTAACGGAACATTTTCCAACCAATCCGGGAGCTCCAACTATAACTGGAATTATTGATGTCTCCATGTGCCACATTTTTTTAAGATTTCCACTTCAAGATCCTTGTATTTTGATGTTTTTTTTTTTGAAGGTCTTCAAAGATACATTACAATCTGCAAGGAATGCCATGTCAATAAGAAAGCATATTCTGTTTTTGTGATCCTTGATCACAATGTCTGGGTGACTAGCTTTGATTGTTCTGTCTGTATATATTGTAAAGTCCCATAAAATTGTTACATGTCCTATCTCTGTAATCGGGTCTGGGTGAGGTTCATATCAGTTTCTTGCAGTTTCGTTCTCGTAAAAGTTGCATATTTTCCAGTGGAGATATCGGCCCACTCTATCATGGTGAGTTTTATAATTTGGGGTGGGGGTGGGGTCAAGAGAATCAATAGTTTCTGGATTATTATTATTATTATTATTATTATTATTATTATTATTATTATTATTATTATATGAGGGGAAAATGCATTGGTTGTTTTCTATATTTTAAATAATTAAAGGTAAAAATATTGAAAGAAAACTGGCATGAACAAATAAGAATAAATGGTAATGTAATAGCAGCCTGAGTTCCCCTACTCATTAATGAGGTCTCATTAATGAGTCGGGAAGACCAGACTGCTGATATTCTAGTGATAATGTGAGGCATATTATTATTGACTTCAATTTGTAAATGGATACATCGGTAACAAATTGAGGAGACCAGACTGCATGACCAATAATTATATAGTAACATCATGTTTTAAATTATCGAATAGATTATCAGGAATGGGAAGAAGAAGGAAAGGAAGAAGAAGAAAGATAAGTAGTTGATCTAACCAACGCCCGATACTACAATTTCTTGTTCAAACGTAATATAGATCCAAATGTAAACGTCGATTGAATGTGATAACTCATAAAAATGAAAAGTCATAAAAATGAAATTTGACACATTTTACCGGAAATGACTGACCGGAACTTAACGGAAGCGTTCAGTTAGAGTAAAAGAAAAGAAAAAGAAAGTAAGAAGGAAATAAACCAGATGAAGGTTCATAAAAAATTTATAGGTAATAAATATCAGATTCATCCAAATTAAATATATTATTTCCAGGTTGAAATGACAAGGATGACAAAATGTGCACCAAGTTTTTTTATGTACTTACATCTGTCTAGGCGTTAAGTTAGTTGTAGGGAAATATTTTAACTCAGTGCCCATTTTCTTACTATCTTCCATGTCAACCATCTTGACATACCAGGGATAAAACATAAATCAACCGAACAGAGTACGAATGTTGGAAATAGCCGTTTCCATAAAGGAAATATTCGATACTGATTGACCAAACAGTTAGCGTTATTGGCGGTAGAAGTGATTTTGTGCCTTTCCAAAATGTATAATACTGAACGACAACAAGCAGCCGCAGCTGGAGTTCGAAATATGTTTGCTGGTTCCAATTTCTAGGCTTGTTACGCCTTCCCGCATCTCCTATTCCTTAGACGTTAAAATCATTTCATGAAAAAATTTTGCAAGGCTACAAGGAGAAGGCATCCAGGGAATATCAAGCTCATTATACTGATAAATAGAATCTCAAATTAATAATTTTAATACAGAGAATGACTCGAGTATAGCTCGATCCCAGTTTTAGAAGCAAATGGGCCAATACATGAGTGTCATAGCTCCATAATTTATGGTATAAAGTTCTTTTTTATGTGCTGTCTACTTTCAGGACGTGGTCGATCACGGCTCTCCACAACTTCCTATCCGTTGTAGCCCTTAGCAATGTTTGTCTTTTCACTGGCCCTCCCAATTCTCGTAGTGCCAACCATTTACACAACCTCATTACGTAGGTGATCATGGTTCTCCACTACTATCTACTACTATTTACACATTTGTTTTTTATCACCCCACCCTGCCAAGCAAAGCAATAAAGCTACAAAATAAAAAAACAAAAAAAAAAACACTGTTATTGAGAAGAACAATAAAAAAACAGAAATTAACAAGACAGAATATAACTATTGATATTGCATTCACATTTTTGAAGATCAAAGTTGACCGGGAAGCAAGAAAACGGAAGAGTTCCACAAGCGAGAAATGCGATAGAAGGAACTACGGTTACATCAGACTTTTTAATTGTAAAATAATGAGACCTTGTTGCCAATCTAGTACTGCGCTTTATTTCATAAAGGAAAGTTAATCAGAACAACTGCCATGAAAATATTTATAGAAAAGGGAAGCTATGTTACAGCGGTGAGAAAAGGGATGAAACAGAGATGCCAACTCAGTTCCAATAACATTGCAGATTCTTCTTTGTATTTTAACCAGAATATCTAAATATATATCAGGAGCATCCGACCAGATGTGGCAACAATATCCAAAGCAAGGCCGAATGGTAGACTTAAAAATATGTAAGAGAGATTTTTTCGAGAAAAATTGTCTAGCACGATACTAAGAACCAACATTCCAAGCAGTAGACGTAACAATTGTAAAACTCTCCAAACCCCCTTTCTTCATTATGTGTCCGAGGTATTTCAACTGTCACTTTCTGATTCTAAGTATAAGCGTAAGGTGTTCGTTATAGTCAC
The DNA here is from genome assembly GCA_963932145.1 of Acanthosepion lycidas. Taxonomy (NCBI): domain Eukaryota; kingdom Metazoa; phylum Mollusca; class Cephalopoda; order Sepiida; family Sepiidae; genus Acanthosepion; species Acanthosepion lycidas. Next base: position 36,246,710 of record OZ010587.1, read on the forward strand.
AGATAATATTATCAATTGTTATCGAAATTAGTATATCGCTATCATATATGAATGAAAAGTGTCACTGCTGACACAGAAGTTTGAACGTGAATCTCTAGGCAATGAAAATGTAGACCGCCATTTACTATGAATAGAGATATCATGCCACTAACTGGTGGTTACAATTACGCGATTGATTATTGTGTTAACTCGGATTTTAAAGTTGAGTGTACGTGTTTTTAAGACGAATTGGTTCTTTTGTTAGCAGTTCTACGAAGTCGTGTATTAACTGATAAGTAATTAATAATCTTTCCGTTTAGTCTATACTTTTATTTTGTTAACGTATTTTAATTGTGTTTGGTAATAGGTATGAATATTCGATACATGCGTTTCTATTTATTATTTATTATTTTATATTGAAGTCTTTCTGTTATAACGTGTATTATGTACGTGTGACGGATTACAAAAATCGCAAACATTTTATTTGAAAGAAATTACCCGTTTATTATAATCAAAGTTCTTGATAAAATGTGACATCGAATTTAGTAACGTAATCTATATCTACATTTCTCAAAATGTGTGTGTATGTATGTGTGTTTGTGTAATCAGATGTTGTTTATGCGTTTCCACAGTTTTCATCTAATTTTGATGAAATTTCTTTGATATATAATACTTCAGTGCCGGTTTTGAGTCCAAATTGGATGGAAAAAATTACAACCTTCAAGGTGAAAAATCACAAAAATTGCAAAAATCAAAGGCAAAATTTAATATATATTCTTATTATGACGGTCCATGGAAGAAGTTCCTTTCTTGCAAGATTGAGAACGCGAAAACGGCCCTTTTCAGGTCCACTCTACCCATTCATATTGCTACCCTCTTCATTTGGAGATGTTCCTCAGTTGCACCCAATTGTGGTTACTAATATTGATTTTCGGGTGGGCTGATTATAAATTTAAACTTAAATTGAACGGCAAAAATTGCCGGTAATCAAACACCCAGTGGAAGACGGGTTATACTGCTCGTGAATTTATAAGACTTTTCCAGTTTTGATACTCTTTGATCAATGGTTATAGGTTATTGTTATTTCAACGCCAACAATACTCTCCCTAAAATGATCGCAATAAGCAGCTTTCTCTTTTATCAATATTTATCATTACATCCCTTTACACCGAAACTGGGAAACATTCACATCAAATGTAATTCCATTCATTATTTAAATTGACGAAAATATTTCAAAAAAACTTTTTCTAACTGTTCAATATTTCTCATGTCTGAAGCTAGGAATTACACCGACCACATTTAAATGGGTACCGATTTTAACCTAGCAAAATTAATAACCATCATCCTGCTAAAAATTGGACTTCATCTGATACACGTGCATTTAAGGTATAGAATATGCATTTGGTCAATACTAATTTTATTAAGCAATCAATAACGTACAGAATTGATATATTAGGATATATGCATAAGCCATACATATATAAAAATAAGACTTAAAATTTTACAAGCGATTTTTATATAAAACATATTATTGTTCAATCTGGCGTATCTTTTTAGGACGTTGGCGATCATGGCTCTCCACAATTTTTAAGTCTTTTGCAGCTTTTAATAAATTTTGTCGTTTTGTTTTCTCTCCTAAACTTTGAACCGCCATCCATTTACTCGCTAGGTAGGTTATGCATTGATTTTCATCTTTACCACTTGCCTTCAATCCATCCTTAGAAATGTCTACTGTTTCTTCCTGATGTTAAGTATAAGTGTCCTTTTTGTTTCCATTTTCTCAAAAACTTCGTCATTGTTCACATGTTCAGTCCATGGTATTCTCAGCATCCTTCTGTAGAACCACATTTCTGTTGCTTAAGTCGCTCCTTCGTCTGCAAGGGGATTGTCGAGCATTCACTGTCATATAGGAAGGTTGATAACAGTTTCGTTGTTTTCTTTGTTTCTAACGAAACACATTAATAAAATATATTTCCCCTCGGTACACGGTATATTGAAGTCGGTGTAAATCACATGATACATGAACTAAATATCTATCCTTCATACAATAGAACAATACATCTGAATATTTGATACATGCATTTCCATTTAACTGCTACATTTGAATACTTTGGATTGATTCCAATTACAGCAGGTCTGAAAAATGCCTGGACGTAGCAAACAAAACAACAGCAACACTGACAATATCCAGTTCTCGAAAATGGCTGGAGCCATCGAAAATCCTTCAACAAAATTCAGCAAAACATGAACAATTTTGATCATGATGTACAACATCTTACATGAAAATTCCCCAAAATCTAATAAAAATAGGGATAGGGAGTTGAATTTATGAAAAACCTAATTGGGTAAATTCTTGTTGCCTAAATGCACCTTATATATATATATATATATATATATATATATATATATATATATATATATATATATATATATATATATATATAAAATAGCTTAAAAGTCGCCTTATCCAATGGTACTTAAGCTAGTTCCCGCAGAGGACTCTTGATTGGGCCTTGATCACAATAGGTAGGGAGGAGTAGATGCGATAGGCTAAAATAAATTACAGAAGAACTCAAAATGGATCGCTACATTTAAGTATTGCATTAATATTTAAACTAACCTTTTAAAAGTTCAATGATAATTCTTCTGCTGTCACGACAATTTCATGTACGTAAGACCTTACTTTTCGTACAAACAATTATTTTTATTTCATGGGTGACTTTCGTTGGATTTCACAATTAATTTCAATTATTCCCCAATTTATTTACAAGTTGTACAAATTATTATCGTACCAAAATAATTGAAAGAGAATTAAAACTTTCAGGATTGAGGGTCTGGATCCTGCTCGGAATGTTTTTAATTTACTCACAGAGTTGGCTTGATTCCAAAATGGTATGACATGTTGGGCTACGGCCTCTAGGAGTTAAGTTGAAAAAGTGTGACACAGTGACACACTGACATTCGTATTTATTATATGGATATATTATGGTACATTTATTGGGGAAGAGTGGTCAGTATCATAGATAAAAATGTTATAAGTATAGATAGTGTCGACATAAGAATCAACTCTGAACACGTCCAGTAAACCCACGTACATACATACATAGATATTAGGTTGGTGCAAAAATAATGACGTAATAATGTCGTTTTTTGACGTATTTTTTTACGTCACAAAACGACATCATTACGTCATTATTTATGCACCAACCTAATATATATATATATGTTATATGTGATTGATGTTAATATTTCTAATGGTTCATCTAATTTGTTCATCAATGATGTAATTAGGAAAATCAGTCCTGTCCGCCTTAACAATCCAGGAAAATACTTGTTGACAACACCAATATACTACACCATGAAAATAATAAACAAAAACTTCAAATTCTTGAGGCCTCCTTCTATATCAAAATCAACCAAGTGACACTCAACAAAATTTATTACGAGCGTAATAGCAATTTTTAATAATGAATTTGAGCAACATTTAATGCCATTTGCATTTTTACCATCACTGGATTTAGTGCAAAAGAAAAAAAAATGAAACCATAACTAAAACGGATAAATTAAAAATTTTAAGAGAATTATAACAGAACACGTTCATGCGTGTTTACAAAAATCACCATCACAACGGTCAAAGTTACAATAAGTTTGTCTTTGCAATTCACCCCTGGGAATAACCTCGGAGGAGATCGAAAGTACTTGGGTTAACAATAACTTCGGCGCCTTCATTGATGAATTTCAACTTAATATCAAGAAACTAATTAGAGAACTCGAAAGAATTATTGCTAAAACAAAGACATAATATGTCTATATTATTCAATATATATAGATACAGATATGTATTGTTACTTGATAGATAGATAGATAGATAGATAGATAGATAGATAGATAGATATTAACAAAGATCGATATGAATAGGCCAAAATAGATAGATAGATAGATAGGTAGATAGATAGATATGAACAGATTGAAATAGATAGATAGATAGATAGATACATAGATAGATAGATAGATAGATAGACAGATATGAACAGATTGAAATAGATAGATAGATAGATAGATAGATAGATAGATAGATAGTTAGATAGTTAGATAGATAGATGGATATGAACAGATTGAAATAGATAGATAGATAGATAGATAGATGGATATGAACAGATTGAAATAGATAGATAGATAGATAGATAGATAGATATGAACAGATTGAAATAGATAGATAGATAGATAGATAGATAGATAGATAGATAGATAGATACAATAATAGATAGATCGCTACTTACCATTTATAATTTTGAGATATATCACTATCATTGCCAATCTATTTTGTATTCTTTATACGTCTTCCATCCCCCGTCTATTGAATATTGCTGTCACATCTAGTCTGGTGCTTCTATTTATCTCGAAATTCTTGAAAAAATACTAAAAAGAATCTGCAATGTTATCGATCCTGATCTAGCATTTCGTCTTCAGTCTTTTCCCACCGCCATAATGTTACTTCCCTTCTGACATTTGTTCAGCGTAGCTTTCCTTTTTGTTACCTCGACTTTACGAATTTAAGCGCAGTACTAGATTGGAACCTAGGTCTCACTATTTTACTATTGGAATTGTAAGCGCAAGTTCTATGTTAATATTTTCTCCTCTTGCACTTCTCGATTGTGGAACTCTCTTCCAGCTTGCTTTCCCGTCAATTACGATCTTCAAAAATTTAAATGTAAAATCATTGTCATCTTCTGATCTTTTATTTATCTCCTCAGTCATTTTTCCTCAGTTTCTTTAACTGACATTAACCCCTTGCGTCTTAGTTGTTTCATCATCTTGCTTCGGGTGAAATGTTTAAAAGAGAAATTCCAAGTATTGTTCAAACATATTCTTTGTATTGTTGCCACCTTTCAATATTTTGCAGCCTTCTTCAGATATGCAATTACAGTTAACGTGGAAAGAGAAAATTCTGTTTTTTTTTTTGTTTTTTTTTCAGAATTAGTAGCAAGCAGAAGAGAAACTGAGGCTAATATACCGACAGGTTAGGCTTATTGGTAGAAACTTGAACCACCCAAACGACTCTTTTCTCAATAAGCCGTGTAGCAGTACCTCCTCATGGATTCATCACATTACTGGTATTTGTTCAGCTTCACTTAGTTTAGCACAAAACGAAAAGTGGATTAAAGTGGATTAACAGGGATCAACATGCACCCCCGTTCCTCTGTAGAATAACAGTTTTATATCTGTTCGCTCTGCCTAACGTAATACGGGTAAGATAATTGTGCCATAATTTTGCTATGCTGTTCAAGCAGCAGAACGATAGCGTAATGGAAATATCAATACTTATCTTCAGACGGGACACAGTCTGTTTTATTTATATATATATATATATATATATATATATATATATATATATATCTATATATATATATATAAAATGAACAGTGTCCAGCTTGAAGATGAGTATTGATATAGCCATTACGCTATCGTTCTTCTGTTTGAACAGCATAGCAAAATTATATTGTCTATATTATGCTAGGAATTAGTGATATCCCCTGATGAGTGAACGGAGTGAGTGATGAAGTGTCCGTCGACGAATCTCTGGAGTCAGGATGTTGAAGGTAACACCAATCATTTAAATGCTAAACTTTATATTTGTATCAATTCTCTCTCTCTCTCTCTCTCTCTCTCTCTCTCTCTCTCTCTACACACACACAGATTCGCAGACACACACATATATATAAAAGAAGACAAAAGAAAAAACTTGACTTTATTCATATTGTCCTTTTATGGATATATTCTACCTGAAAATTTACATTTTTTTCACTAATATTCACACAATACAAAGCCCAAGAGCCACACAATGTAGAGGGTTACGCTGCGGTGTAGTATTAGCATAAGAGAGGGTAAGAAGTGAAGTTCTTGGGCCTCTGCACGAAAAGTAACAGCTAACTTTAGACATGAAGCGGTGCTTGATTACCCTGCTAAAGTCTAATAGCAGTGGAAGACTTTTCCAGGTTATATATATATGTGAACACTGAGATCGGCACTGAGCGGCGACAGTCTGTTTTATGCTTCAACTTCTGATGGATGGATCGAAAATTTACTTCGTCGACGAAACTCCGTAGTAGACGTGCTGAATAAATTAATCAGCTAAGTCAAAAATGTTATATTTATATTAATCATCAATCTATCTATCTATCTTCCTTTTTCTCTCTCTCTCTCTCTCTATATATATATATATATATATATATATATATAGTAAAATCGATGAGAAAATGTAAACATTTTTCGTGCGACGCGTCTCATTGTTTAGGATTTTAAAGTGATGTTACACTGATATAAATAGACATCCTAATATTGTTCTGGTATATGAAAAATTAGATATGATTTTCTCTCCCAGATATATTAGGTTGGTGCAAAAATAATGACGTAATAATGTCGTTTTTTGACGTTAAAAATACGTCAAAAAAATGACATTATTACGTCATTATTTTTGCACCAACCTTATATATATATATATATATATATATATATATATATATATTGGATAATGATATATAATTTTTTAAATAGGAAAAAAAATTTTGAAGGAAAAATGTATGATAAAGTGGAAGAAGTTTTCATGTGACGCGATATTAAAAATATGAAGTGGCGACTCAATTTACCCATATATATATATATATATATATATATATATATATATATATATATATATATATATATATATGTTGAGTGTTGTCATTTTTGATAATATCTAGTATGACCCCGGTCATAACGAGATGATTGCTTTTAGAAAATAAAAATATAACATTCCCATCATTGTAGGTACACATATTCAGCTAAAATAATAAAAGAATCTTTGATAATGGCTAATAGAATAGCTAAAAGCACTCTGAGATATCGAAGGTCTTTGACAGTTTTTACACTCATTATGTTCAGAAAAGAAAATACTTGTGTGTGTGTACGTGTGTGTGTAGATTTAATAGACCAGTTAATAAAATTTAAGGAGTAAAAAGCCAACAAAATGACAACAATATTAGCAGTAAGATTGATATTATATATTAACATGTTGACTAAATTGAAGCCCGAAGAGAAATATTTTTAAATTTTAAATTCGGAATTTTCGGACACATAAGCGGGATAAACAAATAATGGGATTTACCCTTTCGAGGAATGTTGTTGTTGTTGTTGGCTAGAAGAAAGCTCCCTGTGCAAATTATACTCTCTGAGTTAACCCAAATCCCTGTTTAATCCCTCAATGTATAATTAAGCAGAGATTTTGGGTATACTCAGAGAGTATAATTTGCACAGGGAGAATTGACCAACAACAGTAACATTCCTCGGAAGGGCAAGTCCCGCTTGATTGTAATGAGTTCCAAATTTTTATCCTGTGTTATTCTTGCTGTTCGCGGTTTTGCGTTTTCATGGAGGGAAACAGCATTTTTCTTTTTATCCACGGTGTACGCTGCCATTGCGGTGCCAGAGACTAAGGTATGGTAATACACTCCAAATTTATTCTTAAGTGCCACATGTGATTAGGAGTTTGGATGATACATTCGTCGTTACAATTGGTTTCCCCCAAACGGAAATTACCTATGACTCAACTTAATATATGCATTCATAGAAATACATACGAATAAAAAAAAAAAGAGCGAATTAAGTTAATTACATAATATAATTATATAAATTACAGCAATTAAAAAGATTATATTAAAATTATATGATAGTTCACTTCTAAGGAAATATTAGTAATTAATAATTATATTTGTAAATAATATAATTAAGTAAGTAATATATACATGTAGATTACATACATACATACATGCATACATACATACATACATACATATATATATATATATGTGTGTGTGTGTGGGTGTGTATGTATGTATGTGTGTGTGTATGTGTGTGCTAGAGTGCGTGTGTGTGTATGTGTGTGCTAGAGTGTGTGTGTGCTAGAGTGTGTGTGTGCTAGAGTGTGTGTGTAATATGTATTTAGGTTTGACGTAAACCTTTTAGATTTTATGAAAACCTTTTAGCAAGTAATGCATTTTTTTACATTTTTAGCCAGCTTTTTTGTTTGATTGAAAAAGAACGCATGTCTTGAATCAATGAATGTAAATTTTGCCCAAAGGCTGTGGTTATAATATTTGATCCTATCAAAAACAAAGAGTATCCACATATTTTCCCTGATCTTGATAGCGGCTAAAAGTATAATCGAAATTTGTAAACGTCATGTTCACATTCACTTTAAACCTTGCAGGCTAGTTCAATGGGATAACCAGGGAATCTTTTATTGTAGGACTTCTAGCCCGCGTTTTTCATATACACACACAAAAAAAATCGGGAATGTCTTTACTGTTGCCATGAGGCTCTAATGGGACAAGAATGGCGTTCTGTATTGACAGCGACTACTAGATTCATGTAAATGACGATCGTTTGCGTGTGCAAAGCACACTCTTTACACACATACTGTCCAAAACTTGACATTATGCCCTGGGGCGCCATAAGTTACCACTTTTGTTCGCGTTTGGTGTTTTTTTTTTAGGGAATATTGAATAGCAGCATATATGTCAAGAAAAGTTCATTTATACATCCTCCTACGGATATATAGTGTTGTACAAGACCTTTCTTTTTGTGAGAACCTGGACATTTGTGTCTGGTAGGGTGTAAAAACTTCTTAGTTACAGATCATATTACAACAACCATCAAGTATAACTTTAATTTCTAGTGCAACTGAGAAAAAATTACTCCGAATACGGACCCACAAGAATCCGGTATTGTGTAAGGAAAGTGAGTCCCCACCCCTAAGAAAAAATCAATCCGGATCATTTTAACTACGCGAGTTGATATCATTCATTAGCACCCATGCTAGATTTCCAGATTGGTGGGAGGAGACATTGGAAATTTTGAATTTGCTGACTTCCAAATTTTAAAGGGTTAATTTAAAAATAAACAGTGCTATTAATGTGAAGAATGCCAATTCAAAAATGGCTAACTATTGAAGTGATCGAGATTTGTAGTTCAAAGCGATGTGATGCTACAAATGGATGACATTGGCTGAATATGTGAGCAATGTAGATGTTTTAAAGAAAGCCTGAACTAAAAAGACACGTAAAATAAAAAAATCGACAGTTGGAATTTCTGGGAACAATTATGAGGAGAAAGAGAGAGAGAGAGTTTGGAAAATATAATATTCACATGACATCAGCAGGAGTGACAAAGGGAAATAGCTAGTATCCTAGTTAACGTTTGTGTAAATGGAAGACAGACAGTAGTCAAAGAGGTAGCGGAAACAGTCGAACGTAGCTTTAAGCTACAAAGGAGAAGTTGTGGAGAGCTCTGATCGCCCACGTCTTGAAGGGAGACATCAGATAAAAAAGCGAAGACCAATATGGAACCCTCCTCCCATTGTATCTTAGATGATTCTAACTTATAAACAGGAGATACTGTAATTATGAGATAGGAGCAGGATTGGCATGAATATGGGATTGTTCCAACGGATGACGTGTTTATGATAAAGTTATAGACAATCGATAGATCAAATTATGTATGAATCATGGACCCATTAAAATACACTAACACCAGATTCCTAGGCAAGTAGAGAGAATCACTCTTCGTTCGTTGCCTCAGTTTTGATATTTTGCTCTTAACAGGTCAACCCAGCTTTCCATCTTCCCTTTACGATGGCCTCTCCAAAAGAGAGGGTGATATTCGTTCCAGTACATGAACTCCTAACTTGTTCCGGCAGCACTATCGGTTTATCTTGACTCGGAATAGTGCGACAATAATCTGTCTCAAGATTACTGATATCAATAACAACAGCTTGATCGCTTTTTTTCTCACCCTACGGTTTCTTGCCACTCTATCTCTCTCTCTTTTCTTTCCGCGTTCAGTATTTTCCATCCCTATCTCGGTCTAAATTTCATAGTCACTCTCTTTCTATTTGTCGCTCGTATTAAATAATATGTTTTTCCAATTCCAATGATTTTTTTAAATTCCAATTTTCTTTCTTTAATTCATCTACTTCAGGGGTGGGCAACCCCCGGCCCCCGGGCCACATCCGGGGTCTCGAAGGATTTTTCTCCGGCCCATCAATTTAACAACTGGATACTAATTATCTAATTAATTTGTAGAGCAAATGACAGAAAAATTACAGTTGGGGTTAATCGATTTACAATGCGACGATTTTTTTAAATCAAAATTTAATTCTGAATCCGCTGCTGACTACTACAAGAAATAGGTTTTGCCAAGCAGATAATATTGAATAATACGAAAATGATGGTATCATTATTTGAAAGTAGATATGCTTGTGAACTTTTTTTTTTTTTTTTTCGAAAATGAAATTGACTGAAAGTCGTTAACGATCAAGGTTCGGTGATGACCACCTGGATGATATTTTACTCTAGTCATCCACAAATATTTCACCTGATGTGGAGAAGAGATGTGGAGAAGAGATGTGGAGAAGAGATGTGGAGAAGAGATGTGGAGAAGTTATCGAACAATAAGCAGATACAAGTGTTCCATTAAATATTTTTCCATTTTTAACTATATTTCGTTTGTAGTAAGGAATTAAATATTTTTCCATTTTTAACTATATTTCGTTTGTAGTAAGGAATTAAATATTTTTCCATTTTTAACTATATTTCGTTTTAGTAAGGAATTAAATATTTTTCCATTTTTAACTATGTTACGTTTGTAGTAAAGAATTAAATATTTTTCCATTTTTAACTATATTTCGTTTGTAATAAGGAATTTAATATTTTTCCATTTTTAACTATATTTCGTTTGTAGTAAGGAATTAAATATTTTTCCATTTTTAACTATATTTCGTTTGTAGTAAGGAATTCGAATTTTTTTCTTGGTTGTGTTAGTTGTTATCCTGTTATTTTTGTAGTAAAAAAGGAACCTTGTATAAACAATATAACATTAATTTGTTAAGTTGTTTTTGTCTTAAAATCTCCAGACCTTTTGGACAGAGCGGTCTGAGGTTGAGACAATTTATTATAATATATTTGATATCATGTCTCTCCTCCAAGACACTGCATAGCTGTCTGGTCCGCTCTCTTCAAAAGGTTGCCGACCCCTGGTCTACATTATCATCTTCTATTCTTGTACTCTCTAACATTGACCATCTTTAAGTTTTTCAATTTCTTCTGTTCTTTATTTTCATGTCACCCTATAATTTCTCTTTACGTCTTGGTTTGCATTTTTTCTGTATTCTCTCTCTCTCTCTCTCTCTCTCTCTCTCCAATTTCTTTGTCTTTCTCTTTTTTCAACTTCTCTTCTGAATTGTTGATCTTCTTTTACTTTCTTCATTTTCTCTCTTTCTCGATTATTCATCGTTTTTTTCTTCCTTTCTTTCTTCCTATTGTTCATCTATCTCTTCCTCACCTATCTTCCGATGGTTTAACTTCTTTTGTTCCGCCATCTTCCCTCTCTCCCTCATTCTCTCTCTTATGCTTATCTTCTTCATTTTCTTGTTTTATCTTTCCGTCTTCTTTTAGTCTTTAATCTTTCCCTCTCTTTCTCACTAAATTTTAAGCTAGCTGCAATTTTGGATACAAAAGGAAAATAAAAGTTACTCCCCTTGAACCATGAAAGCAACGATAATGGCTAGTATAATATATTAATATATATTAATATATTTTTAAAATCGCATAATCTGACAACCCTGAATCTGAGCTCAACGAAAATCGTTCCCTGCGCTTAACTTTTCTAGGGTTTTTGAATGCGCTATGAATCATTAAAATCGAACCAGTGGAAGCGGGGCAGTTGCTTGGACACGCACACACGCTCAAACACACACACTGTACTTTATATATAAGATTATAATAACCAAAGATTTTCTAAGAATATGCCGATTATGAATTTAAAATGAAACAAAAATTATTAAAAATTAACAAAAATTAAAGAAAACTTTATTAAATTTGTTAAATTTATTAAACATAATTTTTTAAATTATTCAAGAAAAATTAATCAAAGATTTATCACCATTTCTCGCGGAAGCTCTAGTGGCTTCTTGCGGAAAACTAGGGTTCCGAGGAATACCCGTTGAGAAACAATGTTCTATACCAGGGTTTCTCAACCGATGCACCCGGGGCGCACTAATGAGCCCTAATAGGTAACCAGGTGCGTCCCAATTTAACAGATTAATTTATGAATTATTTTTATATTTAAAAACTCTTTATTTTTAAACAGCTAGAGACACCAGGCCTCCATGTCTAAATCAAGACTTAGTCATTTGATATTTTAAACTGGATGCTAAATTTCTTAATCTTTAAGAATTGGGTAATTCTAACTTCCTTAATCTTTAAGAGTGGATAATCCTTTCCCCTTCGTCAAAGCATAACATATAAGGCCGAACATTCGAAAAATGCAAGCACAGGTTTCACACAAGCATACTTAAATATTCATTGCAATGTCTTAAAAATAAATGCTTATTCAGGAGACTTCTTTATTATTTTCCTGTGTTCAAATTTCATAATTAACGTTTTCCTTATGAAAATTAAAAGATAGATACATAGACAGACAGGCATAAAGATAGATAGATATGAACATATATAGATAGATAGCTATATAGGTAGATAAATATGAACAAACACACTCACTCACAGACACACAGATATATATATATATATATATATATATATATATATATATATATATATATATAGAGAGAGAGAGAGAGAGAGAGAGAGAGAGAGAGAGAGATAGATCTTTGTACGTATCAACGTATAATATCTAAGGGCGAATCTGTGTGAGAAAGTCCAATTGAAATGATTGGCCCTTTCTCATCGCCTCTTAGCAAATATTCAAGTAAAGAGCGCGTTGGATGATACCCTGATGCAAGTACAACAAAGCTGCAAAAATAGATGGTAGCCAATGACGAAAAATGTCGTTGTATGCATTACTTAATCTCCAACCTGGAAAAGATCAACGGTTTCCGGTTTATAACTTCAAATCAAAACCACGTCATATGATAGCCGTTTAAAATAGCATACTTTGGTCCTTAATCTAAAATATAAGCGAAAAAGAGGAAGAAAAAATTACAGCGAATGAAACTAATTATACTTCAAGACTTCCTATTATTGTGCTATTATTTTCTAAACGTGTAGAATTCGTGTTCTCCTTTTCGTTGTTAAAGTCGCATTTACGTCACTGAATCCCTGATGAGGATCGAAAAACGGATGCTCAGAAGGTTATCGAATACGACTATATACCTTAAGAAAGCCAAGTCAAGGATTGAGTGAATGAAATGAGACTTTATAATCTTCCATCGTTTACTTACGCCGTCCTGTGTGGAGGGATATTCTTACCTCTGTGGCCCATTTCCCACAGATGCAACGTTGCCAGCCTATCGTTATTCTGTCACTATTTCCGTGGCAAATATTTAGATGAGCTTCATTCTTTAGTAGCACCCGTTCCAACTTTTAGATGTATGTTACTTCCACGGAATCAAATCATTCATGTTTCATTTGTAAGAAGAAAGTTCTGTTTAGACAGTTTTTCCCCAAGAAATGTTACATTGTGAAATGCGTCGATGCTTCCCTGAACACTGTAATCTTAAACACTTCACGTCAAGGGTCAATCGTCATCTATTCTCATTCTTATAATTTTAATTTCCTACCACTCTCTCATGTCACACGCTGTTCGGCTTAAACATCTAACAGTAACACTCTTCATAGACTGGCTCTCAAGACTTCTACTGTGAAATCTATTTAAAAAAATTATCTATTGTAAGCTGTTCCCATGTACGCAGATAATGAAAAATAATAGCGATAAAAGGACAAAAGTGACAAAAAAAAACTGAATGTATCAAATATCTAGATACATCGGATGAAATAATTTCAATTCAGAAGGTGAACTTCCCTCAATCTAATGTCTCGATGTAAAATGTAACCGGCATTTGTTTAACTTCTGTCGCGAGCTTTTCTATCTTGTTATAAATAAGATTCATTCCCGTTGATAAAACCAATATTAATCGGATGAAGTCCTTTCTCCCGGAACAAAGCGCGTTACTTTTTTCATTTTGTCATTTGTCGGCTAGCATTCGTAATATATATTTTTTCGCAAGCAAGAGTTCAAATTATTTATAGATGAAAAGAATCGGATAAAAAGAAAATTGGGTGTTTATTTCAAACACGAGTATCTACTAAAATAATGTCTGAAAATAAATTGAATGTTTATTTCAAACACGAGTATCTACTAAAATAATTATTTTAGTAGATACTCGTGTTTGAAATAAACTTGAAGACATTATTTTAGTAGATACACGTGTTTGAATAAAATTGAATATATATATATATATATATATATATATTAGGTTGGTGCAAAAATAATGACGTAATAATGTCGTTTTTTGACGTATTTTCAACGTCCAAAAACGACATTATTACGTCATTATTTTTGCACCAAACTTATATATATATATATATATATATATATATATATATATATATATATATATATATATATTCAATTTATTTTCAGACATTATTTTAGTAGATACACGTGTTTGAAATAAACGCCCAATTTTCTTTTTACCCGATTCATATATATATATATATATATATATATATATATATATATATATATATGTATATATATATATATATGTAAGCAAATATATGGATATAGATCCGACAGTATGAAGAAAAATATACGGAAAAAATCAAACAAAAATCCTTATATGCAATTATGCTGTTTTATTGTTAATATGTCAACGTCGGACGTTTCGGTCTAAACGGAACGCTGATCATATAAAACTTTCATTTATCTGTTTGGATAAGTCTTGTTCTTGTGGCCATCGTCTTTGTCATGTTCAATTGATAATGTTAATTATATTTTATGAATATGTCCTGAAGATGGTTTATTAGACCGAAACGTCCGACGTTGACATATTAACATTAAAGCAACATAATTGCATATAAGGATTTTTGTTTGTTTTTTCCGTATATTTTTCTTCATATATATATATATATAGTGAAGTAACTAATCCGTTGGTATCTAATCCAAGTGGATCCTAGTAATATAATATATTAAAATTGATCCACAAAAAGAGCTCAATGTATTTATTATTACAGAGCAAATAATTCATAAACAATAAAATCCAAAATTACTTCATATGGGAATAGCCTTTTTCGGCAGACAAATTTATCAGTCGATTGTCTTATCAACTCCGGTGTAGACTGAGTTCGTTTCTATACAGTTGGTGTGAGTGGGAATAAAGTAGAATTTAACCGTGAAAGCCAAAAAATCGATCTGTCGATAAACTAAAACAAAATTTATCCATTTCAATGTTTCAGTCAGGCGAAAGGCACGAGACGGCATTCACGAGTGGGTGGAACGTATTTGTCTTGAAGGGAAGAAGTTTTATAAAATCAAACCCGAATATTAACCTTATGACATTAATCTGGGGTATATGAAGAATGAAATATTAATTTAAATAGGAATAAAAGAGATCTAAAAATAAATTTAAAATATATAGGTTAAAGGATGTAAGGGATTAATGGAAAGAAAGATATTAAAGTAGGGGAAAGTTTATAAATATAGAGTAAAGAGGTTAAAGAGTGGGGAAATAAAATACAGAAATTAGAATTATTTATACTGTCAACATTTGAAGAGTTAGAAGGGTGAGAACATTATGAAAATATGGTAGCTAATTAAGTTAAACCTATATTATGGAAATTTGATTTGTTTTTATGTCGACATTTTAAAACTAATTCATTCCTCAGATTCAATAGTTAGCTTTCATTATTGTATTTTATTATTTTAATCTTTTCTTTTAAATATAAGTCACAACTATTAGGTTGGTGCAAAAATAACGACGTAATAATGTCGTTTTCTGACGTATTTTTAACGTCAAAAAACGACATTATTACGTCATTATTTTTGCATCAACCTAATATCTCTAAGGCTATTAGGAGTACGTGCGGAACCTATAATTTTCCAAACACCAGGGTTGATAAGACAGACGACCGATATCTTAAATAGGCAGACGAACATATCGGTCGTCTGTCTTATCAATCCCGGTGTTTGATAAATTAGGTAATTTTGGACTTTAATGTTTATTAACTATATATATATATATATATATATATATATATATATATATATATATATATATATATATAAAGGTTACTTAAGCTTTAAATATTAATTTTATCCCGACTTCGAAGTTTATTGGTAACATTTCTATTCTTCAGGGAATCGCCTTAAACGACAAAAAAAAAAAAAAAAAAAAATTGAAATATCGTTTATAACCAGAACCCCTGAAGACTGGAAGTTTTATCAAGAAACATCGAAGTCGGGATAAAACTGATATTTAAAAGTTAAGTAATCTTTTCATATAATATTATTAACGCTCTATTTTTAATATCATTTTAATATTTTAATATTGAGCATTATATATAAAAATATCTGCTGTTTCTTAAATCTAAATTCTTATATAATTAAATTTCATATATATAAATATTTATATATATATATATATATGTATGTGTGTATGTAGTCTATTTCCGTTTGTGTGTATTATAAACAAGAATAATGTTTATTTGACGATACTGTAAACCTTTAAAAACGCAATTACTTCTGTAGCATTTTTTTTCATTGAATGCATCGACCTTAGCTTAATTATTTATAAGAATGTAATTATTTCTAAGAAACATATCAATCTCCCCAACTTAGTCTCGACACAGTTGGCCTTGCTCTATTCCAACCATACACCATCACCCGACGCTTCTCCCGTCAACTTATCCAGAAACTGCCGTCAGCAGACCAACCCTCAGTCATTATGGGACCGCCTTCAGTTCCAGTTTGTCAGTAAACGAGAGTGAGTCGACAGCGTGACTTTAAAAAACTACCTCATCTCTTGGAACTACTGCAAATTGCAGAGAACAAGACAACACTTTCAGTTTGAAACATTTTTTCTCTAAGTCTAGGGAACGACCTGAACTCGAGATACATTATGTAGATCTGTAAAATATAGTGATAAGTAAGCAATACGTGCCTTACCGTTTCAAATCGCGAGTGATTATTGATTCCAACTTTTATTAACAGCCGGCCGAAGTACTTTGCAACATTTATAGTAAGATATTAAACTAGTTAAGATTAGATTCTGTTAAATGTAACAGATTAAAAAAAAAATATTGCTAATTATTGTACGGCTGGCCCATCGTAACCAATTATCCTTATCATGTAGAATGCCTACCTAATTCCTTTTACAGTCATATTTGCAGCTTTTCAACACCGACAGTTGAAACTAAGTTAAATGGACCTTCGTTATAACTGCTGTGGGAAAAGCGTAAAACTCGTCTGAACACGGCCAATTAGATCACAATGACCCTGTTACGTATTGAAAGCACAACTACAAATGGCTTCCCACTACACAATTTCACTCAAAAGGCTTAGGTCAACTCATGTTAGGGTTTTCAGTCAATTCCCAATGGAGCTGGATGTTGGGATTATCTCCCCACATTAGTAAGAATTCGCCTCCCTGACAAATCAACCATGATGAGAATTCTAGCGTTCTAACTCATCAGGCATGCGTCCATGTTGCAAAGAATGTTAAAATAATACGGCAATTTAAATACTCTAAAGAATATTTTATTACGAAAATCAATATTTTTAACAATTAAATTGCAGATAACAAGAATCTATAACATCGATTTGATCTTAACAAGTTTGGTTTCATATGTTTTACGGCATATGGATTATTTAATGCCGATAAGATTTTTATTGCTAGTAAAATTATTTCTGGTAATATTTTCTCCCTAAAATATATTGCTATTAAAAAAAAAAAAAAATAAAATGGCTGCTGGTAATAATTTTTTCGAAAATTTATTACTGGTAATAATTTTTTACAAATATGTGTTGCTGATATTCATTTTTACATGTTTTGACCCCAGTTTGGCGGGGTGGTTAACTATTTGCCCATAGATGGGACTCTAACATATGCTACCAACCCGGGTCAGGGTGGATCTGGGAACACCAGCAATTAAGAGATGGTTCCACGCTCCTCAAAACCTCCTGATCAGAGGCCTTGCTGATGGATGTAGTTTATCGTCATACCAAGGACGCGATCTTATCAGAGTGTACCGTTATTAAGTAAAATATTACAGACTTGCTTCATGGACGTGGTGGTCGCGACCTTCATATAGGCAAATAAATCAAAAAAGGTTTCGAATGATGTCAAAGCAAGCACTCTTCACTTCCATGATTGACGCAGCACAATATTTTCCCAACACGACATGACACTTGTTTCAATCAAAGCTAAGCTATATATACATTTTTTCTTATCGGTACCAAAATTTCGCGCACAATACAAACGTCAGGTGATGATTGCATTGTGCATGCAACTCAGAATTATGCTACTCACCAGGTAAAAGATGTATATTTATTAATAATATAAGCTATAGGTCTGTTCTTATAAATCGAGTATTATTTTAAAGTACACACATACATACAGACACACATACACACACACATACACATATATATATATGTTATAAGTTAATTGATTTAAAATATGGCTTTTCCGCGGAAAAACCATATTTTAAATCAATTAATTTATAATATTATTGCTCTGTAAATTTACATTGAGCACAATTTTGTAAAAATAAAAATATCTATAAGGACATAGGATTATATATCTTACTGTTCTTTCTTTTTATATATATATATATATATATATATATATATATATATATATATATATAAAGAAATAAAGAATATATATATTGGGTGTAACTGTAAAATTGTCCAAATCATGTAACAGCAAAAATTGTCCAATTGTTAGATTAAGCGTTGAACGGTTGTATCTTAGAAATGGTTAAATATATCTTACTGGAATTCTCCGAGGTTTTTAGAAATCAATTATTCTACTTTTAACAATAAGAATGTATTTAGCTCCAAGTTGAAATGATGATCCCTCTCCCTGTTGTGACCTGCTGATCCAGTTTTCTTTTCTATTGTTGCCTCTTTTTTAAACTCATTCACTGCACTCTTGATGGTTCTTGAATAGACATTGAAGGCGGAAGCCAGATTATGAATCTTGCTACCATTACTGAAGGCCTGAATGAACTTTTTTCATTAGACCATTGCTCATTTGGGAAGACATAGTGGGGCTGACACAAAACGAGTTTAACCTGCTCTCTTTCTAGCTGAATAACAGCTTCAGGTCTCAAACAGCAATATATATATATATATATATATATATATATATATATATATATATATATATATATATATATATATATATGTGATGTTCTGTTAGTGCGTAAAACTGAGTGTCACGAGGCAGTTTCTACTGTTTTAACTTCTCACTAACTCACTCTCACTCTCTTTCTTTGTGTTTCTGTCTCTCTCTGCCTCTCTATTTAAGCTAGCTCCTGAAGAGGGCTCTTGATTAGGCCATCATCAAAATAGGTAGGGAGAAGTAGATGCGATAGCCAACAATAAACTACAAAAGAACTAAAAATTGATCACTGCATTTAAGTATTGAATTAATGTTTAAGTTTATCTTTTAAAAGTTCAACGATAATTCTTCTGTCGCCACTTAATTTAACGACAATTTGATGTACGTAGGTTCTAACATTCCGTACAATTTCATCGGTAACTTTTGTTGGATTTCGCAATTAATTTAAATTATTCCCAAATTTATTTCCAAGTTAAAAAATTGTTATCGTGCAAAAAAAAAAAAACAAACAAAAGAAACAAAACAAAACAAACAAAAAAAAAATACCATTACAACAT
>OZ010587.1:36271425-36311425 GCA_963932145.1 Acanthosepion lycidas
ACCTCGAGGTGGTGTAATGGTTAGCAAACTTGTCTCGCTAGAACAATTACGGCTGAATAGTGAGTTCGATTCTCACTGGGTGCCCCCTAATTTCGGCCTTGTGCCACATCTAAGCTATGCTTGGAAAATCACTTGAATCAAGCCGAAAAGCTCGGCTTGTCGGTCGAACTCTCTGCCCTGTGAGCAGAGAGGAACCCGTACTAGGCTCCGCCGAAGGGCAGAGTCTCGTTCGGGGAGGTTGACCAACCCGATCCCGTTTATACGGGTTTTATGGGCATTTTTTGACCGAGCCTACGGGCTCGGGAAACCCACGTTAAACTCGGCCTTGTGCTACATGCAACCCTCGTGGTGGTGGTGGGGGGGGGGCTAGATACCGAATCAATTACTGCTTTAGATAAGTCCCCATATAAAGCTCCAATATGATAATTGTAAATCTGCAACTGATCGATTTGGACATCAATACTAAGTCTACGAATATACTTTTGCAAATCGATTTTATATTCATGTCATCTAGTAATATTATTTTTCAATTTAACAACTGGAGTAAATCAATGTTTTCTCTTTGTTTTAGAGTTCTGGAACTCACTTAGAAATCCATTCCAGTAATGTCCAGGGTTTATGAAACAGGCAGAAAAAAGATATAAGATCTTATAGGTTTACTTAGGGAGCAACAACTTGGAGAGTTGAGTTACTAAACTGATACTGAGATAAAAAAAATGACGCGAGGAATTAGCAAAAATCTACTCCGTGTGGACTAAATAAAGTATTTGACCGAAATTCCAACGCATATCAGCGGAAGAAGGTTGGGGCGTACAACGTCTGAAACGTTGTGAATATGACAACAAAGCTGAGGACAACTGTCCGAACGATGTAAACAGTGTAAATAATTACAATACCTAACCTCAGAAATATAGACAAATATATCTTCAAAGATATAACAACCTATAAGATTGTTACGTCTTTTAAAAATAATATTTAGGCATATATATATATATATATATATATATATATATATATATATCATTGGCAACTCCGTGGTACGGCCTTGATGGCTTAGTCCGAGTGAGTCAACATTCAAGAATATTTATTTCAAAGCAACAAAGATCATTCGTAGTGCATCCTTTTCATTCTTGATTACAGCTGGATCCAAAATTAATTGTTGTAACTCCGTGCCTTAAAATATTGACCGAAATACATTTCGTGGATATTGTTCATAATAAAGAAGAAAGAAAGAAAAAAGAAAGAAAGAAAGTAAGTAAGAAAGAATTAAATTAAATTAATGTGGCTAGTAGGGCTATGTATATCTGAGTCATATCAAACTTATTAATAGGTAATATATTTCTTGGTTTAATTTTATAAATAATCTTTTAAAAATCTCTAATGACTTGTATGTCCTGTTTGTTAAAGAACACATTCTTATTTCAATTTATTCTTTTCTAATGTTCATTTTAAATAATTTATTCCGTACAGTATAAGGATTTTTAGCGGAATGTATCAATTGAAAAAGTGTAAATAACATCTAGCCCGACTTAAATCGGCGAAAGAAAGCGACTGCCTTAATTCGTCGACTGGAGGGTTGGGGTGAGGAGTATGACTAGGCTAGTGTTGAGGAAATATGATATCAGCCAACTATTCCTATCTCTACCGTCAGTGACTTGATACCCAGGCTATAAAAAATAAACAAATGGAAAGGGGGCAATAAACAGACAAATATAACAAATATTCATCCTTTTTCTTACATGTCTCGAATTTAAAAAAAAAAAAATAAATGTTTATTTTTATAGAATTATTACAATTAATATTAAAATAACAAAATGTGTTTTATTCAAATTTCATGGACATAGATTTAAAAAAAATATATATTAGAGTAAAAGAATATTTTTAGCATCTAAGTTATACCAATAATTTATTAGTATAACTTATTAAAGATTGTAATGAGCTCGAAAAACATTGATGACCTAGAATCGCCACTGATATATATATATATATATATATATATATATACATATATATATATATATATATATATATATATATATATATATATATATATATATCAAATTAAGATAATTACATAATATAATTATATGAATTATACCAATTAAAATATTATATTATAATTACATGATAGTTCACTTCTAAGGAAATATTAATAATTAATAATTATATTTGTAAATAACATAATTAAGTAACTAATATATGCATGTACAAGATATATATATATATATATATATATATATATATATATATATATATATATATATATATATATATATATATATATATATATATATATAAACACAGCGTACTTCATTTTTTTATTCTATTTTTTAATGCAAACTCACGTTCTTACCCGACTTGAATTCTCTTACTTAATCTCACCTTTATCTCTTACGTTGTTTGAGTTCAATTCAGCAATCTTTTACGTTTCATGGATTTTGTTTACATCTAATATGGGTGTGTTCGTATGGTTTAATAAGAAAAGTAACACACCCTCTCTCTCTCTCTCTCTCACACACACACGCCCGGACACACATAGTGACTAAAAAACTCAACTTACAATCAGTAGAACAATTAACAGAAGATAATTATTGATCATAGTTTGACACACAGCTGAAATAGTGTGGTCCCCAATGAGAATGGATCTTACCTAAATAACGTATGGTCTGAGATTGTCATCTTACAAGCAATTTACACATGCTAATTTTCATATAATCTCGCGTTATTTGTTAGCTAAACTTATTCTGACACTGCAAAGCGTTCACTGAGAATCGAACGCACTTCGCAGATGTCTATACAGATTTACAAAAATAGTCTATTTGGCTACAAAGCGATAGTCATGAGGCAAAAATAGTTGATCGGTTTCATGATTTTAGTTTGAAAAAAAAAAAAAGAAAAAAAAGAGCTTGCTAGCCACTGCGTACTGGAGACAACCTGACCATATCAAAATATGCATATCGTATTATACGAAGCAAATCTAAAAATACTCCTAAAAATTTCTCTGTATCTTAAACCCGGATAATTTGATGCGATTAAGCTTTTAAGCTTCCTACAGGAATTAGATTAACTCTGAAAAATATAGTCCCAGAATTAAATATATATGATTCTAAATAATAGAATTATTAAATATCAAAATAATGTTAAAATATTTTTTTAAATCGTTAAATAAGTATGGATAGTTGATTTTTTTTTATTAGTTTCCTTACTAAATTATTGGTGCGTGTTATACGCCGGTACTTCTTGTAGACATCGTTATTGTATTTTCTAAGTTTATCTTATTTATGTCTGATAAAAAAAGCTCAATGTGTGGAAACGCATTAATGACCGATTTTTTTTTTTTTACGTTAGTGAATGCTTTAACAATCACTGTATGACAAGACATATAGCCAGGGGTGGGGACTACGTAGATAGTATCTATATTATTTTAAAATCTTTAACTGAAACACATTAATTATTATTACTGAGTGAGTGGGATAGAAGTACGCCAACACAGTGACAGTGAGATAGAAACCCGATACACCCATCACGACACTCAGTTTGATAAGACACTCGGGGCACATGCATCACAGTCAAATTTGTGCGATATGGTGAAAGATTTAGATAAAAGCAATGCATAACCTTGCAGGTGGGATCCTGTTAGAAACACCTTTAAGTCGGCTAACACAGTTCACTCAGATTTTGATTGAGGGTGTTCCCAAGTTGCCTTAGCTTCTTCATCCTCCATATTCTTACAAAACACTCGACACCCGGCCATGATGCTCCCCAAATAATACTGCTCATTAACATAGATGATGATATCATTATTATTATTATTTCCTTTGATTTCTGTTATATATACATTTCCTTTCTCGTTCCAACTAGGGGCCTGATATCAGAAATGGCTTCATGGCATTTTCTTTCGTAAAAAAAAAAAAAAAGGTCACAAACATTTTACGAAGATCGAACCTCTCGCCTGTGGAACTCCCTTCTCTATTCCAGTTTCCCTGAG
Organism: Acanthosepion lycidas; assembly: GCA_963932145.1. Classification (NCBI taxonomy): domain Eukaryota; kingdom Metazoa; phylum Mollusca; class Cephalopoda; order Sepiida; family Sepiidae; genus Acanthosepion; species Acanthosepion lycidas. The sequence goes on from OZ010587.1 coordinate 36,275,414, forward strand.
AGCTATAATCTCCAACTATTCAAATGTAATGTCGATCAACATCTCCAGTTGCCTTGATCTATCCACTATCCTTCTCCTCATCCTTTCCTCTATCACTCCTATCTGCTCTTGCTCCAAATCTTCTGTAACCCCTTGCGTCCTAGTGGCTTCCCGCCTTGCTTGGGGTGAAACGCATAAAAAAAAAAAAAAAAAAAAGCTCTTCATAATGTGTGAGCTGTACTTGTGAGTACAATTTTTTTGCATTTCTTTAAGGCATAGGCGACTAAGAATTCCGTCAATTAATCTATCGGAACCTTTTATTACTGTTGTTATTATTATTTGTGGAATCATCTTGCCAGAGAGTAATTTTGAGTGTCTAATTACCAAGTCCCCTCTGGGGCCTATGAGTAAAAAGGAGAGTTATCTATGCACATTGGGGACATTTCGTTCAAAGGGAGAGTGTTCTGCGGATGTTAAACACAATCGGGGCCAGACGATTGCGTTTAGCATGAAACAAACTGTCGCTTCTGGGTGTTGATTTCAATGTCCACTTTTATATTTACATACGCTCTATCACTGATGTTGAACACTTTAACCTATTAATATAGCATACCTTAAAGCTATATATTATCTCATATATATATATATATATATATATATATATATATACATACACCTAGTGAGCCAGACAAACCTACCTAGGTTTCACCTAAACGGATCATCAGGGAAAGCGTGGAGCCACGCTTTCCCTGACGATCCGTTTAGGTGAAACCTAGGTAGGTTTGTCTGGCTCACTAGGTGTATCTAGGTCTGCTCTACGGTTGTATTGAGCTCTTTTGTTAGTTAGTTGTTTACTCGTATCGGGGTTTTTTCTTTGGGCTTCAGACCTGCATCTGTGCGATTTTTTTCGACAGAAGTTCATGTTTGTAGCTCTTTCTTTTTTTAAAACCTTTTTTCCCTCGAGATTGATTTGATTATTGGCAAATCAAAAATTCGAGGCTTTTCGAAACAAGTCTAGTTATCTATCTATCTATCTATATATATATATATATATATATATATATATATATATATATATATATATATAATCGTTTCCCGATTGAGTACTCTAGAGAAACTTTAGAAAAAAACAGTGGCTGTTCCTGCTATTAACGGATCGCTCTTGAGTTATGAATTAAACGCTATTGGCTACTACGTTTGTATACATCACGTATATAATAAGTTAAAAATTTACACTTTTCTGCCGTGTGCCGATAACTTAGGGGTAGAATCTTTGACAGATGTCAAATCGGTTGATTTTCGATCCCGGCTTGAAGCAATCGGATGTCTAGGCAAACTGATGAGCTGTAATACAGCTAATCACGCTTGTATATGGATGACTATATATATATAATAGTTTTTAATTGTTCCAATGTCCTTGTTATGGTAACGCGACGCTTCGAGTTGTGCCATAGTATGCCTCGTGCTGGTTTAACAATGGTTTCTTCCCACAAATTTCTGGCGTATCTCTAAGCAATGTTTGACATTTTTCTGTGTCTCTTTTTCCCGCTCTGCCATCCTATTGACACAATCCTATTCAATACGTTACTCGTTGTTTTCCCTATCTGCCTACTCTCCCTCCAGTGTGTGCTGTGAATATGACATTTTCGAAGCCTTCTCTCCTTACTCTCCCTCCAGTGTGTGCTGTGAATATGACATTTTCGAAGCCTTCTCTCCTTACTCTCCCTCCAGTGTGTGCTGTGAATATGACATTTTCGAAGCCTTCTCTCCTTACTCTCCCTCCAGTGTGTGCTGTGAATATGACATTTTCGAAGCCTTCTCTCCTTACTCTCCCTCCAGTGTGTGCTGTGAATATGACATTTTCGAAGCCTTCTCTCCTCAATATATGCCCTAGAAATTTCAACCGTCTTTTTCGGATTTTAAATTTAAACGTCCTCTAAGTTTCATTGTTTTAAAACTTCCTTGTTGCTCACATGTTCAATTCAATTTCCTCGTCAATTTGTAGAAACTTATCTCTGCTGTTTCAAGTTTAATCTTCATTCGCTGTCATATAGGAGGATAGATATGGTATAGATTTTCTTTGTTTCTAACGAAATTTTGCTCTCTTAATACTTTATTTAGTTTCTCGAAGGCTTTTTTCCAATGCGTCTTCAAGTATCTGTGTCAGATCTTCTATCGTTTGTTACTGAAGTTCCTGATAATCTCTGGACATACTTCATTCTGATGTTGGTAATTTATACTACATTACATATTTACACCATCCATGTTAATAACACCAAATCAAGTATTAACTTGATCCGATAATTCTTGTGCTACAAGCTAATACAGCAGTTGAATAGACATATTCATATTACGGAATGTATATAAAACTAGTCATAGATGTGAAGTGGTTACGAAAGAGTACAAAGGGGGAGAGAGAGAAAGAGAGAGAGGTTAAGGTGGGAGCGATTTAGAAAGCATCGTTTAATTGTATTTAACAGTTTATTTTATTGATTGACAGCAACAGAAATGATTATCTATCTCAATCATGTCTGTTTGTATCTCTCTCTCTCTCTCACTATATATATATATATATATATATATATATATATATAAAGAGAGATAAAGTGAGAGAGTAAAGAGGGAGAGAGGAATAAGTTTGGAGATATTTAGAAAGTGTAGTTTAATTGTATTTATCTGTTTATTTTATTGAATCCTCATTACATCATTGGCAGCAACAGAAATCTCTCTCTCTCTCTCTCTCTCTCTCTATATATATATATATATATATATATATATATATATATATATATACTTCTGTTTACGAAAGCTATTTGTGCCATGTAATGAAGTATTACCTGCCGCGAGATCGAGTCATCGGTGACTAAGTCAGTTCACCCACTTAGATTTTCTGTTTAGGGTTGGTGGCTTTGAAACCCAACCGCATTAAAAACAAATCCTGTCAAAGGGCGGATGAATTTTCTGGTAGGCTTACTAGCAGACTGGGCTTCATAAATACAGCGACTCTGGTCTTCCTAGACTGAATTCAATGACCAAGGTAATGGGATCAACTGCCAAGTGTGCTTTCCCAAGACACACCACACATGAATGACTACCTCTCCGGCTTTCAACCCAGATATGTGAATGGAACTCGTCAGGTCCTTAGCTACTCAGGAACATTACGACTGCACCCGGTCATGAGGCAGATTATGATGACGATGATTCGTGCATCTCCTGTTCGTAATATTGATCCTTGTTTTGTGAATATGATCAATCATATCCTCTGGATAAAAAGAATTAGCATTACAAGGCGAAATTCATTAAGAAGAACGAAAATAAGTTTTATCCCGTAATATAGACAGCGGAATGGAAGAGTCGAATCTACGACTTTCGAAATTACCATAACGTTAACAAATATGACAAACCCCTGACGACGACCGAATGGTACAGTGATCGAGACGTTTCAATAACCACAACGAGGACACCAGTCTGAACGACCAGGTGTATAATCTTGTATGTATATTCGTCGTCTTTTATGTGCTGTGTCCATTTAGAACATTATCGTTCGTGGCTCTCCACAATTTCATATTCTTTGTAATTCTTAATAAATTTTGTCTTTTTTTTATATCTCCTAAACCTTGTTCATCTATTTACACAGGTAGGTTATGTGTTGTTTTTCTCAGTCCCTTTTGCCTTCAATTTGTCCTGTGAGTATCATATTTTCCAAGCCCACTTTCCTAATTATGTGCTCTATAAATTTCAACTCTTTCTTCTTGATGTTAGATATAAATTTCCTTTTTGTTTTCATTTTCTTTAAAACTTCGTTGTTGTTATTCCCTGCATCCTTCTGTAGATCCACATTTCTCTTCATCTGTGAGGTGCATTTATTGCCATATAGGAAAACTCATATTACGTAACAGTTTAGTACTCTTAGGTAGGTATGTATATTATGCTTAGGGTTAAGTATGTAGATAACATCACTTGTTTTACATCACTTATCGTCTTAATGTTCCGAATGTGATTTTTAGGAGAAATTATTCAGTATTAATTCAAAATAATGCCACTTTCCAAAACTTAATTTCCTTATATAATAAATTAAATTCAAACACCAGTAATTTCGAAAACTAGCTTTGAAACCAAATGCCAAAAAACTAATGTTCTCTTTTCAAACCAAACTTAATCCCTGACTTTAAAAGAAAAAATATTTTGGGTAAGTACGTAGAATTATGAATGAAGAATAATTGCTTTATCGGAAATTTGGTCCAGTGAATCGGATTACAATTCTTGGAGCAGGTGGCAATCGTCACCGAGGTTTATCATTGAACACGTTTACATTCTGATAACCAGAGCGAAGATCCCTTTTCAGGCTTGAAGAAACAGCCATTTCCAAAAAAAACAAAAAACAAAAAAACAGGTTACATATAAGAACCCAGTTCTAACGGTAAGTCTTAACTTAATTCCTGACCACTGAAAATCTGTACTGCATTTCTATAGCAAAATAAATAGAAATGTATTTACAAAATGCATATAATTGCCCTATTTTGGGAGTAAGTCGTGTATTAAATTCTGATAACTGGCAAACTCTTTTCCTTAACTTTCAAAAGACAATATATCGATTTAGTATAGAAACTGATTCATAGAAATTGAAAGGTAAAAACTTTCAAAGATGAATTTTTTATAAAATAATATTTTTCCTTGACGTAAATAATATTTCTCTTATTTATGCAAACTCTAACTTATTTTGTAGAGTAGAATTAAAGACAGTGGGCAGCGATGAGCAAAACTGCAATGTTGTCGATATAGACCAGGTTCAAATTCATTCGGTGCTAAACATAATTATTACATCATTTGGACTCTACAACTAGAATTTGCTATGTCGCTAAATGCGCTATCGTTGTAATAAATAAAAGGTTATTATTATTATATTTGTAATAAAACATGTTATAGGAAAATATCACGGGTGACATAAGCGGCCATCGACATAATATTTAATTATTAGAACTTTTGTATTTGAATAATGAAAGAGGAGAATCTTTTTTTTTTTTTTGTTTTACTTGAAAAATCCGCGATCCCCAAACGTTTTAATCGATCCAGCAACCTTGTTAAGCTATTATAATTTTTTTTTTGTCTGGATGATTCTAATAATTTTAATTAATGGCAGCATGTGAGAACTTTGGCTTTTTTTTGCGGGAATTTGGCTTTTGAAGGTATTTGGATTTTTCAGATGAGGGATTGTCATCATCCATTGATTTATTCAAAATGTTGTTCTCGCCTCTGATGAGTAAAAATTTTATTTTTTTAATCGATTTCACTTCATGCAAGGAAGCAAAGCCACTAAGACAAAAGAGGTTACTGGATGGTGAAGAATTAGGAACATAGACATTACTAAAGAGCAGAAACAAAGACAGGGCGACAGTAGATAGTTATTGATATTACATTTAAATTTTTGAAGATTAAAGTTGACTGGAAAGCATGGAGTCGGAATGGAGTTCCATAAGCGAGAAAAGAAACTGTTACCATAGTTTACATCTAGTCAGCTCAACTCTAAATTGATGAGCTCTCGATGTTAGTCTAGTACTGCGCTTAAATTCAAAAAGTCTAGGTACTATAGCGAAAAGCTTATTCGAACAATTACCATCAAAGTATTTATAGAAAATGCACAAGGTAGCAACCTTATAGCGGTGGCAAAGTGAGTGAAGCTGAGCTGCCAGATCCGGACCAATAATATTGCAGATTCTTCTTTGGATCTTATCAAGGAAGCTCAAGGTAAATTGTAGGATCACCAGGCCATATGTAGCAGAAATATTCTAAGCATGGACGAATGGTAAATATGTATGATAGATTCTGGAGAGAATAACGAAAGCGTTTCAGCCTTGTACTCTTTGGCCATTTTCAGCTGTTTGTTTTAACAAACAAGTGATTCATTCTGTTAGCTTATTCTTATATTATGTCGTCCCTGGGATGCCGATATTTTCTGATTTGGCGCGGTACAAAAACTCACCAAGATAACAAATGCATCTGATGTTGAATTTGAAAAAAAAAATACACCATTTGATATCGGACAAGACTATGACCTACTGGATAAAGCGTTAATTAAAACATTGTTGAAGTTGTCTACATGTTAGTACAATAGTTGGATCAGTTCGTGCATATTTCCATATGAAACGGCGTTACGGGGACAAAGTAGCTTCTTTCGTCTTTTATGTAACGTGCCCCTTTAGGATGTGGGTGATCGCAGCACTTTAACATTTACTATCGTTTCTAGCTTTAAGCAACATTCATGTCATTCCTCTTTGTCCTCTGTTCTGCCATCCATTGACACAAACACGTTAGGTAGGTGACTCGCTGTATGCAATGACGGAATCTTAAAGAAATGGAAACTGAAAATATACTTGCAAGTAGAACGAGATAGATTAAATTTCTGGGATACATAATGAAGAAAGAGGATTGGAGAATTTAACACTCACAAAACATATTGAAATCAAGAGGGGTAGATAGAAAAATTGGGTGGCCTACCTAACAAGCTTGCATAAATAGATGACCGAACAAGGATTGGGAGATTTTTTTAATCATTTCACCCCAAGCAAGGCGGTAATGCCACTAGCACGCAGAGTCTTACAGGGAGTGAAAGAGAAAGAAAAGACTGACTATAGGAAGGATTGAGGAAAGGAGAAAAAGATGAACATGGTTCAAGGAGCAGTAACGCTGGGCAGCGTATTACGAGACAGGAGGATTTCGTTGGTAACAAAGAAAAGAGTACTGAACTGCTACGTGATATCTGTCCTCCTTTACGGCAGCGAATGTTGGACGGTCTTCTCAAAGATGGAGCTTCGAGGCGACGCAGGAATGGTTCTACAGAAGGATGCTAAGGATATCATAGACCGAGCGTGTGAGCAACGATGAGGTTTTGGAGAGGATGCAAACAAGGAGGAGGCTTTTACTTAACATCAGGAAGAGGCAGCTGAAATTTCTGGGAAACTTAATGGGACCTTATCCATAATAACATAATGGACTATTCCATACGTAATAAATACTGCGCCTCAAGAGGAAGCAGGGAGTTCAGTCCGAAGTCAGGCGACCGGCTGATCGGTTGAACTCTCTGCCTTCTGGCGGGGAGGAACCCGAACGAGGCTACGCCGAAGGGCGGAATCTCTTTCGGGGAGGTAAACCGACCCTGAACCCGTTTATACGTGTTCAAAAGGCATATTTTTGGCCGAGCCCACGGGCTCGGAGATCCCACGGGCTCGGAGATCCCACGGGCTCGGAGATCCCACGTTAACGTTAAGCTGGCCTTGTGCCACATGATGCCCTCGTGGGGGGGTGACTAAATACCGTTCAGTCTGAAGTCTGGAGTGAGGTCCGTCAGGAGTCTGTCAGTCAGAGCGAGCGAGTCAGTCAGTCGAGTCAGAGGCAGACCGAAACAGAGTCGTGTTCAAACAATTACTACTAAACCTGATGTGTTATTCCATATCCGTGTTCAAGTTCTTCTTTATTGGTTCTACCTTGGACTATCACCGTGGTACAAGGAACCGGATCATAACACTTAATGAGAAGGACAGCTTGGAGAATCTGATGCTCACAGGTCGAATAGAGGGAAAAAGAGACGAAGGAAAGCAACGCATGACATACCTAGTTGAGTTAAGCAAGTGGATGACAGAACAAGGCCTAGAGGAAGTAGCAATGGAACTAAGGCTACAAGGGATAAGGAGAAGTGGAGAGCCATGATCGCCTGCGTCCTGAAGAGACACGACACATAAATAGAAAGAATGTCACTAGTACGTAAGGAGTTACAAGGAGAGTAAGTGAAAGTGAAAACTCAATTGAGGGAAGGACAAAAAAAGAAGAGGGTTCAAGAAGACAAGATGGCGATCGATGTTGCGTTTACATCTTTGAAGACTGTCGTTATCAGGGAAGCAAGGAAACGGAAAGGAGTACCACACGCAAAAGCTACAATAGGATAGGATGCTATGGAGAGCCATAACCATCCACGTTCTGAATGAACGTTGGAGTTAAACGTAGAAGAAGAAGAAATACGATAAAGTAAGGATCATTTTTAAAAGGAGTTATCAAATTCTAACACGTGTTAAATCGTTGATGATCCCAAGTGTCAATACGAGGTACCCGTTTCTGGATTTTCTTCTCTTTGATGATTCATCCCAGATGTCTTCTGACTATTGCATGGGTTACCTTCAGTTTTACCCCTAAGGCCCGAGTGTTTGATTCTGGGCGATCTTCCACAGCTGCTCTCGATTTTTTCGAGTGACAACTTGCGGCTACTATCTAGATCACCAGAAGCGAATTTTTAGAACAAACTTGGCATAGACGTTTTTTGAATCCTCTAGGTATTGTTGATATTGCGGATAGAACAATGGCCGCGTTTGAGGTGATAAAGCCCGACAAGAAAATCTCTTTTATTTACCTTTATTTTCGCTATTTCATCAAACAAAAGAAGTTATCAAACCCTACAAACAAAATAAGGCAAAGACAGAATGTAGCAATATATAGATGTACTTAGAAACAGAAGGGTACGTCTCGAAAAATCCAGTGGCACTAATGCAATTCCAAAGTGTTCATTTATTTTATTCAAACCTTATATTAATAAGTTAATTTAGTACGACACAAGGCTACAAAATTAGTGAACTCAATCAAAATCGGACAATAGTAATTGCCTACAGACAGAATTTTCTAACTATTGTTCCACAGCGATGCTCATCACCAAGTTTACTTCGCATGTGATGGCGATTTATTTTTTACGGTTTATCAACCTTTTGTAGGTTATTTAAAGCCAGAAAAGGTTTACGGCTTAACAGGTGTTGTAAGCTTTAATGTGCAGGTAGTGTAACGGAGAGCGAAATTCTAATTCCATTTGGCTTCGTTATATTCACTTACGTGGAAATATCATGGGGAAAGTTATGAAGCCACCTCTTCTCCCTCTAGCTATAGGTTAATTAGTAAGACTTGTATCACTAAACAATTATTATCTCCCCCAAAATTCTAGCAATCTAAAAATATTTTCTGGTTATTTATAAACTACAAAGGTTTAATAAGCTGTAGAAAACGAACCCATCAATCATTCATTTAAAACCAGAAAATATTTTTAGATTATAAGAATTATTTTGGAGATAATGATTTTACTGATACAAGCCTTTCAAATTAACCCATAACTGAGGGAGAAAATGAGGATTTTTAACTTTGAATATAAAGAAAGAAACTGGAATTGGAACTCGGCTATCCGATTTCCAATTACGTTATCCATTGCATGATCTGTACATCCAAGCTTACAGCAACTGGTATTTACAAGCGGTTGCCTATCTGTCTACAGAGCAGGCTCGATGTTTAGTTTCATTGATCATACGAGAACCGGTGTTAAAACAAGATATGACCGTAAGCCTTGATCATAATTATGGCACATCTAATGTGAATCAATAACACTACCGTAGAAATGGTATACGAGACGAGCTTGCGAACTACTGTCTGAGACATATGGTAAGGATCAAACTCATTAGTAGATAACTGCAAGACTAACTTCCTCACTCTCCACAGCAATGCACCATGTTCTTGGATAGGGCGTCTTCCTTAAAACTCTTTGGAACAAACACAGATGAATATCAATGTGGAATCATTGATCAAAGAGAAAAAAACGAGGAGTGATTCTCTCGCTTGTAAATTTGTTCGTTACTATAAATGCATAAATACCTAGCGTTGTGCTATGTATAGAACAACCCTAAAGATGTTAGAAAAAGAGACATTTTTTAAACAGTCTAATTATAATAAGTCAAGTCGTTTTAATTTAAAAAAAAATTGTTAGAACAAAGATGCATTCTGGTTTCTGAAGCTAACGTCCATCTCCAAACACTGTTGATGTTGTGGGAAGCTTTGTCAATAAAATGAGCGAATTTGATTTGAACTTATGATGCATAATGACACGGAAAGCAATTTGATACGTTTTTGCTTCGATACTTTATAGAAAAAATAAAATTAATAAAAAATCAAGCATACAAAAGAGAAGACGTAAAGTATTAAAATAGCATATAGGCGTGCAGAATGGAGGAAATATAAAATAAGTAAAAAACAAAGGGAAAGAATGTATAAAAGTGGATCAATTATGAATCAGTCATTTAATTTGTTCGAACTTAGAATTTAGTTTCTGTAGTAAAAAATTGGGTTTCATTTCGTGATCTCATATTTATCCATAAAATAAAAATCCCAAAAGAAATAAAAATGAAACCCCTTTAAGGAGACAGCAAGAGGGCAAAGCGTTTGCCACCTAATACTAAAAATATTTTGGGAAAAAAAAGGAACCATCAGATTGATTTTACAAGTGAAATGTAACGATGCGCATGCGCAACTCGCACACAAGAGATGCAAAGTCACACGCGCATGTCGACTTACAAAATCGACATAGATATGTCGTTCTCGTCAGACAAATACGTTTTTGTTTAATATATTTGCATGGACAGACAAGCAGTGATTAAAATATAGAAAGTCAGAACAAAATAGATATACTACAATATTGACCAACATTATTTCAACCACCTCACCGATATAGACAATAATAATAATAATAATAATAATAATAATAATAATAATAATAATAATAATAATAAATTATCAAAGACTGAAAAGAAAAAAGTTTGTACACTGACACGAGTCTACCAATTAAAAAAAAAACTGTACTAATTTTTTTCGAAAATGCAAAGAATTATTAATGCAAATAAAAATAATGTGGAATTAAAAGCTAAAACTATTCTTCTTGTGGTTGGAGCTTTGGGTCTGATAAAGAAAGGAACTCAACAACAAATCAACGAAATGATAGATGCATCATTAGTTTTAATAAACATAGGCCATATTCATATATATTTCATTGTCCATTTATGATGTTTTGATTAATGAAGTGAAAACAACAAATAATCACATCCTTCGCATGCTCTAGATCATTGAATATGATCCGGCATGTGATTTTTTATTATTTCACCCCAAACAATGAGAAAGTGTGAATAGAGTTTTGGGGCAATATATATATATATATATATATATATATATATATATATATATATATATCCCCATAAATAAATTAACTGCTCCACTATATTAACAGTAAGTTATAAATATTAGTATTTAAATTTTACAACGTTTAGTTTTCAATCCGTGCCTGACGATTGCCTCGTGAATAAAACACAGTTGTACTAAGGTGTGTGGGGCAAAATATATATTTATTATTAGTAGTATATAATCAAGTAATTGCAAGTATATATGTAAATATAATCTAGTAATAACAAGCATATATATATATATATAATTATATATAGTTAAACCTAGAGAGCCAGACAAACCTACCAAGGTTTCACCTAAGCGGAGCGTCAGGGAAGGCTGGCTCTCTAGGTTTAACTAGGTCTGCTCTACTCATTGTATTGAGCACTTTATTTAGTTATTTTGCCTACTCGTATCAGGGTTTTTTTTTTCCTTGGGTTTTGGAGTTGCATGGTAGACGATTATTTTCGGCTAACATACGTATTCTTGGTCCTTTCTTTTTTTTATACGTTTTTTCCCCTTTGGTATTGGTTTGATTATTTGCAAATCAAAGCAATGAAGGTTTTCCGAAAGAGTATAATTTCTTATGCTTATAGGATTACTACTAATAATTATAATTATATATATATATATATAATTATATGTATATAATTAGAAATATATATATATATATATTTATATATATGTACTTGTTATTACTTGATTGTCCTAACTTGTCAAAGCAAAACGGAGAAAACACTCCCGATTACAATTCTGTCTTGTTCATACTTCTCTGTGGTTGACAGGGTTGGATTTTTACCTGGTGGACAGCCCAGTGAGTGACATATGATTCCAGTGGACATGTTCAAATCATTGAATATCATATTGGTCGTAAAGTGACAAGATTTGTGCTGATTTGCTGTTTGTTGTATACACTAACGGTTTTGTTCATAAGGCGTTGAAGGAAAAAAAAAAATAAAGAGCTTCTTTCATCCTTGAAACAACATGATTTTTTTCGACTAATATTTCGAACTTCAGAACTCTCAAGACGCTTCTTGTCTTTTGTTTGTTGTCCGTTTAATTCTTACCGAACCGGCTTTCTCTACCAAAGAACGTTGCCACTTGACATGTTCAGATTATACTTTTCATTGTAGACAATATCCTAATATTCTCATTTCTGATTATCCCGCTAAGAATTTCCTGCTTGGCCTGTATTATATCCGCAGCCATTTTATCAGTGTAATGCAGGTGCCAGCCTCTCAACAACGATTATAAGACATAGAGAATCATGGGCTTTATCCTGTCAAGCCACATTTGGTAGGGGGTTTGATTCCAGAATTTTCATTTTCATCCGCTTGTTGTTCCATCAAGACTGTCTTCTATACTATTCTTAATTTGATTTTTTAAAAATTTTCTTTCGTAAAAAAATTTGTCCCAAGAGCTACTCACTGTATAGTTTTACTAAACGTAGTGTGTAATATGATTACAAGAGTCGAAAATAAGAAGTAAAGATAGGGGTTGACCCTAGAGTTAAAGAGGTTAAGATTGTAGTGTTCGCGGAAGCATCCACGCAGGAGACCGTTAGAAAGCTTCTTTTTTTTTTCAGCAATTTCTCTTCCAAAAAAAGATGACTTCGTAAGAAATTGGTATGATTCACCTCTGTGGGCGTAACAAGGGTGGTTTTCCCTGCAAAGCTCTAAACAATGGAATTCGTCTTAACATTTGCCATGTAAGTAGCGATAGAGAAGCGATAGGTTTGCGATGTTGCGCCTGTGGAAAAACGACTTTAGAGTGAAAAATAAGTTATCCCCACAAGGTCGTGTTTTTAAACTCTGTAAATCCCAGATATGGCTACGATACACCATTTTCAGTCTAACCTTACTCTTGTAAAAAGTAGGATCATAACAGAAACAGTTTCTGATACTTGGGGGGGGGGTAAAAGTAGCCGGTTATTTTCCTGCATATTTAGTGATGGATTGTATAGATTGATTTTCCAAGCATAGGTTAGATGTGGCACAAGTCCGAAGGTATGGGGAACCCAATGAGGAGCGAAATCACTACTCAATCATAATTGTTCTAGCGAGACAAGCTTGCTAACCATTACGCCACGCCGAGGTACCCATAGATATTTTCCAAGCTTAGCTTAAATGTGGTACAAGTCCGAAGGTATGGGACATCCAGTGAGGATCGAACTCCTTATTCAGTCGTAACTGTTTTAGCAAAACAAGCTTGATAACCATTACACCACGCCGAGATGCCCAAATGATGGATTGTATATAAGTTTCAGTTCCATATGTGTCAGGGTGAACTCGAGTTCAAATAGGCAAGCAAAACAAGCGTCATTGAGAATGCGACTCTTCACAATGACTGGAAACAATTCAGGGCCTGTTCAGTGAAAATTGCTTTTGGAGGTATTGAAAGTTGCAAGCTAGCCTGACCCCTACCGAGCCACGAGACCTAGCTCAGAGGAGAGATCGGCTGCCAGGCTCTGATCAACTTTATTCTTGGAGGGGAACCCAAATACTGTTGTAAACTCTGCATAGTTATGTGCTAACGATGGCTTCGTATATTTCCAAGGACATTCGTGCGAAATGATAGCAACAACCTCGGTCATAATTTGAACACACCTCGCTCATTCCATCCTTTTCAGCGACAATAATCATTGTGTCACCGCGCCAAAATTCGGCGCGGAAAAGTTCTAGATTCAGATAGGGCAGAAATGCACTAGGATGTTGATTCACGGATATATGTATATCAAACCGACTCCCAAAAATAAGACATTGATCTTCAGTCATATATATATATATATATATATATATATATATATATATAGGAGGTGACCACTAAATATGCTTTGCATATTTTTACTTTTAGTATTTAGTTGAAACGTGGAAGCAAAATTACAAAATTTTCTGCTAGTTCTGTAGCTTTCTTCGCTGCTTGTTATTGTCACACACACACACACACACACACACACACACATATATATCTATATATATATATATATATATATATATATATATATATATATATAAGTTGGAATCAAATATAAATCAAATATGTATTTGTCTGTCTGTTTGTCTATCTAGCTAGCTAGCTAGCTCAGTCTGGTCAGATTATTTAATTACTTGTCTCATCTTTGTTTTTCGCCCAGTCTCTACTTCATTCCCTCTTCAGATCTCCCTCCGAGTTGTTCCCCCTTCCTTCTTCGCTGCTATTATCTTTTTTCTATCTAAATGTCTTTGTGCACAGAAATGTCTTGTGGGTGACGCATACACTAAGTCCCCGTTTGTCTCCTCTTTCGAAACCACCCTGCACTTTGGACATTTTCCCCTCACTTGTCTGATCGTCCACTCATCTAACTGCTCTGAACGACCTCATAGATTGGGTTTATTACGAACAGCAGTAAAGACAATAATCACCGTCGCTCGGCGCTGAAGGAAATCTCAGTTAGAGACTTTAAAATCACTTTTAGAAATAGTTTTGTTTTTTTATACAATTAATTCGTCGTAAAGTTAATGCTATTTTCGTGGCTTTTATTACTCTTCAAAATGATTCATGATATTATTTCATTTCCTTATGTTTAAATTACACAATTGTTCCTCACATCTGTTTCTTTTATCCAACCTCTTTACATTTATCTGCGTATATCTAGTTTTCAATAGGAGCGTGGCCGAGTTATTAGAATGTGAGCACTAAGGGTTCGTATCTTACCATAGCCGATTTATCAAGACGGTGACTTCTTGATTAAATCACCCTGGAAGACGATGCCAATGTGCGGTTTAGCTGGAAAGTAATGAGTTGATCCAACCTTTGTGAGTGAAACTAGAGAGATGAAACTAGATGTCGATGTGACTGAGCAAGCATCTTCAACAGGGCTTAGCTAACCCTCGAGACAGACTGTTATTATTAACCTGGTCATATATATATATATATATATATATATATATATATATATGTGTGTGTGTGTGTGTGTGTGTGTGTGTGTGTGTGCATTTAGTCGGCATATCTTTATTCAAACATGTTTCATTGGATAATATGGATATGTGTTTGTTTATTTTGATAATAATCCTTTCGAGTTCTCTAATTAGATTTTTGATGTTAAGAAGATAAGATTCATCAAGGAAGGCGCCGTATTTTTTGTTAACCCAAAGAAGTTTGTCTTCGCAATTCATCCCTGAGGATGACTTCAGAGGAGATCGAATGTACGTGGATTAACAAAAATTCGCTTTCCTTCATGAGTTTCAGCTTAACGTCAAAAAGCTAATTAGAGAACTAAAAAGGATTATTATAAATTATATTTCTATATTATTCAATGGAACATGCTTATATATATTTATTTATTAAAGATATTTTTATGTTTAACGTTCTTTTTATAGATACAAGTATTTAAGTAAATGCTCTGTTTATAATAAACAGTATTAAATAACATTTACCGGCCTGAATGTCCGAGAAATTTTCATAGAAAATATTCGCCCTTGGACAGGATTCGAACCTGGATCCTATACGGAACTGTCATTTACACCGACGTGCCTTGACCGCTCGGCCACCAAGGATCGTTCGGTAGGCAACGTCGAATTTACTTTTTATAAATCCCCCCCCCAAAAAAAACAAATGAATAAACACCAAAAAAGACTGTAACTAGAACAGTAATCAGTAAGTAAATATTAATAAAAACAACAGAGCCTGGGAAAAAAAGGCCATTGTAGCCAAACAAAAATACACCAACCCAAACTTACACGATTCCAAAAATGCGACAAATAAATAAACATTCAAACTTTCATCACAGTAGTGACCCCTTGATAACGAAAGAAAAAAAAACAGATTACACCTCTATTTCCAGCCTATAAATGACTAAAACATTTCTTCAGTTAGTTATTCTAAACAACGCTTGAGAATGAAACTGTACTCTAAATTTTAAGTTTAATATTGAAATTAAAGTTTTGGACTTGAGTCAAGTTTTGAAGAAACATAGTAATTTCTGTGTCGCGACGGATATATATAATAATAATAATATATATATATATATATGTGTGTGTGTGTGTGTGTATATATATATATATATATATATATATATATATATATATATATATATATATATATATATATATATATATATATATGTATGTATCTATCCTTGTGCAGGTATGCAGAAAATAGAAAAGAACACGTTGGGTGCATAATCCGGGGTTCCTTAGTATTTTTGTTTTTATTTTTAAGAAGACAGTGCTCCACACAGAAGTAGAGCTTATATTATAATAATATTTTTTGTTTAAAAATATGAAGGAATCATATTTTTAAACAAAAAATATTATTATAATATATATATATATATATATATATATATATATATATATATATATATATATATATATAAGTATCGCTCATTTAGTCCGGGTGTTATTAAAACAATTTTCGATGTATAATAACAGAGCTAAAATATATATTCCATCTTTCATTCGTGATAGAAATATAGGAAGTGAACCTGAAGAGACTAAGACTGCATGTTTCAGGAAAGCACCAACGCAGGAGTACTCTCCATAAGGTAGCAGCTCTTGAAGTAAACAGTTTCATTTTAACAGCAACTCTCTACCTTGAGTGGCTCACGAATTTCAGTATAAAGAATTACCTCCGACTAAATGATGTTGATACAATAATAGATATCTTATTACATGGTAAAAGTAGGAGGTATACACTCCACTCGTGTCTGCATATGTGGGTTTGTGTCATTCTCAGTTAAGCTTGAATAAATATAGAAATTATTTGATTCAGTGTGGAGCCTAAGTTAACAAGTCAATGTCGCAGATCATTAACACTACAGTGAGCCTAATGCTTACATAATGCCCCACTCTAGTAGTCTTGTACCATATGAATGTAATGGAAATAACGTCTACTTGGTTAGGAGGTAATTATTTAATCCTAATAACGGTGAGTATCTATCTATCTATCTATCTATCTATCTATCTATCTATCTATCTATCTATTTGAGTCTATTCATATCTATTTTCATATCTATTCATTTATCATAGGCTATTCAAATATATCTAACCCTGTTGCATTACTGATACACGCACACACACACACACATACACACACACACACACATATATATATATATATATATATATATATATATATATTCTTGATATATATGAACATCAAGAAGAGCGATCTTTGAAAATGAAGAAACCGACATACGACAAAAAAGAGTCTTTCATAATGGCTAATGATAGCCAAAAGTACTCAACCATTGAACGATTTATATCAAGATTTATATGTATGTACCGGAAGCCAAGAAAATGTTCCGAAATTCAGAAAAAAAAACAAACAAATACAAATATCCTTAACAAACTTACCAAAGATTTTCATGATAAAATTCGTATTCACCAACGAATGTTCGTAAAATTATCAAAATTATCATTATATGAGCAATATATGTAAGTTTCTGCTTATAATGTTTCTCTACTCTCATTACAACTATTGATAATAGCCAGATTATTTGAGATATTATTATACAAAATATCCACAATACAGATTATCATATATAAATGAATTCAAAAGATGTAAGCCACTGTAGTATATTTAATTATCATCATACCCAATATACCTAAATAAATTATAATATTATTATTATTTTCCGTGTTAACATAAAATCTTTTATATTTTATAAGTATCATCAATTATTTTCAAATATTGATTCTGTTAACTTTTCGAATGTTTTAATTTAAGATTACTTGAAAACATTTCTTTCTAGTCTGAGATCTCCTTTGCTTGAATATCGTTTTGCATTCAAATATACATCTATAATTTTAATGGTGTGTTACAGGAAAATATAACATCAGTCCTCTTATATGGCAGCGAATGCTGGACAATTTAACCACAGATGAGAAGGAGATTTGTGGCAAAAGAGATGTTCTACAGAAGGATACTGAGAATAACATGTATGGAATATGTGAGCAATAAGGAAGGTAACAAAAAAGACACTTGCACTTGGAATCAGAAAGTGATACTTGAAATGTTTGGGACGTATAATGAGGAAACAGGGTTTGGAGAATTTGACACTCACATGACCTACTGAAAGCAACAGGTGCAGAAGGAAACACTGATTAAGCTATATAATTAGATTGGGAAAATGAATAAGAAGAAGGGATGGGTGAGATTGTAAAGAGGCAAACATTGCTTAGAACTACAGAGGATAGGAAGTTGTGGAGAGTCATATTTTCCCACGGTTTTATGGAACATGGTTACAAAAAAGAAAACAAAGACACTTTGAAATAGTGCATTGTGCACAGATGTTAGGGTTTGGTGCTTAAACTTGCGTCAAAGGCTGGATTTAAAAAGATGATTTCAAGTCTAAAGGGGTTGCCAGCCCACTCGTACGATCGGAAAGATTGGCGCCAAGCAATCTTTCTCTCTTTATTTCGCATTGTAGCAAACGAAGCTAAGTTTAGTAATTAACGTGGAATCCATGACATTTATACACCCTTAGCTTGTATAGGGAAAGAACAAATAAAATGGTATTTGATGTGACATTGTGAGTGATGCGCGCTAATTGACAGAGAAAGAAACGAAATAGTCTGTCAATATAAACAAATGACTAACCGTGAGATTCATGGGGTTTGGTATTCTGTTAACAACTCATCACTTCCTACTTCTATGTGCTGACAGCTACTGAGACGAAGTAAAATATCTGTGCGCTCATCCACAAACGGAATAAAAGTAACACTGATGGATATACATGCAACGCTACTTTTGAATTGTTGAACAAGAAATGGAAATGCTATTTTGAATATATGAATATATATATATATATATATATATATATATATATATATATATATATATATATATATATATAGTAGGACCTGGCAGAACGAGTTTAAATAGACATAGAAGGAGCTCATATTGCAAATTACAGGTATTACAAAGCATTTTCCCATTGAAATTAATGGAAGATTAATTAATTTGTTTCAGTTCCTTCAAAGCATCTAAAATGTCTATTTTAGAATTTAAAGAATAGAAAACGGACAGTGAGAAATTAAAACACGAAAAGTACATGTAATAATCACATGATAGCAGAAAATGAAAGAAATAAACAGCTTTTATTAAAGTACAAACTTTTCATAAGAACGTTTCTGGCATTTTCAGTCAGAACTTAAGGACTTTTGTGACATTTAATCCACTTTCGTCACTTAGAGGACGTTTCTTTAGAAACCTATCAATAACAATTTGTTTCGTTCTTGATATTAAAATGACACGAAAGTAGTCAACACCAACAAAAGCACACACATATATATATATAACAACACCAAAGCACTTATGACAATGAAATTTTTGTACTCCCTTACTCCTGCAAAACGGAAAAACGTAAGGATGCTAGAAAAACTTAATAAAAAAAAATACTTAAATTTCTTTGTCTGCTGTTTCATGCTGGACGCAATCGTCAGGCGGCCTGACGATTGCGTCCAGTATGAAACAGCCTGTCGCCTCTGAGTGTTGACTTCAATGTTCACTTTTATATTTATATTTACATACGCTCTATCTCTGATATTGTGCAACTTTATCCCATAAATATAGAACACCTTAAAACTATATTTTTTCATATATATATATATATATATATATATATATATATTATAAATATTAATGCATATTTGGGTAACAACATTTATTTTAAACATCTTTCGATAAACATGACAGAAATGTGTGTGTGTGTGTGTATATATATATATATATATATATATATATATATATATATATATATATCTGTGTGTGTATGTGTGTAATAAAATATTTAATGGGCAGAGTTTGTATAGTGATGACGGACTGATAATAGTACCAGACAGCAGAAGAACAGGTGAAAATATAACAAAAGCGCTTTTCAAACTCTCCAAAAGCATCGACTTTGAAATATAAGTCGATATGATTAAGAAAATTGTCAAAATTGGACGTATAATTAAATCTATAAACTGGCAGTGTCACCCCATGCATGAAACCCAGCACAAAATTAAAATACATGAATGTTAAATCCATACGATCCGTTATATCAACACTGACACGATATATATATATATATATATATATATATATATATATATATATATATATATATATATAGATAGATAGATAGATAGATATATGTAGGACTGGTAATTGAATGAAAAAGTGCATAAAATCGTTTGCTACACGTTTGTTTGCAATCTAATGTTTTTCTTATCAGTCGAATCTTTATACACACACTTACACACACACACATACATACATACATACATACATATATATATATATATATATATATATATATATATATATATATATATATATATATATATATAAGGTGGTATTAATGCCACATACACATATTTATACGGACCCACACACGCATACACGCACACACGAACACGCACACACAAACACACCATTGTATTTCCTTGGAGAAAGTATTATATCTTGTCTTTCTTTCCTTTTCGCTCTTCTTTTTTCTTTTCTTTTTTTCTTTATTTTTCTTTCTTTTCTTTTTTAGACTGTATCTTGTGTCTTTTTTTAAGGGGTAACTCTATCTTATGTCATTCTTGCTTTTCTTATTTTCTTGATCCTTTTTTCGCGCGAAAAGAGGTAGTTAAGAAGTAAATATTAAAATTCTAATAGCCTTCACTTACTGCCACCTGATGAGATGCTATAATATGCATCGAAACATGGATGCATTAATGTAGAGGTTTATATATGTTCGAATGTAATATCTTGATAAATTAAGCCAGCACTAAATAGATCATAACCCCACAGGCAAAAGCACACAACGTGCACACATAATGGCTAAATATAGTGGTCAAACCACTCGCATCCATGTGTGTGTATATATATGAATGTATATGTGTGTGTATGTATGTATACTAATTCCTTATAAGTGCATAATTATTCATAAAGACAGTATGTGTTTATAGAGAGGGGTTACGGATGTACATGCGCGTATTGGTATACATACACATATATTGACAAAAACAAAACTGCTCACGATCACGCACGCGAACCCTACGCAACATAGGAAGCGTGTGTATGTGTGTTCGTGTATATGTATATGCATGTGTGTGTATGTATATATGTACATATGTGTATACTAATTGCTTATAATAAGACAGTACAATCTACATTCAACATCATCACTTGATAAAACACCAGAGGTGTTGAAACAAAATGGCTATTTTTGTAGTGATTTTATGTTATAATTTTTTTAAATAAATAATTATATCTGCTCTAAACTGTATTGAGCACTCTTTTAAAAATAGTAATTGTTGGTTATTGGAATTTATTCCGTATACACCAATCCTATACTTGGATATATATATATATATATATATATATATATATATATATATATATATATATATATATGACAAGGGAATATACGTATGCGTCCGCATGCTGATAAAAACACAAAAAATGGAAATAGATCTAAGAACACACAGGATTCATTAAAAGATAAGAATAAAGATATCTTTCTCACCCTTTCTCGGAACTGTCTTAATTGTTTTATTACCCTTCACGCAGAATTCTTTCACTGCCAGTTCAAAAAAGACATTTGGGTCACTAACACACAAAAAAAGAGAATATCTAATATCGAGAGTATTTAACATCAAAAAACATAAGAAAAATTAATTCCTTTTAATAATATGCGTAAATATCCACTCTTTGCCTGATGAAGGTCGCGAACCGGAAACGCGTGTAGCAAAATTATGGAAAATAAAGCATATAAATATTTTTTTTAAATCCACAACCAAAACCGTTGCGATTCCTCTCTTCTTTTTATTATACACACTTTTCTCTCTTTGGAAATACTATAACCTCTTCTCTTTTTATATATATATATATATATATATATATATATATATATATGGAGGGGATGCAGGGTAAAAGAAAGAAATGATGTGGCAGAATATAACAAGAAATACAATGCTGTGTTTGTGTGTACGTATTTGTGTGCGGGTGGATGCGTGTGTGGGAGCGTGTGAATTTGTGTGTGCGGCATTGATACCGCCTTTTCTGTGTTGACAATGTGTGGGACAACATTTTAAAATTAATACCATATTTTAATATTTTGGTCACCTAGCGTTTTCGGGCGAGTCTGGTTAAGATTTATTACTGAGTATGGTGTTCAATTCGGACTATGATATATATATACTCGGGACCTATTTCTAAGCTTAGTAAATAACAACGTTTGCACAATGTCCCCTCTTACACACACATACACACAGAACCATATATGTATGTATATATTTATATATATATATATATATATATATATATATATGTATGTATGCTCCTGTTGATAAAATTTCTTTCTCTCACGTTGTCATGTACGACGTCACGGAACCGCATTACGAATTTACGACCTGCGGCTGCTATGCTGCAACCGTTATCATCACTTAGCAAACTTCTATGCAAATATTACAAGATGCCATCTTTGATGGTGAACATCTCTGCTGTAATGTCCATAAAGTCACTCTGACGATGGCTCAGGTGAGCCGAAACCTTCGATCAAGGAGCAGCTTAAAAACAATATCTAAATGTTGCAGAGTTTTGTCTTTAATTTGTCCCGAAACTATACGAAGCTTAGAACGGCTCATGTTCAAACATAATAGACGTTCGCTGTCTGTTACGTTTGAAAATATATGAACTGCTGTCCCAATACATTAAATTCAAATATATATATATATATATATATATATATATATATATATATATATATATGTGTGTGTGTGTGTGTGTGTGTGTTTTGTTTGTATGCATATATATTAATTAGGTACCTCCAATAAAGAAATAGATAAGTTTAAAATGCAGTTTTAAAAAGATGAAAACTTTATCTTGAAATTTTAATTTTAATTTTAATTCCAAGGTAATCAGTTGAATGTAGTATTCCCAATAAGCAAAACTACTTTGGTATATTTCAAACCGAACTTAAAATTGATTATTTTTTCTCCTTATCAGTAAAATCTATAAATTCGTCCATATTGACAGATCTGTCAACACAAACAATTCTATTTATTAAAAATCTTTCAAAAATAAAATTTTATTTAAGGAAATTTAACTGATTTAAAGTTTGATTAATCTGAATTGAAACAATTATTACTTTTAGTTTAAAATACTGCAGAAATGCATTTTTTAACACGGGTGGGGGATTCTGAAGTGTTGAGCGGTTTATTGACAACTTGATATCATCAATATTTAAGCAATGAACACAGAACAGAAAGAAATTACCTGATGAATACAACATGAATGCCTTTTTTTATATGAATTTTGAACTAATTGTTACCTAAAGAAAATATTTTAAGCAATATAATGTTTTTCAATTTTAGTTACTCTGGTTTAATTGTCTTTCTTATGAAGATGCGTGTTGAGAAAATGATAGAAAATTTCCCAAAAGATTTTAATCTATTATAAATTTTAAATTTCTTATTGGTATCTTTCTTATTTTTTCATAATATCGTGTGTGGATGTCTGTATTTTAAAAAAAGCGACACGTTTATACAGATATATAAAAGAAAGTCAAAATGCTTTTCAAAATACTATGGGTCGTTGAATTGTATCAACCTTTTCAATTTATAATTATTAAATATAGTTTTAATTTAATATCGATAAGACATGACCAATACAAATCAATATATAATGAACTATTTTAATTTAGAAATTTCAAAAATGAAGTCAAGTTAAAAAAATTTTTAAAAATGAAAACAAAATATTTTTTCTTAAGATAGGGGTGTCCATAATATATTTTATAAAAGCAATTAAAAGCTAAGTGACAAACCTTTTACTCACATTAATGCTCTCTTTCTGTCTCTCTGCCTATATATATATATATATATATATATATATATATATATATATATAATGTGTGTGCATGTGTGTGCGTTTTTTATTCAAGTTTTCATGCATCCGCACAAATATTTTCTTTTCTTGACATAGGGTAAAAGAATTGCATGTGGGTGTGGCTATTATGTAAAACAAACAACTAAAAATAATGGATGCATTAATCAGAAAAGAGAAAAAGCCAACACTCAATAATATCAACTATGAGCATGGCCACAATGTGCTAACCGTATCTGGAAAAATTCCCATTATATATATATATATATATATATATATATATATATATATATATATATATATATATATATATCTACATATTCAGTTAACAATAAAAAATACTTGATAATGGCTACAGAATAGACGAAAACGTTTGGAAATATATTTGGACAGTTTTTAAACACTTTATGTCTAGAAAAGAAAACACTTGTACGAATGGAAGAAAAATTAAATGAAAAAGCTTAATCGCAGTACCTTGTCAGCCGTCTTTAATGAAACATGTATAAAAGAGGGGTTGCTGCCCAAATACACAATAATACCGGATGTAACATCAAAATTGTTCAAATCGTGTAACAGTATGGGATAATTTCCATCCCACACATTTCATATCTAAAAAATCACTAATCAACTAATTGAGGTTCTTTATTCCAGGTTTTCAGATAAGACGTTTAGCCATCTTGACACCATTTGCAGTAAGAATTACAGAAAAAACACTTTGAGTTATTCAGCTAGAAAGAGAACAGGTTAAAATCGTTTTTGTCAGCTCCACTATGTCTTTCCAACTGAGCATTCAGGCCTTCAGTAATGGTAGCAACCTTCCTACTCTGGCTTCCATCTTCAAAGTCCATTGAAGAACCATCAAGAGAATGGTAAACAACTTTAAAAAGAAGGAACAGTAGAAAGAAAAACTGGATCAGGAGATCACAACAGCAAGAGGGATCATCATTTCAACTTAGAGATAAATACATTCTTATTGGTCAAAGTGGAGTCCAATAGTTTTATAAAAACATCGGAGAATTCCAGTAAGTTAACTTTAATTATTTCTGAGATACACCGGCTCAAAGCTTAATCTAACAATTGGTCAATTTTACTGTTACACAATTCGGACAATTTTGCTGTTACACCCGACACGCACACGCACGTGTACGTGTATGTATATATGTGTGTGTGTGTGTGTGTGTGTATAGATAGATAGAAAATTGCCAGACAAATGGATTTACTGTGAGACAAACTAACTTGAATAACCTCAATAAAAATGTCGGATGTTCTCAAATCGGAAATAACGACCATTACATGTTGAAAAAATTCTAACTTAAATGTCCTTTTTATTTTATTTTTATTTCTAATTTTTTCTGACTTTGCCCCAAACCTCCCGCTGCAAAAAGCAAACGCCCCTATTTGTGGCTCACTTTCGTTGACAGTTGTCAGCATTTCGATGCACACTGACCAACGGCTTTTTAAGAAGTCCTAACTTAGTATAGATTGTTCATAAACATCCAACCGAACCATGTCACTTCTCTTTCAATAAAGATTTGACAAGAGCATTGCGTAGAACATGTCTCAAATTGCGTTTTCTACATTCGAAGAAATGCTCTTCCTATGTCAGCGTCGTTTCTTTTTTTTTTTTTACTTCTGCTGCAGTATCATAATTACTGTGTTTAGTTGCATACGAAACTCATTCATGTACATTTTTATATTTCAGTTAGACTATGACCAACTACATATTGCAGTAATGTATTGGTTAAAATCAGCCTATCAGTATCGCTTGGTATTAGAGTTTTTGAAGATCAAAATTGATTGAAAGCAAGAAACCCGAAGAGAGTTCTACAAGCGAGAAGTGTGCGTGAAGAAACTGTTAACATCGAACTTATATTTGCATCTAGCCATTTTAACTCTAAATTAATAAGACCTTGCTGGTAATCTAGTAATCCGCTTAAATTCGTAATGTCTATGTACCTAAGAGGAAAGTTCTCAGAACAATTATCATGAAAATATTTTTAGAAAAGGCACCGTAAAGCTGCGTTAATGAAAGTGACTGAAGCCGAGATGCCAGGTGAGGACCGATAACGTTACTGATTCTTCTTTGAATTGTGTTCAGAAAATTTACATGCTTGGCAAAAGCGGCATACCAGATGTGACAGCAATAGTCAATGTATAGACGGATGATAGACTTATAAAAAATTATTATAAAAACGAGAAAAAATAGTCTAGTACGACACAGTGAACCAACTTTCCTAGCAGTAAACCTAGCAATTGATTCAATATAATCTTTCTACTTTATGTGAGTTGGAAGCGTTAGGCCGAAAAGGCGCAGAGAGTCATTCTCCCAGAGATTAGCATCAGCCATGCTGTTGGAAGGCAAAAATGGTTCTCTAAGACGATTAAAAGAGAATAGTTTTGTTCTGGAGGCATTAAAATTAAAAATCCCTTTCCGTTTTATATGTCAGAAGCCATATAAATAGTAATAGGATACCATATATGAATGTCAGAAGTTCATTCCTATCTTTCTAAATTCAAATATAAGAGTGAATTTGTGTTTCCTATTTGTTCAGATTTTGATTAATAATTTTGAACTTCACAATTGAAGTCTTTGAATCTTAATCGATATGATTAGGAAATATATCGAAGTTCATATATCGATTAGAAACTTAGGAACAGTAGCGCTTCCCCCAAAATCTGTGAGCATTATGTTCCAGGAGTCAGGTGATACTTTGGGATTGCAACACTAATACCATTAAACAAAGCACTACATAAATACTTCACGATATCCACCAGTTTTCATAATTTAAAAATACCTGGGCCATATCGATGTGGCCTTTGTACGACTTTTGGACATCATTATATATTTCTGCTTTTTTGTGTTGTTAGAACAGCTTTGGTAAAACTGGGAGTAGTAGGGCGCGCGAATAACCCCGAACGGAACGTATTTATTTACCCCCGCGCATGCACACACACACACACACATATATATATATATATACACATTAAGAAATGGACAAAGTCCGACAATTTATTTATTAAAGACATTTTTAAGTTTAACGTTCTTTTTATAGATACAAGTATTTAAGTAAATGCTCTGTTTATAATAAACAGTATTAAATAACATTTACCGGCCTGAATGTCCGAGAAATTTTCATAGAAAATATTCGTCCTTGGACAGGATTCGAACCTGCATCCTATACGGAACCGTCATTTACGCTGACCACCAAGGATCGTTCGGTTGGCAAGGTCGAATTTACTGGTTTGTGGCCGAGCGGTTAGGGACGTCAAGCTAAATGACGGCTCCGTATATGATGCAGGTTCGAATCCTGTCAAAGGACGAATATTTTCTATGAAAATTTCTCGGACATTCAGGCCGGTAAATGTTATTTAATACTGTTTATTCTAAACAGAGCATTTACTTAAATACTTGTACCTATAAAAAGAGCGTTAAATATAAAAATGTCTTTAAAATATATATATATATATATATATAAATATAAAAGTGAACATAGAAGTCAACACTTAGAGGCGACAGTCTGTTTCATGCTATATGCAATCGTCAAGCCACGTGTGCTGTTATTTTTCTCGGCTATTTATATATATACGGGTTAGTGGTGCATTGTGGGTATTCTATTATGGCGGTTATTTCACCGGAAGTCGTTTGTTTATCTATTTAGGTCAAATTATATTGCTTGTTTTTATTTTTGTTTCTTATTTTATTTATTTATTTATTTATTAACGTAGTAAAAATTAGGAGTAAACCAGTGGAAAAATACGAAAACAACTATTGACTGGTTCCACAGCATAAATAACAAACAAAACTGCCAATTCTTACAATTAGACATAAAAGAATTTTACCCATCCATAACAGAACGTATGCTAGATAAGGCCATCAACTTAGCTCAGGAACAAGTAATAATACAACCAAGCGAAATCAACATCATTAAGCACTCCCGTAAATCACTATTATTCCACAATGAAGAAGCATGGATAAAGAGAGATGGGATATTTGACACTACAATGGGAAGCTTTGACGGTGCAGAAGCATGCGAAATCATAGGCATTTACTTACTAAACGAACTGAGCAAAATAATAGATAGAAATGACACAGGACTCTACAGGGACGATGGTCTCATAATCTTAAGAAACTGTAACAAACAAAACACAGACAAAACTAGAAAAGCAATAATAAAGATTTTTAAAAATAACGGATTCGACATAGATATAAAAACTAACCTAAACGAAGTAGATTTTCTAGATGTTACCTTCAACCTAAGAGAAGGCACACATAAACCATATAGAAAACCTAATGACAAACCACTCTACATACACACATCTTCCAACCATCCACCTTCTATAATCAAACAGATACCAAAATCGATTAACCGCAGGCTCTCTGACAATTCCTCCAATGAATCCCTATTTAACAAAGCTAAGAAAGACTATGAAACAGCCCTAAAAGATAGCGGATTCCCAGAAACACTCACATACTCACCACAGAATACAAAAAAGGCCAACAGAAGAAGAAATATCATATGGTTCAACCCACCGTACAGCAAGAACGTAAAAACAAACGTAGGGAAAATATTCTTCAAACTCTTACACAAACACTTCCCAGAATCAAGCACCTTACACAAGATATTCAACAAAAACACTGTAAAAATCAGCTACAGCTGCACCGAGAGCATGGCACAAATAATAAAAAAGCACAATAGGAAAATTATCAACAAACCACACGAACAAATTAAACCCACGTGCAACTGCAGAATAAAGAACGAATGTCCCTTAAACGGAAATTGTTTACAAAACAACGTAATATACCAAGCCACGATAAAATCACCAGATAATGAAGAAAAAGTATACATAGGAGTAACTGAAGGACCCTGGAAACAAAGAAATTATACACACAAAACATCTTTCACAAATAGTAAATATGCAAACAGTACAATGCTTTCTAAGTATATCTGGGAAATTAAAAACAAAACGAACATCACACCAAAAATATCTTGGAAGATAAGGAAAAAATCATCAGCCTACAATAACCAATCAAAAACTTGCAAACTTTGCTCGGAGGAAAAAATAGCTATCATTACTTTTCCCGACCAAAATAAATTATTAAACAAAAGATCCGAACTCATCTCAAAATGCAGACATGAAAATAAATTTTTACTACGTAACCTAAAAAATTAAAAACGGAAAAAATAAAATAAAAACAAATAAATATACTAATAAAGAAAAAATAACAAAAAAAAAAAAAAAAAATAGAAATAAAACATAAAAAAATACTATGTTACTTAAAAATCGAAAACCGAAAAGAGAAAATATACAAGTAAAATAAATTAACCTAAATTCATCCAAGTAAATAAATAAACAAACCAATCCCAAATAAAGATAATCAATTAAAAACTGTTCCCGCCAAAATAATACTTAGAATGAACTACAACAATCAACCCCAAAACTGAACAAATAGTTTTAATTAAATTCCCAAACCAAAACAAAACTGTTAAATAAGTGATATAAACAAATTTTTACTACGTTAATAAATAAATAAATAAATAAAATAAGAAACAAAAATAAAAACAAGCAATATAATTTGACCTAAATAGATAAACAAACGACTTCCGGTGAAATAACCGCCATAATAGAATACCCACAATGCACCACTAACCCGTATATATATAAATAGCCGAGAAAAATAACAGCACACGTGGCTTGACGATTGCATATAGCATGAAACAGACTGTCGCCTCTAAGTGTTGACTTCTATGTTCACTTTTATATTTACACACGCTCTATCTCTGATATTGAGCACTTTATTCCATAAATATAGCACACCTTAAGACTATATTTCTTTATATATATATATATATATATATATATATATATATATATATATATATATATATATATATATATATTGTTTACTTATGAATCCAAATTTAAATGATTTTAAAAAAATTTAATTTTTTATTTTTTTTATTAATAATTTATATCACCCAAATTTATAAGTTTGAAAGGCGAAAAATTATTCGCCTTTAAACTTATAAATTTGGGTGATATAAATTATTACTAGTTAATTCTAATATTTTACCCAATAATAATTAAATAAACAAGTTTTAACATACAATTTTGAATCGTCACCACGAGAACGCAACCTATATAGGGTTAAAATACCTCCGCACCTGAAGATTGCATAAACTGCATGAAACTCTGAGTCGTGCTATCGGCGTCGGATGTTATATATATATATGTATGTGTGTGTGTATCAAGACACACACACGCATATATATATCGTTTACACACATTTTTAACTGAATGGGCCTTTCTAATTTATTAACTTCGTTTTACTTCTTTTGCATATATATATATATATATATATATATATATATATATATATATATATATATATATATATATATATATATGTGTGTGTGTGTATGTGTGTGCGTGTATTTTGGCAGCAATCCCTTTTAAAACATGTTTCAATGACAATGGCTGATAAAGCACTTCGATTGTTGAAATGTTCTGTGGGACAGGTTTCAAATCTTACAACATTTCACTATTCCTGACAAAACTTTTATCATCACAGTGTGGGATATCTAATAAAAAAATTGATGAAAAGAAAAAGAAAAAAAAAGAAATTTTAAAAGAAAATGGAAAAAGTTTACTTGTGACGCGTTTCATCCGTTAGGACAACCCGGATGTTGTTATGCGCATGATCGAGACATGCTGGTAGTTTCCAAATTTGGAAAGAATCTTTTTGAAATAATATTTTGCAATTCAGTTAAATTCATCTATATTTCTTTTCTACCGATCATCTTTGCTTTTAACTATCCCACATTGTGATAACCGAGAATATGCCAATAATGGTGATATGTTGTAAGAGGCTTGGCGTAAATTTGCTGTGGCTGTGAAGACACCCTTGATAACAGATTAGCCGAAAGCGCACAGATCCAAAGATAATTTGCACAGTTTTTAAACACTCTATGTCCCCAAAATAAATCTTTTGTACGTACGCAAGAAATAAAAAGCCTCATCGCAGTGCTTTGTTAGTCATCTTCAATGAAACCTGTCTAAAATAGGAATTATTGCCAAAATACACTATTATACATGTGTATGTGTGCGTCTGTGTCTATGAAAATAGTATAAGAAATTGGAAAAATAATATATATATATATATATATATATATATATATATATATATATATATATATATATATATATATATATATATGGAAAAGAAGTAAAACGAAGCCAATAAATTAGAAACAGAAAGAGCCATTCCATTAAAAATGTGTGTAACCAATACTGGATAATTAATTGACGATTTGCCTAACGAGGTGATGCCTAATCTTATGCAATTGAAAAGTTGTAAATATGCGACGAATAAAACACACACGTAATTTTCATATGCGTACACATGTTTCACAGCCTGAGTCTCCACCAAGAATGTCTCGTTGTGGCTTAAAATTCTAGAAACCTATTCTTTCAGTACAGAGCGAATTTTGTCATCAGTTTGTTTTTACTGTATAAAAAAAGAAAAAACAGAGGTCGCCCTATAAACAGATAATGTTGATGAAGAGTTTAAAATTCATATATTTTCGGTGGCCAGTTCCACTATACACAAGGAAATCTTTTCTGTAGGCGTTAAAATTCATACATTTGCGGTGATCTTAACCTACCTGACAGTCCTATATTCACACAGTACCTTAAGCTGACCTTAATGATAACCTCGTCTCCCCAGTGAGACTTGATGTGACACAAGGTCGGCTCTATTGTGGAAAACCAGAGAGCATACACCTAGGCCAAGGGAAAAAAATTCCCCATGACCCAGTAACCGTGGGCTGCGCTGGCCTCGGTGGCGAGCACCGATCTCTCTTTTTAGTGCAATGAGAGAGTACAGCCTCGGGCATCTGTTCCCCAGGGATAGGCACCTCAAAGTCCTATTTTCTTCAGTTGCGCCTAGGGAGCCGCAACTGAGCCGCACTCTGCCCGAAGACAGAAAGGCAACTGAGAGATGATAAGCCCTACTCGGCATGTGTGACAGGTAAATATACAGGTAAGCTTCTTTAGCTTAGATTCTTTCTTTCTGTTGCGACATGAACAACAGGACGTCATTTGTGTACCGCTTAAGATTGGCAAATACCTTATATAAATGAAGAATTAAGAATATTTTAACAAATTGTAATGTGAGCGGTGGTAAAAAAAAAAAAAAAAAAAGAAAAGATTTCTGAGACATTAGGCTTACATGTCTCCAGAATTCATACAGTGATGTTCCCAAGGACACGTGGCCTAGTGGATAAAAAAAGTTGGTTGAATTAATCCACTGACTTGACCCTAAGAGTTGTGAGTTCAGCAGAGGTGAACAAAAACATAAAGAGTTGAGTTACTAAAGGGAGATAACTGATACTGGGATATCTGAAAGAGGCATAGCATGTGGAACTCGAACAATCTACCCCGGTGGGCGAAATAGGGGTCCGGTTCAGAATTCAAACGTATATCACCTGAAGAAAGCCGAAGCGTAAAACGGCCGAAATATTGCGAATATAGCAAGAGGTGGACAACAGTCCGAACAATGTAAATAGCGCAAAAAGTTACAATAGAAATATATACAGATGATTTTTTTTCTTTTTCTAATTTGCGTTGATCTTCGTTCGCACGTGTTTACATCGCTGAGGTATTGCATTTCCAACGGAACCCCTTTTTGTTTGATGTGTAGCTATACCGTATATGTTTCAGTTATGGTCCCAAATCTAACCCTTCGGGTGGGATATTTTACGGTAAGTGGTTTTTCTCGCCATTTTGGGTTAGCTTTGCATAAAATATAATTTTATTTGCTATATAATATGTCCAGAATGATGCCCGGTACTGGCATTATTGACTACGGCAGGCTTAATAGCATTGCCCCGAAGATGGACCCGCAGTATACAAGAGCTATATAAAAGTTTTTCACAAAAAAATTCAACGATCGCACTTAGACATGAAGTAGGCTTGTACACTAGTATTAGGTTGGTGCAAAAATAATGACGTAATAATGTCGTTTTTTGACGTATTTTTTAACGTCAAAAAACGACATTATTACGTCATTATTTTTGCACCAACCTAATATATACTACAATCACTGAGAGTTCTACATTAGTTTCTTTGGGCCAGGCAATGCTAAGAATAGTAAAATTTAAAGCTACCTTTCAATGATGTAATGGTTAACGAGCTAATGTAGCAGTCTTTTTGTAGTGAATTCTATACAGTAAATTTTCTTGTAAATATCTAAGGCGCTTCTCAGTGGGGAAGCAATTAGTCAACCATTTCTAAAGTAGAATGAGTTCGATCCTCATGCAATGCCCAAAACTCATAGATCGAATTTAAGTTGTTGGTTTAATTACAATCCCGTATACTTAATCTCAAACGTGTAGAACTTTATGGATACATATATTTATTAATGTGGCATCACTTAGAATGAAGAACCAATCACTTGATGAATTAATAAAAGAGTTATCTGTATTTGATTTTATTTATAATGTCAATTTGTAACGTGATTGATAAGAGCGTACTATGACGAAAAAAAAAAAAAGGACAACGTCATTTTTTGAATGGACATCATTAGAACGGAAATGGTAGCATATAAGGGTGGGTTAAAGAAAATATGTTTTCCTGCGCAAGGCTGCAAACAGTAGTTGTAAAATGAAGCCTGTTCTTCAGGAAAAGATTTTGGAACTCGTTTGGTCTGTTCCGCCTCATTCGACACATTCACTTGAGCTGGTACCAACGGATTCTTAAATTTTCGGTCGCTGCAAACTCATTTCATAAAGAAAAACTCTGATGAAAACCAGATTGTAGACTTCATCGAAAAGTTTTTCGCATCGAAACCTCATTCAAAAAGATATTGAAGAGCTGCCTGATAAGTAACAACATGTCTTTGCAAACAATGGTGAATATATATGATATTAAATAAAATTTAATTTTTTAAAGAAGAGAGTTGATAAACAAAAAAGAAAATTATTTATAACTCAAATTATCTTGCTCACCATCTATCTATCAGAGAGTATAATTGAAGTGGGTAGCCTTACATGAATGAACATATATATATATATATATATATATATATACACATATATATATATATATATATATATGTGTGTGTGTGTAACCATTTTGTATTTTAAAAAAGAAAAAAATTATTATACTTGGTTAAACGTGAAACATGATATTTTTATTAGAAACTTTATTATGACGAAAAGAAAAAAGCATTTTATGATTAAATTTTGCTCTCATCATAATAGCCTCCTTTAGTCTGGATTACTGCAGCACTAATCTTCTTGAACAGTAATATATATATATATATATAAAATTAAAGAATTGAGTGTCTTTTTCAAACAGCTGATGATTTTACCTCACACACACACATACATATATAGATAGATAGAGAGGGAGAGAGAAAGAGACGCACACATATATATACACATATATACGTATATATATATATATATATATATATATATATATATATATATATATATATATATACATATGTATATATATATATATATATATATATATATATATACACGCACACACAAACACATTTATATATATATATATATATATATATATGAATTAAAAGCCAAAAGGAAAAACTATTCTTAACCGACGTGTTTCATCCTCTCACGTCTAAGAATAGTTTTTCCTCTTGTCTTATTATTCATTTTATTCCTTTGCAGATACGATGTATCTGAAAATAATATCTATCTATCTATCTATCTATCTATCTATATATATATATATATATATATATATATATGTATGTATGTATGAAACACACACACGCACACACACACACACACACATATATATATATATATATATATATATATATATATATATATAAACGGCCGTCCAGTGCTTCCTGAGGTTTCTATCAGACTCGATGAATCAATTAATATAATTATCAAATCCTCCTCATTACTATGTGTGTTTATCATCGCTCGAACCAGCTTCTAATGCTCCAGTTGGAGCGGCTTGGTGAGAGTAGTCGTGGCTCCAGGAGGCTCAGTCCTGTGGTCAGAGAGAATTTCAGTTGAGTTCTACCACGGAATGTGGGAGTGAGCGGAGCTTCTTAGAGTCTGATTTGCAATCTCTTCGTCACCGAGGCCCGGCGGAGCTGTTGGTATAGTGTTCGCTTGCCACCCTAACTGTCGGGGTTTCGATTCACTCGGTAGTGGATACGCACTGCTGATGAGTCCCAAATATAGGACGAAACGGCCGTCCATTGCTTCCTGAGGTTTCTATCAGACTCGATGAATCAATTAATATATATATATATATATATATTTATATATATATTCTTCAACAATAATATCCAGCCACTAAATATACGTAGTATTTAAATGTCCGAATCGTAATGCTGACATGGCATTTATTTTAAAGAGCAAATATTTTCAAGATGATTTTCTCCCTTGTCAAGTCACTTGATTTAGTAGTGAATACCAATTCCATAGACTGAATATTATACAGTGAAAATCTCCGATCAAAATAGGACTAATCACTACATATTAGTTTAAGGATCTGTTCTTTCACCTTTGGATAACTGCGCGCGTAAATATATATATATATATATATATATATATATATATATGTGAGTTTGGGAGAGATGAAACGTGAATGAAAGAGGGAAACGGGTGAAAATAATGAACAAGAGTAGCGAAAGGAGAAGGTTAAAGGAAGGGGAGAGAGAGGGAGCATAAAAATGCAGACGATGATAGGGAAGAGAGAAAATATAGTTAGAGATAGAGAGAAGGGAGAGAGAAAGAGAAGAAAAAGTAATCAAAATGAAGGAGGAGATTAGACAGAGAAAAAAGAAAAAGCGAATTGCAAACTAGAGAGGAAGGCAGAGTGAAGGAAAAAAAAATGTCGAATATAGCACTATAGAGGATAGCGACCAAAGAACGTCAAAAAATAAATCTTACCCCAGAGTATGGCCAGTTTTCTTCATTCCAACTCAAAGTTCGTTAATATTTTTCAGCTTTATAAGAGTATTATGAGATAATTAAAAGCACATTAATTAAAATCCATCGCTTTTAGATCTTTTTGCATATCCAATACAAGACATATTTGAAATTTAATTTCAGGACAGAAACCAAAAACAAGTAGCCGAAAAAATGGGAACAAAATAGTTTTTTTTCCTCTCTCTCTCTCCCCCTACTCTCT
>OZ010587.1:36313925-36323925 GCA_963932145.1 Acanthosepion lycidas
ATATATCCCGATATCATCCGGGGTATGGGAATAAAACTTACATTTGATTTATATTATTTTTTACGCTTGCATTGCTAATACCGATCCTCATGAACTTTAACGTCAGACCCCCCCGTCCCCTTACCTCTGCATTTTTTTTAATTAAGAGCCAAGCTGTAGAGTTTTCTTTTAATTCTAGCCTCTAGGATTTTGACATTAGACAAAAAAATTAAATTGTAAAATAAGTCTTCTTCGGTTGCATTTAGATCTGAGAAAACTTGCTGATTTGTCTGGTTGGGGTTATTACTCTTCCAGCTGACCAGGGAAAGATCTGAAAAAAAAAATGCAAAGAAAAAAATATCGAACAGTAGGACAAGAGTTGGTCAAATATCTAGACCAATTATTCTTAAACTTTTTCCTTGTTCGCACACCTTTGAAACCACCAACCGGTTCTCGCACCCCTTTGAAACCACCAACCGGTTCTTGCACCCCTTTCAAACTAGCAACCGGTTCTTGCACCCCTTTCAAACCACCAACCGGTTCTGGCACCCCTTTCGAACCACCAACCGGTTCTGGCACCCCTTTCAAACCACCATTCAGTTCTCGTACCCCCTTCCTGAATTGATTAAAAACTTTATTGGGCTCATGTGTAAATAAAAGAAATGACTATAACATCAGTTTACATCAATTGTCTTTAGTAGTTTATAAACTAACCCAGCCACAATTAACGCATACTTTCAGACAATTCAAATTCCTTTTTGAAAATATTAACGAGGTGTTAAATATATCTATGTATAAATATTTACACCATCCCAACTCGTAAATAATTCTATGTAAGCAGAAACACAATTCAACAATATTTAAACATCACATTTGAACAAACACATCTCAACACTATTTGAGCTGTAGTTCCGCTCTTTATCAAAACAAGCTTCACACTACAGTGATTCCAACTTTGCGGCAGTTTTACCAGCAATTTCTACTCGTTTCTTTATACTATTATGATGGTCGCAATTTGTAAAATGTCTACAATGTAAACTTTTATGTCAGATCGCCAAATGCTACACTAGAGTTCCCTTAATAAACCAACCCTAATGAATAGTTGCACACCCTGGGAACCGATATCGCATTTCTAGGGAGTGCCGGCACCCCTGGATAAGAACCACTGACCTTGAATGAGAACGGAGAAAATTTTGGAGAATTAAAATTACAGTTGCATCCATCATTATTAGATCACTTTGGAAATTTTGAAATCTGAGGTCGAATAGAAAGTATTCAGTCTACAGTAATGACTAAAATCTGAAGGGAGAGTTGTTATTTGATTTGCAGCAAAACCAAGGGATCGGCATTGGACACGATTCTCAAGTCTAGGCTTTGTAAAAACGAACGAGTCAATAATGTGATAAAACCAGAAGGAGAAAATGTAAATTATGAAGTGGTCTTCTGCTGTACAAAGCTGACCTTAGAAAATATGATAATTATTGAAATGAATAAAATGTTGAAGCTTTCTTTATAGTTCCAAGATCTTTAAAAACTGCAAGAAAATGATTTCCTTGGTCAAAAAGTGAATGAAAGTACGATTCTTGTCAGGCGTCACATTTTCGCTATTAAAGGGTTTCGATCTTTAGGCCGGTAGACATTAATTGCAGAATTTAAAAATCAGGGATATCTACTCAAGAAAGTGTACCAACTAAATATGAAGTTTATAGTAACAAAAAGCAATGTTTCAGCACCATTTACATATTATATATATATATATATATATATATATATATATATATATATATATATATATATATATACATATTGTGGCATTAAAAACAAGAAATTTTATATTATGGACCATGATAGATTTAAAATAAAACAAACACCAGTCGACCGGTTTCGTCCCCTCTCATCAGAACTGTTAACGGGGAAATTATGAGGAAAAGAAAAGAAGTCTGTAATGCATGACATGAATGATTGGACAGGAAGAAATAAATTATTATAAAAGTTATACCAACCAAGATGCTAGAAACGCAGCACAGCAAGTCCAAGCAAACAATCTCTTTGTTTACAAAGAGTAGGTTGCCTGAACCTGATGTAAAGCGTCTCTAACACCTTAAGATGGAATAGCGAGTGCGAACTGGCCAAAACAGAAAACCAGTTCACACTGAAATTCAACGCACAAGTAGGATTCTTTATAAAGTGATCCGCAATATACATATTGTATATATATATATTTAAATATTATACATATATTTACATATTGTATATATATATTTAAATATTATATATATTTACATATTGTATATATATATACATATATATATATTTAAATATATGTTTACATATTGCGTGTGTATATATATATATATATATATGTATACGCGTATATATAAATTGGGATTAAATATAGATAAAATATGGATTGGAATAAGGATATGGTAGGATAAGGATCAAATAGGAAATATTTATAAATGTATAAACGCTTCCTATTTATTCCATATCCTATAGCACACACACATACATATATAAACACACACACACACACACACACATATATATATATATATATATATATATATATATATGGGGGATAAATGGTGCTGAAAACTTCTTTGTCCAAACCCTCTTTTATCGGTTGATAATAATTGTGTCGAAAACGATTTTTTTTGGCATTTGCAGGATTACGCAGGCTGTTGACCTTTTTAGGGTTCAAAGTTGAAGAAAATATTGGGTGTATAACGCCCATCGTCTTTCTATTTGAATTTAGACATGTTTTTTTATTTGAATGAATAAAATGACAATGTGAATTGTAACGCTTCAGAACTGTGCCTAATACTACGGGAATGAACAGATTAATCAAATGGGCGGAAATTACACGTACACAGTCACCAGCATATATATATATATATATATATATATATATATATATATATATATATATATATATATATGTATGTATGTATGTATGTATGTATTTATGTATAAAGGGAAGAGGTTATAGTATGGTTTATAGAGAAAAGTGTGTATAATAAAAAGAAGAGAGAAACCGCAAACGTTTTTGGTTGTAATGTCGATTTTTTGTACCTATACATATGTACACGCATACGCGCATACACATAGATAGATAGATAGATAGATAGATAGATAGATAGATAGATAGATAGATAGATAGATAGATAGATCTTAGCCAAGTCTGGTACAAGACTATAACTGCAGAAAACTCCATGTAACTCTATTATTGAATAATCTAATGGTATTAATCTAAGGTGAAAGCCCAATGTAAAATTGTCATTGAGTTTAGTTTCGTCTGGGGATAATCTTATAAATGTAGAGCAACTCTAGATTTTAGCTCAGAAAGTTAACTTTATCTTTCTGAAACGAGGAAACACTTTACTTTTGAAATATTCTTAAAAATTATTTAATTACCATTCACTTAACATCGCCTGAAGAGGTAAAACAGTGCCGAAGCTACTGTGTAGCGATGTTTTTGTTATAATATCTTATAATAAAATAATGACAATATATTGGTCTACTTTGTATTGAGCTCTTTTTAAAAAGTAAATGCAACGAACAAAGGTATTTTACTTGATCTGTTCTTTCTCTCATTTGTATATATATATATATATATATATATATATATATATATATATATATATATATATATATATATATATATATGCAAAGACAAAAGGAAAACTTATCTTAGCCGACGCGTTTCGTCCTCTGTGGCACTTTATCATTGCAAACGCAAGGATTTTATTTTGCAACAAATATTTATATA
Source organism: Acanthosepion lycidas (assembly GCA_963932145.1). Lineage (NCBI taxonomy): Eukaryota > Metazoa > Mollusca > Cephalopoda > Sepiida > Sepiidae > Acanthosepion > Acanthosepion lycidas. The sequence goes on from OZ010587.1 coordinate 36,317,674, forward strand.
CAAGGGCAAAAATGTTATTGGTTTTTAAAAATGTTTGAATTTAGGGACGCTAGTAAATATTCATCAGGTTAACTGAAATGTCAGCCAAGCTATGGTAGACACGAAGTGATAAAATTCAATGTTTAATAAACAAAAGAGAGTAAGTGATGTGTTAGACATGTGCAAATTAGTATTTAAATTAATTTACTTTGAGATTAATTTATGTTATATATTTTGAATAACACGAGGTCATGGATTTTCTTTTAGTTTTTAACATTTTTGTATCTTGAATTGGGAAAGTAGTAATTTATATTTCGATAAGTTTCGATATTCGGCTATTAGACAAATTATGGACAATTGTCAGAGAAACCACAGGAGTTCTACAAAGTTACCATCCAGCGAATGTCTAGCAGTCATCTAATCTAAATAATGGTAATCTACACTTTCCAGGGCGTTCTGAAGTAGGCCCCTAAGAAACAAGAGTTCCTACCAAAGCACCTATATCATGTGAGTCAAAATTCAATGAAATCCTGGTTAAGGGATACGCAATTTTAAAAATTATGTTGATGCTTTAATTGCCAGTAATGGGTACAAAAATAAGAGTTGTAAGAAGAAACTGCTCGAGTGGAAATTACATGTCACCAATGGAATACGAAAGAAATGAAGGTAGCTGGCTGTATATGCGTGTTATGACTGGTGCAGCTAAGCAATATAGTTCGTTTGAACATTTTCCATGGAAATAGCGATAGACCAACAAGAGGCTTGCGACATTTCGTTTGCGAGAAAGGGGTTGGAAAATAAATCGTCGATAAGTATTAATATCCTTTTGTATTAGTCGGACTATCTATAAACGAGTTTCAACGATTGTATCAATTTTGGAAGTTTCTTTCCTATCTATCTATCTATCTATCTTACATAACCATTATCAATATGATTTATTTATTCCAATATATGTTTGACTTATGCGTCATTTCACGTTTGTACAGCGCTCAGGAGAAGAATTTGGCTCCACCAATACCCCATACCCCATAAATGCAATGAAGTAAGTAAATGAAAGTACCCACTATGGTTCCACCATGATCTATTATTAACATATGGGTTAATTTAAATTGTTCGGAAATGTAAATATGGATTTTAAAACTTCCGGTCTCATATAGGAGAGGTGATGAAAAGTTCCTGGTCCGGCATAACTTGACAAAATCTGGGCAAATGACCAAGACAAATATTTTTTAAAATACGTTTATGGTTGGGCCGGAAAGATTTTAGCATTTCTTACTGATATAAGATGAGAACTTTTGGATGCTACTTGCAAATCTACCAATGTACCTTCCCTATGCATACACAGACATACATATTTTATATATATATATATATATATATATATATATATATATATATATATATATATATATGTGTGTGTGTGTGTGTGTGTGTGTGTGTGAAAAATATATAGAAAATAGGAAATAACTCGTTAGGTAAATAATCCAAAGTTCTTCAGTATTTTTGTTATTATTTAAAAAAAAAATAGTGCTCGATACAAAAGTAGAGCATAAATATAATTATTTATTTAAAAATATGATTACAACACACTACATAAGAGTTCTCATGTTTCAAAACAAGATCCGAAAACTTCAATATAATTATTTGAATTAAACTGAATTAAAGTACTAAGCTCTGTTCCATACTCAAGCGAAATTTTTTTGGAATAACTTATTTCTGAGGTTTACGAGCTTAGTACTTTAATTCAATTTAATTCAAATAATTATACTGAAGTTTTCAGCTCTTGTTTTGAAACATGAGAACTCTTATGTAGCTTGTTGGAATCATATTTTTAAATAAATAATTATATATATATATATATATATATATATATATATATATATATATATATATATATGCATGAAACACGTTTTCTCTATATAAATTGATATGTTCATAATTAGTTTTATTGAGCAAAACTAAAATTTTCAACCAAGCAAGTCAGCTTTTGTCATTGAAATGAAATGCTGAGATTCTTATCACCTGAACATTTGCAAGGTGCAACAAGGCTTCGAGTTTATTTAGAGTACCATTAATATTAGTATTCATATCGTATATCTTTCGCGTAGATTATTTTTCTACTTTGTATGTATGTATGTATGTACGTATCTATCTATCTGCCTGTCTGAGTCTGTTCATATCTATCTATCTATCTATCTATCTATCTATCTATCAGTATCGTTTGAAAATCAACAAAATCATCGGAGTCTACCAAGCAGGTTACTTATATGGAAATATAAAAATACGCAAAATCGGATACACGCTATGTCCAATACTTTTCCTGATCCCAATCCCTAGCTCTGAGCTATCAAAATTCCATGATGACATCATTATCCCATACCTACCCACCAGTTACAACATTACATCAAGCCACGAATTTCTTCAAATTCTAAAACTATAGACCCAATCCAAATTACTTTAGTGTCACTCGACGTTGAGTTGCTTAAACTATTGACATAATACAAATAATTCTATTCCATCTCTATCCATCAAACCAAATACCCTCAAAATATTATTAGATACATGCACAACCAAAGTCCCCACATATCACCATAATAGCAACATCTACACCCAAATTAATAGTGTTAGTATGGGAAATCCACTTGGCCGGTGTTTCTCCAATTACTACATATCCCACGTAGGGTCACAGGTCACTAAACCCAAAATATATGTCCGCTTATTTCCGCGAAAAACACACAAGAAAATTAGGAAAAAAACACATTTGAAAAAAACTTTGTTCTTAACTTTACCTACGAACTAAGTCCAAAAAACAAATTCCCGTTCTTAGACGTTCTAGGAGAATACAGTAACAACACTTTCATCAACTCGTAATATAAAAACTACTATCAGAAACTCATGCCACCTTGAAGAGTGAATGCCCACTTAGATATAAAATAGCAGTTATAAAATATTTCCTAAAGAGAGCACACGAGAATTCATCCTCTTGTCTACATTTTCTTAAAGAACTCAATAATGCAAAACAAACTTTAGTTAACAATGGTTTTCTTAACTACGTCATCGATCACCAGATTAGAGTATTTCTTTCCTAAGTAAATAATAACGATACTGAACATACAGACAAAAACAATAACATAAATATCTTTTACAAAAGTCGACTATAAGCAAGCTGATTCTTCACTTAGAAATATAATAAAGTAATCCAGTCGACCCCAGCAAGAAAAATAAATTATCTAGTATAAAAAATTTAACAGCTAACCATATCATGAAAAATAACAATACACCTGTAAAATCAAAACTAAAATGGACCCAAATTATTTACGAGTTCAAATGCACCTTAAAGAACTGTGTTCCTGATCAAACCAAACTCATAAATAATTACATCGGTTAAACTACTACATTTCTATCCAGATGGCTTACGTTACACTTATCCGACCACCGCTCGATTAGAACTCATTTAAACATATATATAAACCTACCAGACTCCATTCAAAACAGAGTAATAGAAAATACAAGCATAATAACCTCATCCACATGTAAAAATAAGATTTAAAAGAATAGAAGCCCTAATAATGAAAAAAGAAAAAGCCAATATTCAGTAATATTAACTATGATCACGGCCAAAATGTGCTGACTGTGTTTGGAAAATAAAACATCCCTTTACTCTTTCTCTCTCTCTCTCTCTCTCTCTATATATATATATATATATATATATATATATATATATATATATGTGTGTGTGTGTGTGTGTGTGCGCGCGAGCCCAGTGCGTGTATCGCCAAATCAACATGTATACAGCTTCCAATCATAAATAATGCTTACAGCACACACGCACACACACAAGTAGATAAAAATGTACACATACATACATACATACATTATCATCTAAAAACATACAGAAACTAGAATTATGATATACTTACACACATTACACACGAATACTGCTTGACTAGTCAAATGCCCGTGATGTCTGCGTAACCAAAGAAAATCAAACAACATAAAAATATAAATAAAAATACCCCCAAAAATCCATATCTTATTCGCTGATGAAACATTAATAAAAACGAAATATATTAGATTTATAAACGTTTTCTATTTGTTTCTTATATATATATATATATATATATATATATATATATATATAAGGGCACATATCTAAAAACACGGTTATTTTCACTATGGTGTTCATGATTGGAGCGAATTTTAGCATCTGGAAATCAAACTTTTTTAACAATTCCTGCAAATTTAGACTGTATATAGATTTTATTTTCCCAATATATTAAATTCCAAATTTAAGGTGCGTCTTATATCCTCAAAATAAAGTATAAGATATCTCGTATATACGTGTCTAAATGTAAATATTACTATACATATATGATCGTCCCTATTTCTAGACGTACATATATATGTGTGTGTGAATATATATGTTATCTTGCTTGATTGATTTGTTTGTTAAACAGCATATCAAAACCTTATGGGTCATTTAATGCCGAAATTTAATTTTCATGGGCGATTTGAAGTAATTAAAAATATGATATGCTGTTTTCACAATAGAATACTTGGTAGATGATACTCAACTTTTGTGTGTATATATATGTGTGTGTGGACATAATTACTAGGTGATGATATGTGCATTTTATGTTGTAGTTTCGTTGAAGTCATATTTTGGAATACGGTTTGATTTCTTTCAGAAACTGTAGAATATTATATGGATTAATGTCATGAAAGAGTTCTTTCATGTTGCTTGTTTAGTTGTATTTTCATCGGATTTGACTGAAGTCGCTGCAAATTGTTAGTATGTGTCTTAATGTGCATATTTCTTGTCAAGTCGTACAGATTGGAGGTGACTCTTGTTTTAGAATAGAAGAATGTGTTATCCTGAGGTCACAAGTGTGCAAAAGATGTAGGGTAAAAGATGGAGGGTGCGAGATCCGGGCATCCATATCGGGAGTGCATCCAATCAAAGAGTGAAATAAAAATTTTATATTTAATTTGAATAAAGAATTTGTTTCATTTTTCATCTGTTTTTACATATTTAAAATGTCCCCATTTCTCATATTTCTCAATACTAGCCACTATACCTCCACGTTCTTATTCAGTCTTAGGGGCTTACAATCAAGGACTTGCCCAAGCATTACCAAACCTCTGCACGTCACTTGCGTGGTGTGTCCGATATGAAATCTGGACATTATTCATCTTCCCTTTTTTTAGCGCTTCATGTCATTCTTTATGTGTGTGTGTGTCTGTGTTATCAGGGTACCTAGGTGTTGACTACAACAAATCAAACAAAAACTAGTCTGGAAGGCACGATCAGAATGGGGTGGGAATTGGGTGCTTGTCGTGTTATTCAGTCGTGTCACACCTGATATGGGATCCGACTCGACACACTTGGAGGAAGTATAGCAAGAGAGAGCAAGAAAAGTGAGAGAGACAGAAAGTAAGAGAAAGAGGTAGAAAAGGAAAGGAAAGGTAGGAGAAAGAAAGACTTCTTTCATTCCTTCATAGAATGATGTGTACTTGCTTAAAGCCCCGGTCATGCGTCTTACATTCATCTTGACCTTAAACAAAGAAAAAATTCTTTGGAAACTTCGTCACTTAATACTGAGTAAAAGACAAAAAATCTTATAATTAAAGAGTTTGACGGATAATATATATATATTTCTTAATTTATTGTTAGAAGATTATATAGCGCCAGATTAATTATTTGAGTAGTTATGCAAAATGTGTTTGAGAAAAGAAAACATATATTTTAAATCAGAGGTTAAGTAATAGCCTCTACTCAAGATTTTATAGGTAATGTCGACAACTTATATTTAATTAATATTGTTTTTTTAATCTTCGAATTTTATTAACCCGCCAATAAATCTACATAATATAAGAAGTACACGTAGAACACCTTTCGTTTTAATTACATATATATATATATATATATATATATATATATATATATATTAGGTTAGTGCAAAAACGTCATTATTTTTGCACCAACCTAATATATATATACCGTCTCTAACTTAGTACTCAGAATAATAAAATAATTTTGCCTGAACAAATATATAAATATACATACATATATATATATATATATATATATATATATATATATATATATATATATATATATATATATATTTGTGTGTCTCTAATTGATTAAATCTCTCTCTCTCTCTCTATATATATATATATATATGATGGGACAAATAGAAAACATTTATAAATCTAATATATTTCGTTTTTATTAAAGCTACATTAGAGAATGAGATATGAAAATATATA
>OZ010587.1:36326425-36333925 GCA_963932145.1 Acanthosepion lycidas
AGGTGCATAAGCCATAATAACCTTGGGCACCTCGGCGTGGTGTAATGCTTAGCAAGTTTGTCTCGTTAAAACAGTTCGATCCTCACTGGGTATCCCATATAGTAGGCCTTGTGCCACATCTAGGCTACGCAATAAGGCATATATAAGGCATAATAAGCATTTATGCATACATACGGTAGAGTAATGGATAGCGGCTCGTATTGGGGAATCGGAGAGCCGAGTTCGAATTCCAGTCGAATCCATTACATTCACATACGTGCTAATGCCCTTGGAAAAGGTATGAATCCTCTTATTCTCCCCTCCCCCACCAGCTATAGGTAAATAGCAGTTATGTGCCATGCGTGATACACGATTAGGCGATCATATATCTTTCGATACATGACTGAGAAGGCAGATTTGTATGGCAAGTGGTCTACTGCAGAAAGAAATGGTAACCTACTGCGGGGAAAAAATCTGCCTTCTCAGTCATGTATCGAAAGATATATGATCGCCTAATCGTGTATCACGCATGGCACATAACTGATATATTATGTACACATATGGATGACATATTTATGATAGTAATCAAACTAATTTTGTAGACAAATCGCACCATTTCTTATTAGTACCTAAATACCTTTTTCTCAGTCTGTTCGTCGTCTATCAATCTATCTATGTCCACATCTATCTATCTATCTATCTATCTATCTATGTATCTGTTTGTCTGTCTGTCCCCGTCTATTAATCTGTACTATCTTGCCATGTATTTGACTTGGAGTTTACATACTTTTACTTCGACGAAGAGAATTCAAATAAAAATAGAAATATATTTTGATCGCATGCCAGAAAGAAGCTTTAAACTGAGCCTTTTTAACACACCTCACTGATTGTTCTGAACAAAGAATCTGGACCACCCAACGTTCCAATTCTAATCCTTTCTTAGCTTTTCAGCACCAATTCTCGCTCCCTAACGATTTCAATCACTCAATTTCCCACCATCCCCCCTAAACGCTCACACCACTGCTGACCCCATTCACCCCATTTTGCATTAAATGGTTCAAATGTGCTTTTTGGCAAATTTTTCTGAAAAAATTCAGAACAACCTTTTTTTTTTCTTTTTCTCGACCATTCACACCTTCGTCTACGACAAATTTTCTTGTCCTTTTGAAACCAAACTAAACGGGAATTTGTTTTCTTACATAGAAAATAATGTGTAATATTTCTGCTTAATGCGTGAAAAAGAACCTCTGTATTTTTGCGTAGTAATCAGGCAGATAAATTGATGAAAAAATTCCGCTTGTTTATTTTTACTTCTTTCTTCTTTCCTCTCTTCCCTCTTTTCTTTCTTTCTTTCTTTCTTTCTTTCTTTCTTTCTTTCTGTCTATGGGAGTATATATTATATAAGTTCAATATATCAATATTGGTGGTTAGTTGAATGAAAAATTGGCATAAATCTCCATGTCATGTTTTGTTCTTTGAAAGGACTTCTTCAGACAAATTGTTTCCATTTATGAAAGAATCATCAGCGATAAAAACGGCAGGATGCTGAATGAAAAAAAAAAGTTAAGCATCCTTGCATCTTCAGCATTTCTATCGATGTATAATTATAATCGAGGTTTACACACACGCATATATATATATATATATATATATATATATATATATATATATATATATATATATATATCGATACATAGATAGATAGATATGTCCCTATACATGTCTGATCAAGATATCAGTATATAACTCTTCTCTGTCAACTCGTGCTTTGGAAAAAGACCAACATTGTATATCAGTTTAAATGTCTTTTGGGAGATTGTATCTATGGCAAAAAAAGGAAGTACATATGTTGGCTTGACGACCACAACATTATCAAAACGTCTTACTCTTTATTTGTTGGATACAAGTTCTGCTGCACAACATTTAAAATCACATTCTAGTTCACCTTAACAATCCAGGAAAATACTTGTTGACAACACCAATATACTGCAACACGAAAATAATAAACAAAAACTTCAAATTCTTGAGGTCTCCTTCTATATCAAAATCAACCAAGCGACACTCAACAAAATTTATTACGAATGTAGCAACAACATATTAAAATCTATATAAGTTTTTATACACTAATGTTATTTTACATTTCTACAAATTTCTGGTCAGCTCTATTGTTTTGTAAAAACATTCCATAACTACGATGGATAAATTAAATTTTGAGCGTGTTCGCGCGTGTTTTTAAAATTCACTATGACAACGGAATTCAGATTTCATCGCAGTTACAATGAGTTTCTCTTTGTAATTTACCGCTGAAGATTATCTTAGAAAAGGTCGAATGTAAACAAAACTATGGCTCCTTCCTTGATTTTCATGTAAACATCAAGAAACTGATTAGACAACTGGAAAGTCAGTACATAAATAAGATGACACAATATGTCTATTATTCACTGAAACATGTTTGAACTATATATATATATATATATATATATATATATATATATATATATATATATATATATATATATATATATATATTTGTGTGTGTGTGTGTACGACCGGGCACGCGTGTGCGTGTAATTGAATATGTCTGGACCCGATCTATATATCAAAATCAGTGTCAAAATTTAAATAATGATTAAATAATGATTTCTGGCACTTGTTTAGGCTGAGAACTTTTCAGCGTGCAAGAAATATTAACTATTAAGACATTGAAATTTCATATAGGAAAATCTGAATTATTCTGGTACAAATTCTCTCAGTTTCGGAAGCGTATGCGAAAATAACCTCTTTGAAATTTGTTTGTGTGTATTTATCCGTGTGTGTGTGTGTGTGTGTGTGTGTGTGTGTGTGTGTGTGTGTGTGTGTGCGCGCGTGCGCGCAAGTGCACAAACGCGCTACCTACTTCATCTTCTTAGACGCTGGTTTTCAGAAACATCTTGCTGTTTTTTCAGCGAAATAATAATAATAATAATAATAATAATAATAATAATAATAATAATAATAATAATAATAATAATATCATCATCATCATCAACAACAATAGCAGCAGCAGCAGCAGCAACAACAACAGCAACAATAACAACAGCAGCAACAGTAAGAATATTTTAATAAACTCTTCAAATATAAGGATTTGGAAAGAGAGTTTTAACCACAATCATTATTCGAAATGATAGTTGGCGAATAGCTAAGAATGACTGTGAAATACACAGATGAAAATCTGGAGAAATATACCTTTATTCGAAATCCAGAATAATGTGCTATGGGGGTTTTGAAAAACACTTTCAAAAAATTTCTAAGAGAAAAAAATTTCATTTACTTTTAGTCAAGGATGAAATATTGGGTCAATTGAATCAAAGTGCAATCCCCATCTCCAAAGAAAGCAACAACAATAATTATAACTGTATATTTAAATAATCCGTTTGGCTTTTTGAACTACTACTACTAATAATAATAATAAGAAGAAGAAGAAGAATAACAATAACAATAACAATATCAATAATAATAATAATAATAATAATAGTAACTTCCAATGATTCGCTAAAATATGAGCATACCATGATGAAAAAGAATCTCCAAAACTTAATAAAACAGTTTTAGCGTCAAAACCTTTACGTTATTATTAAAAGGAAAGATCAAAGGAAATTTTTTTATATTAAATTATATTTTTTTGTAAGTAAGGCCAAAGTAGTTAAAATTCAATAAAATATTAGAATGTTTAAAACATTTAAATAATAACATGATAGCGACATATGTGCACTGGAAGATATGCAAGAAGCACAAAATTGAAACTACTGAGAGATGAACACCAACCAGACACAGTTTCCCAAAACAACGACGTAACTATCCCCTGGGACATGCCAATTCAAACTGATAGGGAAATAAAAGCCAACAGACCTGATATTATCATGAAAGACAAGAAATTCAGGAAGCATATGCTTATTGATTCAGGATTTATTGACATAGCAGTACCATCTGTGAGAAAAAACTCCATAAAATTTATCGAGGAATTGTCTAAATACAAGGACCTGGAGATCAAGATTAACAGGATGTGGGAAATAAAGACTGGGACTGTATCAATAGTTATCGAAGCTCTGGGCCTCGTGAGGAAAGGAATTTTACTAACAGTGTTCCAGGTAACATTAACATACAAGTTGTCCAGGAGATCGCCCCTACTAGGAACATCCCATATGCTATCATTTAAATGACATTTCTCCTATAGGGCCTACGGACAACAGTTTGAAGCCGGATCTACAGGATACAAAGCAGGAAACATAACATACACAAATAATAATATTATTATATACATGAAAGCTCTTATGTGGCGATTTCAAAATGTTTTTATTATAATCTCTTATAATAAAAATATAATAATATATTACTCTACATTGTATTAAACAGTTTTCAAAAAGTTAATGCTACGAACGGTGGACTTTTACTCCATCTGTTCTTTCTCTCATTTGTATATATATATATATATATATATATATATATATATATATATATATATAATTATTTATTTAAAAATATTAAATAAATAATTATATTTATGCTCTACTTTCGTATCGAGCACTATTTTTTTAAAATAATAACAAAAATACTAAGGAACTTTGGATTATTTACCAAACCAGTTTCTTTCCTATTTTCTATAATATTTTCACACACACACACACACACACACACACACACACACATATATACATATATATACATATATATATATATATATATATATATATATATATATATATAAATAATCAAGAAACAAACGTTAAAGATTCATTTCGGTTATAACTTTTTCGTGAACATCAATATACATTCATCCCTTCAGATCGAAATTCTTTTAGAAATTTTGGTCTAAAGAGATGAATATATAGTGATATTCACGAAATAAATTTTAACCGAAATGAATCTTTAAAGGTTTCTCCTTGATTATTATTATTATTATTATTATTATTATTATTATTATTGTCTGTAGTTTACATTGAGCTCTCCCAGGATTCCTATCCTCCTTGTAATTACCCTTACCAATCAGAAATTGATAATCTATCTATCTATCTATCTATCTATCTATCTATCTATCTTACTCTCTCTCTCTCCCTCTCTCTCTCTCTCTCTCTCTATATATATATATATATATATATATATATATATATATATTAATGGATTTTTTTTAAATCCAACATTTTATAGATTTCAGTTTTTATTCTAAATTACATCTGTCGACCAGTTCACTAACGTTTGAAGCCGGATCAAATGATGGTTTCTCCTGCAAAGGCGAGGGACGTAGGTTTCTTTATTAAGCTTTCTCGGGAGTGACGGCTGATATATGTAAACACACTGTTTAAATTAAATTTCTAATTAAAATACGGGTATCCACTAACGTCTGAACTAATAATAATAATAACAATAATAATAATAATAATAATAATAATAATACTAATAATAATAATAATCCAACAGAACTGATATTATCATAAAAGGAAAGAAATTCAGGATTTATTGACATAGCAGTACCGTCTGCGAGAAACACCTCCATAAAAATTATCGAGAAATTGCCCGAATACAAGGACCTGGAGATCGATTTTAACAGGATGTGGGGAATGAAGACTGAGACTGTACCAATAGTAATCGAATCTTTGGGCCCCGTGAAAAAAGGAATGGACAATTTTAGTCACAGTGTCCCATGTAACATCGACATACACGTTGCCCAGAAGATTGCCCTACTAGGAACATCCCAATATTAAGAAAAGTGCTATCAATTAAATGACAATTCTCCCATAGTTAGAACTCGTCTCTACAAGATACAAAGCAGGAAACATAATATACACAAATGATAATAAGTATATATATATATATATATATATATATATATATATATATATATATATATAATTATTTATTTAAAAACATGATTCCAACTCGCTACATAAGAGGTCTCATGTTTCAAAACAAAAATACTAAGGAACTTTGGATTATTTACCAAACCAGTTTCTTTCTTATTTTCTATAATATTTTCACACACACACACACACACACACACACACATATATATATATATATATATATATATATATATATATATATATATATATATATATACATGTATATATATATATATATATATATATATATATATATATATACATGTATATATATATATATATATATATATATATATACATACATACATACATACATACATATATATATATATATATATATATATATATATATATATATATATATATATACACACATTATATACTGGAATGTATATATACAAGACTCCCCCCCAAAAGATGTACTCACTCTTGATATGAAAATGGTTAAAATTAAGAAATATTAATGTTTATTGATTTACAAAGATTATTAACGGTTTAAATTAATTGTTAAATGAAATGAAATGGAATATGAAACAAATAAAAAAATCAGGGAGTTATTTGAAGTCAAAAAGAATGTACATTTTTGGGAACCCACTGTAGATAATGTTGGCAAGCAATTTTCGAACATAACCTAATGTCACCCTGATTCCTCCAAAATAAAAAAAAAAGAATGATGAAAACAATGACCTACGGTATTTATTGATAAAAACTTAACGTACAATATTCTATAATGCGAATTCACTTAAATTATTCAGTATTTACTGTTACCATCATTGTTATCGATGCTTTTAGGTCATATTCGTGATATGTAATGTATCATTGATGCTGAGCAGTGTCGAACTTGATCCTTAATTCAGTATATGACTGCTTAGGAAAATAAAGCATTGTAAGCATTTTGAACCAGATTAGCAAATCTTAATACATATCTACATTTATATGAAGGTGAAACCTGTTCACAGTATTCGAATACGAGTAATATACCTGTACTGATAAATCATCAGTTACCTCCCCTTAAGATCTAGGAGGTACCAAAAGCACCCTGTTTAATCCGTCAGTAGACGAGTAGTCAGAGTAGAGTGCAATAAAGCTTTGGTATAAGTTCATTCACTAGTTCTGTTTTTACTACAATACCCTAATATCTTTAACTGTTTTTCTAAGACAATATTATTTAAGAACTGAGGCCGCCTATTCTTCCTACCCTACTGTTTCTTTCTATCTAAGACTGGACAACACGAAGTAAATATCTCCACACTCAAGACACGGATGTTTCGTTTTCTACTGAATTCCTTGAATTCAATTACATCAGCTAAGAATTCGAATTCCGATTTTTAAACAAGCTGGTGCAATACAATCTTCTTAATCCATCCATTTGACTCTACAACATACAAGTCTATAGTCAATATTTTTTGTACATTCGCAGATCGTGTCAGGAAAAATAATTTTATAAATTAATCAAAGTGACGTAATACAGAAGGCAATTTACTGAGGTGGGCTGAGTCTGGAAGCCGTACAAATAAACGGTACCCAACGATAATTGAACGCACGGCAGAGGATTATTATTAACCAGTTATTCTAAAAGCGTAATTTGGTAGCCATTATTATATAGCGATTAAAACATTCTACTCGTTCGTCTGGCAGAAGGGCA
>OZ010587.1:36336425-36356425 GCA_963932145.1 Acanthosepion lycidas
ATTTTCTCGCTCTAAGTAATGTTTGTCTCCTTTTATTTCCTGTGATGTCACAAGCTCCTTAGGTTGGTTACTCTACGTTTTCCACGGCATCATTTGTCTTAAATATGTCCTTTGAGAGTCAGATTCTTCAATCCCTTTATATTAAGTGAAATGCTTATCAAAAAGTGCTGGAAACTTTTGCACAAATCTTATATTACATAGACGACTGAAAAAAAAAAGATTTTTCTTTAAATATTTTAATATTTCTTTTATGTATTTCTACAAAGTTATTGGAAAATTAGCATTTTTGTAGCTTTCCTGTCTAAAGCCGAATATTGAGTCTAAACACTTTATTGTGGCATTAATGATCTGTTGCTTCTTTAATTATTAATTACATTTTTTAATTAATTACTTTATATACTTTAAAAAATTATACACAGAGTTCGCCATGTAATTGAGAACAAATTATACTAAAAAGAAAAATGTGAAGCTCGTATAATTCAAAAATAATTGTGCCCAATTTAAAATAACAAAAAAAAGTTATCCGATAAAAAATATTTCAGCCTCGAAGACAATCTCGATGCTGTCTCGGAGCCATTGCACGTCTAGGTAAATCTTGTTTATCATATCCATGGTTATCATGTCCACGATGGTGAAATCTTTGTATTCATAACTTAATTGATAAGACTGTCATGAGTAAAGAAGTCACATCATTAAACCTTTATTTTAGATTCTGCAACTAAAAATATTTACTTGAATTTTTAATCAAATGTCTAAAAGTGCTTTTCAATATATTTTATTCCGTTTGAATATTATTACATTCTTGTTTGTGTCATTTATTTTAATGGTATCCCATATTAAAATATATCTAGCAAAATTTTGATCACTAATGTAATTTTCTAATTAGAATAGAACATCCACGGCCAGGTGTAATTTTAGCTACACTCGTCAAGAACGTTCGTTTGTCACTTCTGAAGTTTTATTTTAAAAATTGAAAATAATGTAAATGATTTTCCGCGGATGTTTGTTTTAGGGATATATATATATATATATATATATATATATATATATATATATATATATATAAGGCAGGATGTGTGTGTGTGTGTGTGTGTGTGTGTGTGTAACGAATGCACGGCCGCAATTTTCAACGGATTTGCACCAAAATTTAAATGCACATGCTCCAAGTTAGCGGAAAAGGCCAAGACTGACTTTGCATTTCCCAACTCCCATCGATAGTGGAAATAATCGATTTTTTTCATGCTGCTACGGCAGTTTTCCTGTAGTTTGCAGCCATTTTGTACTGACCAGAGTGAGAGCCTATAGCTGTCTGCCACGAATAGGCAGGAAGATTCTACTGGCTCGCGTGAGAGTCAATAGCTGACTGACACGAATGTTAACTAGCATGCAAAAAAAAAAAAAAAAAAAAAAATTGATAGCTGGATTCGTCACAAGTGGGAAAAATTTAAATCTGCATGGCACTTTACTCCAATTGGCTCATTCGCTTGCTTAAACTCAACGTTGATTCGCAGTGTGAGATAGGCAAGGAGTGAGGCATGTAGCAGCATCAGCACGGCAAAGGGCACTCCTTTAAAGGCAAGGAAGGGCAAAAATATTTTAAGTCAAGTGATAGCGATTGCTGTATGAGTCGTACGATTTTTGAATCAAGCACGGGCAACGCCGGGTCATGCTACTAGTGGATATATATATATATATATATATATATATATATATATATATATATATATATATATATGGATTTCGTGAGATTGGCATCCAATTCTAGAGCTGCAAGCCATATTGCAGATGCTGTATTGATAAAGTGGGTTCTGAGTGCTACTGTTGGTCTTCCTCTTGGCATGTTTCTCAATGAGTAGACTAGTACGCCTGTTCCCAAAGACATCGATACCCTCTTTGCAAGTTCTCTTCCAGGTTGCACGGGATTGAGTAGTACTTTCCCAGCTATCAAGAGCGAGGCCACATCTCTTGAGATTGTATTTAACAGTGTCCTTGTACCTCATTTTCGGTCTGCCCAGTGGTCTGTTGCTGTGTTCTAATTCCCTGAAGAAGATTGCTTTGGGAATTCTTGAGTCTTCTATCCGATATACATACCCTCTGCACTAGTCATACATAGAAATAAATTCAACCATAATTTTGATTTTAAAAATGCTACACTCATAAAAAAAGAAAATAACTCACTCTGAAGGAAAATTCTGGAGAGTGCCGCCATAGTAAACTACCCAAATATTAATCTACGCCCAGGTTTTTTCCCTATTTCACCTTTCTTAATAAAATTAATGCTCTTACAAACAAATATACACAACAGATTCATAAAATCAAAAGAAAACGGTCGAATACATCAACACAGTTATAATGACAATATTCTCCACACGTGGTTATTTTTCAGTTAAAAATATGAAAATAGCGTTTCTCTACATTCCAGTTGCTAGGTACATTCTGTTTTTGTTTTTATTAGTTACTTTGTTCATTTAATTTCATTTCCGTATTTTGCTTTGATAAAGTCCACATTGGACGAAACGCGTCAGCAATTACCAGTTTTCCTGTTGTCATTTTTATTCATATATATATATATATATATATATATATATATATATATATATATATATATATATATATATATATATATATATATATATATTGTAATATTTATCTTTTTTATAATTGTGCACATGTTCAATTTAAGAAATAGAAGAATATTATTCAATAAAATCGCTCGCAGCCTCGATGTGGCTTCAATGCAGCCTCGGTAATGGCTGCACCCACGGATAAACTGTTCCTTATTCCTGTTGGCCATCCCATTCACGTGGTTTGCTGTTAACGACTCCTTGATATGTTCGCTAGCTGGCTTCGATGACGTCCCAGTCGTAGTAGCCCAATCGGTTAAAAATTATGAAAACTACGGGGTCATATGACATGATGAGATAACTGTAGAAATTCTCGGTTTCCCACTTTTGGGTCAAAGGTGCTATGTGGACGGTCGTTGAGTCCTGATGAAACGTACGGTTACACCTTCTCGATTGAGAGTTTGACCGCTGGACGTAGGAGATAGCATTGACTCTGAGACCCTGCAGGAAAAGGAAACAACACATACGATGTGAACATGGTGCGCCTCTCCGTGTGTACATCCGCGGAGTCATCGAAAAACCACCTATCCTGTTCACCTGGCCATTCTCAAGATGTTCGCTAGCTCCAGCCTCCTTTTTCATTTTCAGTTTCAGGCTGGAAGCTACAATCATAATGTTCGCAATGCGTCTGAAAGAAATCCTAATGTTAACATTAAACACATTACACGACTTCTGTTTATCATCATCAACATCATTATCAATTTCATGATCGGGTCTGGTCGTAGGGCCACTGCGTATCTGAGCGCCTAACCCTACCCCCTCCATATATCACGATTGCTTGCTAACCTCAGGGTCTCTGTGAATGATCTTCCAGTTCAATCAGTGACGTCGTCAGCCCACTTTTCCCTACTGTTTGCCTTGTCTTCTTTTGCCTAAGGTAGGTACCTAGCAGCGCGCCAGTGAAAAGATTGTTGGCTCCTATGATGTGCCATTTTAACCTTCTTTTCTTGACGATGACTATGAGCTCTTCCGAGGGGCTTCTTTCTTTTCTAATTATGTCTCGCACTACGCTAATTTTGATACGCACAAGGCCGTAAGCATGGAGCACCCCGTGAGACACGAACTCGCTACTCAGTCGTAATTGGTCTAGCGAGACAAGCTTGATAACCATTACAGCACTTCGGAAGTGCCCAAGGCGTATAGAAAGACTGAGAAGGTCAATAAACGCAACATTCTGATCTTTGATTCCCGGCAGATGTTCTTGTCTTTCCAGATGGTTTTCAGTTTTACGACAGCTGCTATTGTTTGTGCTGCTCTTGTTTGTGCTACTCTTGAAATTATTTCTGTTCTAGAACCCTCTTCACTGATAATCGAGTAAAGATATTTGCATTGCCTGACTACTTTTAAGTTCCTAACAACCGACTTTTATTTTTGTTTAAAGCCCTTTCTCATTGTTCATCATGAGTTTGGTTCTATCGGAGATTAACACCGTAACGTATCTTGAAGAAGCTTCGCTCAAGTTCTTCGCATAACTAAAGAGTTGCCCTTTTTTGACAGCTAGATCATCTTTGTCATCAGCAAAATAAAGGTATGTGATGTTGCGACTTCCGATGTTGACTGTGCCTTTTTTGCATGAGGTGCTCAACCTGTTGTATTTGGTTTGACTAACAAAACTAAAGTCATGTATCACAAAAATGTGTTTTTGAAAGGTTTGTCGTTATTACAAAATGTTTGGAAAGCTCTGTAATATGGTAAACTGCAAAGTCTAAAACTTCTTCAATCGGCTTCAATCTAAGGAAGCTACTATTATGTAAGTTAATCCTGTAAACTCCCTTTGCGGTACACATTCACCAGATTATGAGTTGCTGCCGTGCTCCCTGTAGCAAGTAGGTTTTTACGGCGTGAATTTACTAGCTCCAGGCCCAACCAATTAGGAATTCAGAGTTTTTCTCCTATACTGGCTTCCAAAACCAAGTTGGGGAGACAAAAAATGGATTCCCATCTTTCCAAGGGTATTTGTTTGAAAGGAAACACAACGACTTCGAGTGGAATTTGAGCACAGCGCTTCAATCCCATTTTCCATGCCGATTCATTGATTCATGTACACCCACAATGAAGCTATTAATTTTGTCTGAATTGGATTACATAGTTTGCCAAATAATCTACCGACTTTTACCTGAATAAATGCAGTATTTTTCGATAGAATGAGGAGTGAATTCGATCCTCATTAAAGGCACTACATTTTTTGTCATATAATCCAGAAGTCTCCAATCATCGGGCCGCAGATCGGTGCCGACCCGCTGATCATTTGCTACAGGGCCGCAAAGAAATAATTAATTTGTTTAAAATTATATAATAGATAAATTAAATATTGGACTTTAATTTTTAAAAAATGTTTAAATATTCAGTATTCTTCTACTGTATACTATCATAACTCTAAGTACATTTAACAATTAATGTATATTTTTATTTATTTGTAATAATTTTCAACTAATTTTCTAACCCCAACTAATTACCAGATTCTATATTGATTCTCCATTATGGTGATTTGATATTGTTGTGATAATAATATAATAGGGGGATTGATTCAGGGAAACTAAGCATGCAATGGTGTGGTCGGGTTGGACCTATATATGTTCTTCCCTTTAATAAATTGTTCTTTTTATTATTGCTCTCTTTATCAAAATGAAATTTCGCATATTGTCACTACTGGTCCGCGGGAAAATTGTCCGGTATGAACCCAGTCCGTGGTATAAAAAGTTTGGAGACCATTGAACGTAGAAAGTGAAAAGGAATTTTAAACCGTATGTGCGCATGACAAAATGTTTCCAACGGATTATTATATTATGTTGTACTGAAGAAGAGCAAAATATGAAGTAACCAAAATTTCCATGTCAGGATTTGTTCGAGTCAGTTTGTATAAAATATATCAAACGTGTACAATGCGAGTTAAAGTATTTTCGGAAGTTATTTGTTTTATTAGGTTGGTGCAAAAATAATATCGTTTTTTGACGTATTTTTTAACGTCAAAAACGATATTATTTTTGCACCAACCTAATATTTCTTTTTAGTGTGCCAAACCAAGAAGGTTTGGGATAAGAAGCAAAAATAGTTAGAAAGAATGTTCTCAAGATTAGAAGAATATTAAATTTATTTAGAAAACGCGATAATTTTTCTTCTAACCAAAAATAAAATAAGTAATAATGAAAATCTGGGATAAAAAGTTAAAATAAGATGAAGGCACTAATGAAATAATAATAGGAAAGTCTGCCCGCAAAATAAATCCTCCCCAAAAAAGAAGTGCCAAAAGGGAGGTTTTCCCATTGGCACTGCTATTATTTTAACTAACTTCACCCCTCGGTAATATTCATTGTTTTAAGAGGCGATAATTAAAATTTTAATAATGCCTGGAAGTAAATTTATTCGGTCTTGTGAACAGACAAAAACATGAAACCTGTGAAGATTGTTTATAGAATGGTTCACAAAATTGCCAATCGATCCGAACTTTATAAAATGGTAAATAACAAGAATTTCCTTACAGTTTGTTCACATATCGGAATACACGGATGAAGGATATGGAAGTATACACGGCTGGAAGATATACAGGTATACACTTCATAAGAAATACGAATATACGAGTATATCAGGCATAACTATATATATATATATATATATATATATATATATATATATATATATATATATATATATATATATATATACATATATATATATATATTATCTGTATCTATGTATGTATGTATCTATCTATTTATATATATATATATATACATATATATATATATAGAGAGAGAGAGATGGATACATACATACATACATACATATGTATATATATATATATATATATAGGTATGTATATATGTATGTATATATCTATCTATCTATCTTGCTCTCTCAGTGTCTCTGTCTCTGTCTCTTTTATCTATATATATATATATATATATATATATATATATATATATATATATATAATAAAAAGGCTTAAACACTAATATTCCCTGGTCATGGCCATGACCATGGAATAGTAGTGTTTTTATTATATCCTTACTCTGTCCTGGACATTGAGTTCTACCTGGATTCTATCCTCTTGGAATTTTTTATTCAAAAAATTAACATGTATGTGTATGCAGCTATGTATATATATTTTGCATATGTATGTGTATATTTACAACTAATATTATCTCTCTCTCTCTCTCTCTTTATCTATCTATCTATCTATCTATCTATCTATCTATATATATATATATATATATATATATATATATATATATATATATATATATATGTATGTGTGTGCGTATGTATATATACAGTATGGGATATACAGATATACTCAGAATAAGCATAAACAGATATGCCTGATATGGGGATATGTAAGTATATCGGTTATAAGTATATATGACTAGATCTTATTAATTAGCTACAAAGTTTCTTTTATTGTTTCTATTTGTAGATAATGTGATGTTGGTGAAAATAAAGATTGAAACACAAACAAAATTTAGTATCATTAATTATCCACATGCATTTTATTTTATTTTCGTAGTTTGGTAAGGTTTCTGATTAATTAAATTATCGGCTATTTTTTTTTCAGTATTCCCGCCTAAATAACATATTGCTTCGTCTTGTAAAATAGTATTAAGACAATGAGAGAGAGAGACTGAGAGAGAGAGACAGAGAGAGACAGAGAAAGAGAGAGAGACAGAGACAGAGAAAGAGAGAGAGAGAGAGAGAGATCCGCGTGGTGCGTTCAATGATCTAGGATTCTCGCTGCGTCTTTAAACCGACTCTAAGAAAGAGATATGTGAAGAAATACACAGTATGTCTCCTCTTAATTTCCAAACTTATAAGTACAGAAACACACGCACAAACAGACGCGAGTGCACGCAGGCAGAGAGACGTAAGCACCAAGAGGGGGTTTTATAGATACTTTAATTTCGAAGAACCTACGTACAGAAGCAGTAAACGTTTTGACATGGTGCCATGTAAAAATGGCACAAAACTTCGCTATTAACAGAGAAACGAATGTGGTATCACCTCTCGTTTTTTTTTTTTTTTTCCAGTTTCAAAGATTCTGTAAACAAAGTTAAAAAAAAATAGTCTCCATATCATAGATTAAAGAACAATGATTTGAAAATTAAAAATGTATCTTTGTGAGTATATGTCTGTGTGTTTGTATCTATATACACGTAACAATTAGGTTGGTGCAAAAATAATGTCGTTTTATCACATAGTAACATATGTGAGAAAACGACATTATTTTTGCACCAACCTGATATAATACACAAGCAAACATAGCCACACATATCAGTTATTTAGGAAGTGCTCTGATTAACAACGTCTTCGACCATTTGCTAACAAAATAAGTTCGAACATCACGAAGTTTTTCTCTAGTCTAGTCAGACTGAATTTAACAATTAACCATTCATATATAACTATCTACGATGTATAAGTAACGATTAACGGGCTACTCTAGCCTGTGATTTAGATCATCACATTTTATTGTTAAAATATATACTGCATGTACTTTTAAGTTCAATGTAAAATATGCTGGCAGGGTATTTCCAGACACAGACACGCATACGCTCGTGCGCGCACACACACACAAACACGAATACACACAAACACATATTTATTATTTTAAGGGTTATTATTAGCGGAGAATGATATTTGAAATAGACGTTCCATTTTTATTTTAAACTGTGTGGTTCAAATTTATTGGTTTGCGTATTTGTGTATAATAATAACGTTTGCAGTAATAAAAAGGTCGAATTAAAAATAATTCTATTAATTCTTTATATATATATATATATATATATATATATATATATATATATATATATATATATATATATATATATATATGTTCACTGCTACTAACAAGCAGGGATATTTTTTCACTGCTGATGTCCATGCTGGCCGAAACTAGTCGACGAACCTAAATGAAATAATAAAATAAAAAATAAAAATCAATCAAGTGTGTATGAAAAATTAATTAATTTTTTAATATTTTTTATTGTTCAACACACACGTATATGAACAAAAGACGAAAAACTTTTCTCATCCTCTTATATATTTATTCATTTTTTTCGTACTCTATCTGAAAATGATTTACACACACACACACATAATATATATATATATATATATATATATATATATATATATATATATATATATATATGTATGTATGTATGTATGCCATCCAGGGTATGAGGATAAACTACATTCGTCAGCAGAGCATAGAACCACCTCTTAATTGCTGTTGTTCCTAGGACCACTCTGACCAGGGGTGGTAGCACTTGTTAGGCTCCCAGCTATAGGTAAATTGTGCTCTCCTCCCCAAACTGGGATCAAAGCACTATGAAACTATAAAAGACATTTATATAATAAAAATGCCATTAATAGATTTTAATAATTATAAAAAAATTACCAAAATTCACAAGAAAATTCAATTTTGGTATTAAATGACCCATTAGTAGTTGATATGCCGTTAAACAAACAAACCAATCAATCAACATACATAACATAAATAAAATGTTCATTCATCCTCTAAAATTATTTGTAATATTAGAATCCAGTTTAATATATAATTTAGATATGTATAATTTTATATATTATAATTGTTTTTTATATACATTCAAGAATGTGGGTTTGCAAACTCTAGCTATATTTATTTGTGGATGGTTTCTCAAGTTGAATATGAATGGCTCCTATAATCTTTATAGTTTTACAATGTTATTTATAAAGTATTCTAGTATATATTGAAAAGAACTGTCTAATATCATTGTAATTCTTGGGCGATTTGTTGATGTGTTGTCTAATAGCTTTTTGTTCAGATAAATGACACGTGAGTCTACGTGAAAGAGTGGTTGTTGTATTACATATACTATGATATATAACTATTTATATCTTGTATATATTTATTATATATATATTTATATATCTATTGTATATATGTATATATACATAATTTGTATTTATTTATGCAACATATATATATATATATATATGTGTGTGTGTGTGTGTGTGTGTGTGTGTGTGTGTGTGTGTGTGTGATACAATATAGTTTCAAGGTATACTATATTTAGGGATAAAAGTGCCCAATATCAGGGATAGTACGTATGTAAACGGAGGCAGTCGTTTCATGCTTGAACGCAATCTTTATAACTCTCGAACCCTCAGAGTTGACCTCAGTGTGCTCTTTTATATATATATATATATATATATATATATATATATATATATATATATATATATATATATATGTTTGTGTGTGTGCATGTATACATGCCATTATCAGCATCTTCCTACTCATCATCATCTAAACAGTTACTGCAAACACACAGCCATATATGGGCATTTTCAAAGTTATTTCATGGCCTCCTTTCACCGAGCTTGTCTTTGTCATTTCTTCCTAGCTTCCGGGTTATTTCCATCTATTATTGTTATTTTTTTTAAAACTGTCTTTCAACCAAGGCTGGAAAGTTCTATCTGCCCAAACTATTTAACCTCTAGCTGGAGGTGTACGAAGGAAAAAAGCTTGATCCAAGCACATTTCTGCGAAAGAAACAGCAAAGCCCCGACTTGCTTTTCCTACTAACCGACACACTCTATATATAAGGAGGGGTACTAAAATTCACTGAAACCCCAAACTCACCCTCCCCAGTTTCCAAACTTTCTATCCCATTTCATCAAGTGTTAATGGCATGCAATCTCTTTTCTGCGATGGGGAATAATCATTATTTACATTCAGACTAATGTCTTCATCTTTGTTGTTATGGTGACATCATTTCGGGCGTTGTATCCTCCAAGGTTCTTCAGGTGTTTCTTCATCATGGTAACCTTCACGGAATTTTGAACTGAGCCATTTATTTAATATACAGGATCAGGTTGTTCTCATTCCGCTGTCTATGTCAAGAAAGAGCTTGCAGCATTCTTTTAAGTACAGCTCGATTATTGCTCATCCTTTTTCCATTGAGCCTAGTGGATTAAGGCGTTGGTTCGTGAATTTGGCGACAGAGTAATTGTGAGTTCAATCCCTGTGCCGGGTAGTACCGACTCAGAATCAGTGGAAACAGAGCGAGCAATAACTGTACAGGGGAAGGGACATTTCATCACCGCCGACTCAACACCTGCTAATTGGTGCTGGCTGTTATTGTGTGCACATGTCTTAGGTCGGCTTTGGGTCGTAGAGATTTTGATGGCTGTATGTCTTAGTGATTTATTTGTTGCAACAACGTATTTGGTAAACTGGTGGTTACTTTTCAAACTTTTCATCACACCGAAAATGGAAATTCTTTGTCAAAGAGGTAAAGAGAAATTTGCACACAAAGGCAGATGAAAGAATTTTGCAGCTTGTTTCTTCTTTTTTACAATAATATCCAACTGAATATTTCAGGAGAATTGCATAAAAGCCATACATTAAAAAATGATCCCTAATAAATTACTTTTATTCGGTTTTAAAAGTTATATCTTACAAATGTTCCTTAATAAATTACTTTTATTTGTTTTTAAAAAGTCGACGAAAAAATGTCATAGTTTGCATATCGTTTAATCAGCGGTGTTGAGCACTGAACTCGACGGGTCAATACTAAAATAAAGAATAAGACGATATATCCTTTGACCTGGACAGAGGGACGAGAACAATCTATCCGCTTAGATTAAATAACCGATTCTGTTCGAAAGTTCCTGAGGAGATAGGCACATGAAGAAGGATGGGGGGAACAACAACCGAAATGTTATGATAATAGCAATGAAAGTGGGGACATTATTAGTCCGAATGTAATTCATATAAATAAGTTAGCAATTTCATTTTTTATATTGCCAAGCGTGTCACTAATTTTACTCTCTTCTGGATTGTACTTTGCATAGTAAATATAACTGCCTCGATCAAGTTGGACAACAGTTCTTACAGCTTTTGGAAATTTTTACTATCAACTGTGAAAAAACATAGACATTGCAGTGTGATTTACTCATGGTTTCATTCATCAGCTCTTATCTCCATCAACCATCATAGAACGTTAATTGTTTGTTGTGTTTATGAAATCCAAGATAACGTTAAACATAAAAATATCTTTAATAAATAAATTGTCGGACTTTGTCCATTTCGTAATATATGACGTCATTTGTTTACATTTGATACGCCATGAGCAGTTATGAATATTCGAGATTCATGGAAGATTGAGTTTATAAGCAGTAAATTCGACCTTGTCTACCGAACGCTTATTTGTAGCCTAACGGTAAGGCACGTCAGCGTAAATGACGGTTCCGTATAGGATGCAGGTTCGAATCCTGTCAAAGAACGAATATTTTTTATGAAAATTTCTCGGACATTCAGGCCGGTAAATGTTATTTAATACTGTTTATTATAAACAGAGCATTTACTTAAATACTTGTATCTATAACGTTAAACATAAAAATATCTTTAATATATATATATATATATATCAGATTGGTTAAAACCAACGAAATTTCTTTGTTAACGATTCTTTCTTTATTTTTTCAACATTTTGGACCATTTTCTTCGTGTCCGGTAGATGTTTATATATAAATTGACCAATGTCTGACTACATTCGTCTCTCACAACGAGCGAGGTTTTGTCTTTTGTGTATTGCCACTTTTAGTATTTTGAAATGTACATTTTTTGCATTTTTGCATGAGAGTTCATTTTATTGTGTTACTGTTTTTTTTCTAATGAAATAAATTAATTTTATTTGTTCTTGAATTGTGTTAATATTTTATTGCTGTTGGGTTTTATGCTTCATGCTTATCGTATTTGCAGTTTTTCTTGCCATTTATATTATAGATTATGTTTGTGCTATTCGTAAGAATTTGTCGAATTTCTTGTGAATTTTGTTATGAGATCTAATTGTTCTATTATCAGATGAATGGCGCATGAATCTGCGCGATAATGTAGTGGTTGTGAAACCAATGTATGTTTTTATTTAAATTATTACAGTAACATTTTTCAAGTGGGCAAGTGAATTACTAAAATACTGGTTTGTTAGAGTTTTGATTATTAGTGATGATTATGTTTGCTGTTTTTTTTATTTTTATAACGTGATGAGTTTAATTTGGCTTTTGTTGTTAGGTGTTACCTATCTGTTTATCTATCTGTAAGAATGGACACTGAAGTCGAAATTGCGTTGATACAAAAACTCATATCATTTTTATACAGTATTTTACATTTTATTCATATGAATTCTTCGCATGAGTATTCAGTCAGTAAAATATGTCTGGTTTTCTATGATCTTCAGGTAAAGTGTGCCTTCCGTCATTTAAGAAAGATTTTGGTTTTGACTAGAGGAAGTTGCAAATCTCTTAAACTCTTTGGAATCAATGAGCAGACAAGTAGTATTGCAATGGCCGAAGAAACCGACAGTCAAACAATAACAAATATGATAAATAGGTTACACGTCATCTCTATAAATGATTGCATATGCAACAAGTGGGCGATCTCTTGGCACACCCAAAAAGGTGGATCGTCATTTAAACAAGCCAGTTACTCAATGTAGCGTTGCACCACAGTAACAGTTCCATTTATATCAGTATGTTATTAGAAATTAATAGAAATGGGACGGAGGATTGAACTGCGCCAACTCCATGTGGGGAGTTCGTTTGCTTAGAAAAGGAAGGACCTCAAATTACCGCCAGTCACATTTAAGTGACTATTGAACCCTAAACTCTTACCTGACCTCAAGTGGAACTCGTACATACGACTCTTCGCTAAAGATGCAGGTAATATAGACGGCCCCTTGTGCCACTCCAGTAAGTATCTGGCACCTCATGCTATTTTCCCCTTTTACAAGAGCCACATCAGGCCAAAAATGGTTGTCATATTTGGACGGAAGCTATCCAGTTTTCACTTTCTAGTCTCGATAGAGTTCAAAAGCGTGGGTGACGAATTATTTTCCAGCTTCCAAACTCTCTCTCTCTCTCACACACAAGCGGGATGTGGCGAGTCTCTCAATGCTCTATCGCTACTTACATGGAAAGAGCTAGGATGAACTACATTCTTTGGTTCCGTTAGTGCTAACCTTCACAGTGCTAACCTTTCGCTATGCCACTCACATTGCATCAAACCACCCACATTCCTTCCTTTTTCAATCGGTGAGAATTAAATTCAACTCGAACAGCTTCTTTCCGCGAACCACTGCTCTGTGGAAATGACTCCCAAGAGGATGCTTGCTCGATCACTACAATCTTAACCTGTTCAAGTCTAGGTTTAGCCGTTATCTTTACCTCCTATACATATAAATGCCTCGATGTAATCCTCTATATCTGTCTTGTACAAGGTGAGTCTCACTGTAAAAAAACAACCAGAAAAAAGCATCCAAAAACTTAGCTTTGAACTCTATGAATGCAGAACTAGAGAACTACAGATAATGATCTGAAGGTAAGAATGACAAAAAATATAAAAATGAATTTCAAAATGGAGGTTAAGTTAAATTACTGTCATAAATAAATAGGTGTTTATATATATATATATATATATATATATATATATATATATATATATATATATATATATATATATATATATATATATATATGAATGGTTATTCAAATCTCCCCAAATTTCTATCGCACACATAACGGTGTTTTTAGATATGTGCCCTTATATATATATATATATATATATATATATATATATATATATATATATATATATATATATATATCGGTGTATCAGAAATTTTACAAAGTTTGGGAGACGTCAAAACAAAGACAAACGTCCATATAAACAAATCCTACCTTTTTGAGTTATTAACTTTGAAGTCTCCCCACCTGCTATGGGTAAATAGCAGGATAGAACCCGGTCTGTCCTGCTATTTACCCCTAGCTAGGGGGGAGAAGAAGAGGATTCATACCTTTCCCAAGGGTATTAGCACATAAGTGAATGTAATGGAACTCGGCTCGAATTCCATTACATTCACTTATGTGCTAATGCCCTTGGGAAAGGTATGAATCCTCTTCTTCTCCCCCCTAGCCAGGGGTAAATAGCAGGACAGACGGGTTCTATAGCCTTGGATGGCAACTAGTCTACCGCAGAAAGAAATGGTAACCTACTGCGGGAAAAAAATCTGCCTCCTCAGTCATGTATCGAAAGATACATAATCGCCTAAGCGTGTGTCACGTAACTGACACTGACTTTCCAGTTGAATTCATTACATTAGACTAGGTTACATTTGTTATTCGTGTATATTTGTGGCTAGTCTGTCTTCAGTGTTTAACGTGTGTACTAGTGAGTTAAGTGAGAAGTGTTCCGTTTACCAATATCGTGAAGAGGTAGATATCATTTTTACAGACGGCTTGCGAATAGTAATGGATGCAGACTACATAGAGGTCTATCAGATTGTGTCTTCAGACCGATGACAGCCGAGACATTCAACCTTTGCTGCAGTTTGTCCTTGTTTTGGCTTTTAAAAGTATTTTTGATACCCCCCCATATATATATATATATATATATATATATATATATATGAATTATTTACCTAGCTTATGTCAGAGGATATCCACCAGACGAGGTTCTGTCGAAGGGCAGAGTCTCGTCTCTGAAAACTGACTCCGTTTTTACGTGGTCTATAGTTAATTTTTGCCCGAGCGTGCGGGCTCGGATACCTCACTTTAAACTCGGCTTTGTGCCACATCTTGCTGCGTGGGGTAGCGGGTAAATAATTATATATATATATATATATATGAATTATAAAATAGGATTAAATCCGGAAAAGTGATAAAATAAAGGAGAAAAAGAAGACATGTCTAATTTATAAAAGTTTTTATATTTATTCTTTAATTAATAAATTAGTTGTATACGTAAAATTTCATCTTGACGGTGCTTATGGGACTAAAGTGGTGCTTAAGTACCATTTTAGTCCGATGGAGACTTAAAGTACAAAACGGTTGAAACAAAAACTTTTTCTACTTTTCAATAGTGTTTTTTTTTACCTTAAAAATGTCTTTGATATATAATAATTTATATATTGCATTCCCATAGTAGGAAAAAATAATGTCGGATCAAAAAATGTATTAATTTCTTAAAAAGCACTTTATTTACGTTTCAGGTACGAAAATAATATGTTCAGATAGAGGTTTCCAAACATCGCAACGAGAGATGAACATTACTTAAATAGGATGATTATACGTTTTTTTTTTCTTGCTTATAGCTTCATGTTAAAAAGTCTAGTCTGTAAGAAGATTCTCAAGTTATTATTAGAATACAGGTTCGATTCTTCTCGAGGACACATTTTCGATTTCTAGACCAATAGATATTAATTTCATTAGAGAATAAATCAGGGACTTCTACTCAAACACGTCTACCCCGTATCCACTATATATATATATATATATATATATATATATATATATATATATATATATATATATATATATATATATATATATATATATATATTTACATACATATATATATACATACATATATATATATATACACATACATACATATATATACATACATATATATATATCGTATTAGAATGTGACATTAATTGCTAATAATTTCGGCGGTTCAAAGCCGCTTCGTCAAGCATTCATGTTGATCTACTTCCGAGCAATTTATTTACATATACATATTTTTCTCATTTGACGTCAAATAATTATCCTAATTTACATATGATATCATTTAAAATTGACATCGTATGTAGGAAATAAATTACATCAAATTATTTATTTCTTTATTAGGTTGGTGCAATAATAATGACGTAATAATGTCGTTTTTTGACATTAAAAATACGTCAAAAACGACATTATTACGTCATTATTATTGCACCAACCTAATATATTGTATTATATTAATAATGTCGTTTTTTGACGCATTTTTAACGTCAAAAAACGACATTATTACGTCATTATTTTTGCACCAACCTAATAACAATGAGTTATTCCCCAAAACACAAGGACGTTTTAATTTTATTTATTTAATGTCGTTTTAAATTTGGTTTTGAAATAATTTTTGTATTTTTTTCTCAGATTTATATAGTTATTTCACATTTGTGGAAATGGAAACACACACACACACATATATATATATATATATATATATATATATACACACATATATATGTGAGAGATAACGATATATACTTTTTATATATCAAGAACAATATTGTGGAAAAATCGATGACAAAGTGTTAAAAATTTCGTGTGACGCATTACGTCCCTTAGGACTTCATCAAACTAAATTTGTTATGTTGCTGCTTCTACAGAAATGTGCGAACACTGGATGCTGGTAATTCTGGCAGATCTTCTATTATCAAAGTTTGGAATATCTGATAACAAAAGTGATGGAAACAAAAAGAGTCTAAATAAAATTGGCTATAAATTATACAGTTTTTAATTTCCAATTTAAATTGTTCGCGCGAATGTGTAATGGCACCAAAATAACCAATTTAGTCTAATGAATTCCTCCTAATTTTCGCAAGAAATACTTATTCGACTTTGTCATACATTTTTCTCCAATATATATATATATTCATACAGCCGATTCCAACAATCATTTGAAGATTTTGGAATCGGTCTGTATAGGATTAAGGAAACCTTCTCTCTGCCGGCAGAAGGAATTTGTAAAGTCTCTTAATCTGCTGGGGGATACTTTATTTTAACTGTCCCTCGCTTATTTATTTACACGTTATTTCCCCTCCCCTCGTTACAAGTATATACACTTGTTTGTTATTTTAGCATGTTCCCCCTTTTTGCTCTTTATTGTCGTTACTATTCTTTTCGTTAATTAATTATCCAACGATTGCCTCCTGATGAGATGTTGTTTGAAAGGGCCTTAGAGACTTTTAAAATTAAAATCAATACATTCCTTGTTTTTAAAATTATATATAAATTTTGTACCTCTAAACATTTGTATATATATATATATATATATATATATATATATATATATATATATATATATTGGGTTGGTGCAAAAATAATGACGTAATAATGTCGTTTTTTGACGTTAAAAAATACGTCAAAAAACGACATTATTACGTCATTATTTTTGCACCAACCTTATATGGGGGGAGAATGCGTGCGTCACTGTGTCTGAATGTTTCATTTCAGATTTTTTATGGAAGTCTAATTTTTTTACATTAAAATTGGTATTATTAAATTTTCAGTATATACTTACATTTGCATGAAAAATATACCATATAATATTCAGCTTATAACATCTGTTTTTATTAGGAACATTTACGAAAATTCATTTGTTAGTGTGTGTTTTTATTAGAAAACTCAAGTTTATTCATCATATTGTAAATGTACATTATAAATGAAAAACTGATACCGTGTCCGTCACACACTGTCTGCGTGTGACGTTGTATGCGTGTGTCCGATGTATATGCATATGCGTATGTTGTGCATGACTGACTTACATGTGCTTATGGCATTTAATATACACACGTGCACACACATGCGCAAACAATTTGATTTTCTAACAAGACATTGACATAATACATTTCCTTTTAACTTGATTTGGTCATAAATTTTAAAAAAAAAGTTAGATTTTTTTACCATAAAAATCAGATTGTTATAAGGTTTTATGAAATCTTCGAAAATTATTTGGTAACAGAATTATTTTTCAAAACTTAAAAAAAGATTTTAGATATATTTTATGGCTTGTCATTGAAGTAAATACATATGCATACACACAAACGTACATAGAGGTAATTTGAATGAAATTGAAATGGATATCTGTGCTGTGAGGGGCAAATTCCGTTTCTATCTGGCAAGAAGCCTTAGGTAACAGGAAAAGGTTATAAGTCAGCTCTTTGAAGTGATGATTCCTTTTGTAATTAAACTAAATATATTTTCTAATAAACGTAATATTTTAAATGGACAAATAATTTAGCTTTGAAACTTGATCAGCTTGTCGTCAGCGAAGCAACAATTACCTAAGAAATATATATAATAATTTTGATATATATTTTTTAATTTTAGATAAGTAAAGACAGCTATGACCTATAATTAAAATATAAATAAGATATAAACTGGGTTATTGAATGATGGCAACAGAATTAGGAAATTTGAAAAAACGTCAAACATCACGGAACAATTAAAAGAGAAATAAAAAGAAAATACTAGCAAAATAAGAACATGAAAAATATCACTGAATAATATCACAAAAAGAAACGGAAAAAATTAAAATCTACACATACACGTGTATATGCGTGTATGTGTGCGTGTATCTGTGTGTATGTGTAGTGTGTGAATAAAATCAGACATTGAACATATTTTGATATATATATATATATATATATATATATATATATATATATATATATATATATATATATATGTTTCGTTATTTAAGTTGTGTCATAAATAATTATGCTTTTTGTCTATATGAATTTTATTCTTCCAAAAATAATGCACGGTTAAATTTTATTAATTTATATGTTCACCATTATTTGCGATGAGGGCACCGAGGCGCGGTTCAGTGCTTAGCGAGCTTTTCTCGCTAGATCAGTTACAACAGAAAAGTGAGTTCGATCCTTCCGGCCTTGTGACACGTCTAAGCTTGGCTTAGTTGCATTGGCTCGCTGTCACTTACTGGGCAGCTCGCCGATGCCTTTTCAGTAAAATTCCGCAGGTTTTGGTGTGAAAAAGTTTTTGACGAATTCTTGGATCCGGTTTTAATTGGAGAAAAATTTTCATTATAAGAGCGTGCAGTGGCGATTGGAAAAGATAATAACCGTTTAGTGTAAATTCAGGGGAACTGGCTTTTGACTCTTGACACTTTCTTTCCAGATGATTTTTCTTTCAATACGCATAAGCACAATGAAAATGATTACACTGAAACAATATCGAGTTATTATATAAGTACAAACAGGGAAAAAGAATCATTTTTGCATGGAATCATTACATGCGATGAGAAATGGATACTCTTTGACAACAATAAGAGAATAGGCCAGTGGTTAGATGCAAGTGAATTACCAAAACAATACCCAAAACCTCCATTTTACCCTAAAATAATAGTGGTTACTTTGCGGTGGTCTTTCAAAGGGGTTGTTCATTAATCATTCTTGCTTCAAGGGAAAACAATAACAGCAACCTCGTATTATGGGGAAATTGATTGTATGCACGAAAAATTGAAAAAGAAATATCCTACGCTTGTAAATAGGGATGGCCCAATTTTGCTGCACAACAATGCACGGCCACATGCTTCTCAATGAACTGTCTAAAAGCTGCATAGCCTGATTTATGAAATTTTCCTCCATATTCACCTGATATCTCTCCAACTGATTATCACTTATTTACGCATTTTGAGCCTTTCACACACAATAAAACATTCTCCAATAAGGAAGAGGTAATTGAAGCATTTGAACGGTTTATCTCATCAAAGGATGAGAATTTTTTTAAAGATGGGATCAAGAATTTAGAAGTACATTGGAGAACGGTCAT
>OZ010587.1:36361425-36362638 GCA_963932145.1 Acanthosepion lycidas
ATGAATATTTCAATATATATATTATATTCAAATACATGCATATATATATATATATATATATATATATATATATATATATATATATATATATATATATATGTCCTAGTGAGCCAGAAACTACGTACCTAGGTTTCACCTCAATGAATCTTCAGGTTAAGCTAGCTTACCTTGAAGATGCATTTAGGTGAAACTTAGTAGTTAGGTAGTTTCTGGCTCAATAGCTTTTTTTTCTTTTTTTTTTTTAAATATTCTGCTCTACTTAGGGTATTGAGCACTTTAAGTTTTCTCTTATTTTACTCGATTCGTTTTTATTTATCTATTTTTTGCGGGGACAAACGAACTACGATACTGGGTGATTTTATTCGACCTACTCTGAAGGTTTAGTCTTATCTTAATTTTCGCAAATTTTCTCCAGATGCAAATTTGTTTTAATATATTTTTATTTGCAAATTGTACTATCTATCCGGTTGTTTTCACACCAGTCGAGTATATATATATATATATATATATATATATATATATATATATATATATATATATATATATATATAGAGAGAGAGAGAGAGAGAGAGATAGAGATATGTGTGTGTGTGTGTCTATATATATATGTGTGTGTGTGTTTTCTGTAAGAATGAATCGAATATATGTATTTTTGCTTGAATTATATGTATTGTAGATATTATCTATCCATCTATCTGTCTATAAGTACGCTAATATACATGTATCTTTATATGTAAGGGCTTACAGCCACATAACGTTGAAACACCGATACTCTTACGATCATCAAAAAATACGTCAAAATACGACAATATTTTTGCACCAACCTAATACCTCGATTAGTGACCGCTTGGAAATCCCAGGTGCTATAATCTTGGATATACGAGTGATTTTATGAATAATGGCTCGGAATTGTTAATCCGAGAGGCCAGTTCCAATACCCGTTGGGTTCGTAATAATTCATTTACGTGCAAATACAATTGGGAAAAGGTATGAATAAATACAGCGGCAAAAGGGTTTATAAGCCGTACAAAACGAATCAATCAATGATTACAGGTAAATCAATAAATAATTGATTTGATTTTCACAACAAATTTAACATTATGTTTTTCTTTTGTCGAGAATATATATATATATATATATATATATATATATATATATATATATATATATATATATATATATATAAGTATAAATGACGTGTATTTAATGGAAC
>OZ010587.1:36372838-36385338 GCA_963932145.1 Acanthosepion lycidas
ATATTGAGAAATCGATAGATGCATAGGTAAAGATATAACTATGTCAGTGACAATTTAGGGTTAGTGCTAGTGACAATAAAGATAGACTGGTATATATATATATATATATATATATATATATATATATATATATATATATATATATATATATATATATACATATATACATAGTTCGCATGGACGTATCATGTTCGAGACATATGTACATCCATATAAATGTATGGCATCAGATCTTATGCACAATGCAAAGAAATCCCCAGAGTAAATAATAGAAAAACTATATAACAAATGATGAAAAGAATTACAAAAAATGAAAAAAATGAAAGAAAGAAGAAAGAAGCGTGTCCGTAAAGGGGGAAAAAAGGTACGCCAAGCCGGACAGAAAATTCAACAGGTTGAATGCAAAGGCATTCAGGAAATCGTCTTTTTTTAATCTCTTTTTTCTTTTTAACTAAAATTTCTATGCGTTTTTTTTGTTTGTTTGTTTGTTTTTAAGCCGGATTAATTTCAGATATCAAGACTCAGATCATGGACAAATACAATAGGCATGCATAGACAAATCTGTCTATCTATCACATTTTATATTAAACCCACAATGTTACTGTATATACATACACACACAAACATATATACATATATATATATATATATATATATATATATATATATATATATATGTATATATATATATATATGTATATATATATATATATATATATATATATATATATATATATATGTATATATATATATATATATATATATATATATATATATATATATAAAGATAGATGAATAATAGAATAGTGGGATCACGGAAAGATATATAGTATTTTGAGATCATTGCCACAACGTAGGTAGTATATATATATATATATATATATATATATATATATATATGGCATATATACATTTAACACACGCAAATTACGAATATATATACATATACACTACACATGTCACAGGTGTATATATATTTTTTGCGAGCTAAAATTCTATCCCAATATACTTTTAAAAATCTATCTGTACATAGATGCACACACGCACACACATCTATATATATATATATATATATATATATATATATATATATATGTATGTATATATATATATGTATGTATGTATGTATATATATATATATATATATATATATATATATATATATATATGTGTGTGTGTGTATGTCTCTCTCTCTCTCTCTCCCTATATATATATATATATATATATATATATATATATATATATATATATATATATATATATATTTAATTGAGTTGGTGCATGGTTGCATGCCTTCCACACAATCATAGACTTTATTTTTAATAAGATCATACGTTCAAAATTAAACAAATGCATATATACACAGTTACACAGACACACACGCAAACAGACACACACAGATATATATACACACAGAAATGTTGTTGTCTAATTGTATATAGTTGTAAACATATATATATATATATATATATATATATATATATATATATATATATATATATATACAATTTACGTATGAATTAGTCATAAATTTATTTATTACAGTTGTTGTCATTTGTATCCGTTGTGAAATTTCACAACGTGGAAAATAGTAAATTTTGATCGTGTGAATTGCTGTTAAACTCTTGTGGAAGACAACGTCAATAAACAAAATAATGAGAAAACCATTATAAATTTATTTGTGACCAACATCTCTATTGCAAATCCTCTTATTTAATACTGAAAGCAATATTTTAAAGGGAGCGAAGTTTTTTTTTATTTCTCTCATTGTACACACGCAGATTAAGTTGTGTTTTTCGATTAGATGAATGAATTTATCACTGAACAGCAAATACGTTTGTTGTATAGACAGTTGGGAAAATATTGCTTAATTAATGACGTTCTTTTCAGGGTTTGAATAAAATACACACGTAGACACATATTTACATAGACGTTCACGCACAATAATGCCACATATACATACGTAGGAACCTAGCTAGATAGATAGATAGATAGATAGATAGATAGATAGATACTGACATTGTGCGTAAATATGACGACATTAATATCTTTTATGTATGTCCTTGAAAACATTCACTTTTTTAGATTAACAGGTCCCTAAAATATAACAGTTTTTATAAAAGGTTGACTATCATACATGTTGATATTTGTATATACACAATTATCATATATATATATATATATATTCATAAATATATATTCATAAATATTGCATATATATATTCATATCTATATATATATATATATGAGGGTGTGTGTTTATTGGTCTGAAAATCGCACTGAAGTATGAAAAAATTGTCTACATTGTCTACATCTATCTAAATACACACATGCACGCACACACACGCATTGATATATATACAGGTAAAATACAAAATTGTTACTTATACCAAATGATAAGCAGTTATTTGTATACTATGATGGATACACAGTTATTTTTGCACGTGTACAAGATACCTTTTTAAGTTTTTACTATACATAGAAGCATACATACACACACGCGCGCACACATACACATATATACATGCACACATATACTGTACACGCTTTTTACACTATTTTGCACATTTCATTGGATACAACTTATATGTTATGATTGTGCGAGCTTATGTGTATATTCTAGTAGTGTGTGTACATACTTGCGTGTCTATGTGTATTTGTATTTGTATATGTAGTTGTGCAATGTAATGCTAAAAAAATTACACATTCGTCTTCTGTAGTCATGACTGTGTATAGGGTGGTTTGTCTATCTGACTGTCTGTACTGTCTATGCATATTTTTATACCTAGTGTAATGAGATTAAAAATGAAAACAAAACAGAAGACATTGAAATATATACAAATCGATTTCATTTGAAATGTTCTCTATTTTTATTTTACATGTTTATTATATATGTTTGTTGGATAACACATATACACACATACAGATGAGGGTATGCACACTGACAAACTTTATGCATGTGTTATCGATAAAAAATGACTGGTCATCGTATCGGTCGTATATATGTATGTATGTATGTATGTATGTATGTACGTATGTATAGGAAGATTTGTATGGAACTAATAAATTAAAACTCATATTTACTGTGTAGAGAAAAGTGAGCGGAAAGTAAGAAAGAATGAAAGGAAGATTTGGAATGAATAAAGGCGGTTTATAGGAATAATGGATTCGATGTAGGGGCAAAGAAATACAGAAAGAATTTCGCGAGCGAAGACCTTAAATAAAAAAAGAAAAGAAAAAATGTGTAGTAGTTATGACGATGACATGCTACGCACACAAGCTTATTAAAAGGCCGAGGCTATTTGGGAAGAGTTGGTTCCCCCGCCCTTTTAGTTCAAACTCGCAAAAAAAAAAAAAAAAAAAAAAAAAGAAAAAAAAGTGAACTAAGAAAGAATAAAGATAAATAAATAGATAAATAAATACATAAATAAAACAAAGAAAGAAAGAAAATTATAAGGAAAAAAAAAGAAAGAAAGATATAACAAAACGATCGTTTGAAAAAAAGTAGTCAGAAGACGAAACAAGAATTGATGTTTTTTTTTTCTTTCCTTTTGTTAAAGTTTTTGTGTTGTTTATTTTTTTTAAGCAACAGCACATAGATAATTAAAAAAAACAAACAAGCAAAAAGCAAATAAAAGAAAAATAAATTTTTAAAAAGCCGCAAATAAAAGAGTAAAGCTAGATACTCACCACCACATTTCAATTGTCGATGTTGGTTTAATATACAACAAAAACAGGCAGAAGA
Source organism: Acanthosepion lycidas (assembly GCA_963932145.1). NCBI lineage: Eukaryota > Metazoa > Mollusca > Cephalopoda > Sepiida > Sepiidae > Acanthosepion > Acanthosepion lycidas. Next base: position 36,376,584 of record OZ010587.1, read on the forward strand.
TTATCGTGTAAGTCGGTCGAATTAGTTTTGTAGTTTCCCCTTTGCGCATACTTGTCGTTGTTCGAGACATTTTCGGCTATTATATTTTTTTTAACAAAATAAAATTTAGCAAAATAAATGTTCCTTTTTTAACAGATTTTTTTAATCCTTGAATTTTTTTTCTATTGGTGAAAATCTTGCTTTTTTTTCCGTTTCTTTTTTTCCGTAATATTCACCAAAGGTTGTAATTATAACAACAAATTAATGATATTAATAACAATTATGATTATGCATTTTAATTAATCAATTCCTTTCTCTCTTTCTCTCTCTCTCTCTCTTTCCTCTCTCAAACTCTCCTTATTTTTCTCTTTTTTAATTCAATTTTTTTTTACCCGTACTTATGTGATTTGCATAAATATTCACATTCACTCTAAAAACACAAGAGTCCGTATGCTAAATACACATTTTTAGTAGAGAGAGGCACACACACAAATGTGTATTTTATAGCACATCCGAGAGAGAGAGAGAGAGAGAGAGAGAGAGAGAGAGAGAGAGAGAGAGAAAGAAAGAAAGAAAAAGAGAGAAGGAGAGAGAGAGATAGAGAACGTGTAGATACGTCGGAAGAAAAAAATATATAGGTATATATAGGTATATGATTTTTTGTTGAAGATTTTCCTTTCCGTCTTTATCTCCTGTGTATTTCTGTCCTTTTCTTCTTTCTTTTGGTTGGTAAAAAACCCCTTTTTCCGTGTTGTTCCTTAAGCCCTGTAAAATCCTTCTCGAAGCTGACAAGCGAATTTGAACATCACCTTGCGAATAATAATAATAATAATAATAATAATAATAATAATAATAATAATAATAATAATAATAATTCAAAAATGATGTGCGTGTGTGTGTAGTTTTATACTATGCTGATATGTATAGAGTATATATATATATATATATATATATATATATATATATATATATATATAATATGTGTGTGTGTGTGTGTATATTATATATATATATATAAATATAAGGGTATTATCTAAAATAAATATATTTTAATTCTACAAAATAGGTTGTGTTAATATTTTTATAAATATAATTATCATATATAAATATATATGCATATGTATATGCGCGTGTATGCGGAACTATAGGTCTATATTTTCACAAATAAATAGAAGCTGAATTGACGTCAGATATACCGTAAAAATCACTGTTTAAAGAATACTTACTCCAGCACGTGTCTATAAATACATGCTTACAACTTTACCTGTTATATATTTATATATATATATTCCATCGAGTGTGTGTGTGTGTGTTTTCGGAGGTACGTTTCTTTTAGTGTATGTATCTGTGGGTGTTTGTGTGTGTGTATGTGTGTGTGTGTGTGTGTGTGTGTATGTGTGTGTGTGTGTGCGTGTGCGTGTGCGTGTGCGTGTGCGTGTGCGTGTGCGTATAGGTGGACTAGATTCAAAATGTGGGTGTTGTCCAAAGTATATTTCAAAGTAGCAGCCGGTCCGACGGCAGGGTTAAAAACTTTCTTCTGAATATTTCCACTCTATCGTGTGCCTGTCTGCTTTCTTCGCGTAGAGGTAGGAAGGTCGGTCGAGGCGGGGGGTGCGTCGGAAGATAGGGAAGTGGGTAGGTGTGTGTTTACATATCTACACACGAATTTGTGACTCTGCGTGTGTGTCTATCCAGTGATTTTTCGGCAATAAGGTATCTGTGCCAAAATCACTCCTCCAGTATCTATATCTATCTATCTATCTATCTATCTATCTATCTATCTATCTATCTATCTACGGATAATGTTATCGCTTCAACATTCTTAATATTACTTGTTTTTTGTTTTTTTTAATTAGTTTCGTCAACACTAAATTTCAGTGATTTTATAGAGATCGTTTTTGTACATAAATTGGGGCTCTAAACATTTTTAATTACAAAAATAAATTAGTCTTCTTTTTCTAAAGTAAACTGTTTTCCCCGTTCGACTTATTTGGTGGGGGGGTTATTATTGTTTTTTGTTTCTTCTTTTCAATAAACCCTTTTTTGCACGTTTTTTCTTTGTTTTTTGGCCTTCTTTCTTTAAAATCTTTTTTCAATTTTATCCATTTTTCTTTCTTTCTTTCGTTCTTTCTTTCCGATGGTGTATAATTCACATCTTTTATCCCTCATTTTGATATAGATATATATATCGACACACATGCGCGCGCAGACACACATACACGCGCATTCACACATACATACATACATTACAAAATAAGGAGTGTCCTTATTTTAGAATTAAACTGTTGTGTATGTATATAAACTTAAACATATTATGCATGGATATATGTATACGTGTATGACAGTGTGGTCTGCGTATATATATGGTGTCAAACGAATTTCTTTTCTCTTCCCTAATAAAAAAGAGAGAGAAAAAGGGACAAGTAAATTTAAATATTAATTACTAAGATTGTCTTGATGTAGTTTTTGCAATAATTCCTGACAATATCATTGTTTCTCGTTTGTGGTAATGAAATATTTTTTGTACTTATTCTTTTGAAGACTTCATTATCTTACCATTGACGGGATGAAATATCCTTTTCTTTTAGTTTAAAAAAATAAAAAACCTCCCCAAAAAGTCCGTTTACCGATAACGTAACGCCGAAATCCCAACCAAGCCAAGAAACTTCATAGCGCTGAATAAGACAAAAACTGTTCTTTCAATGTTGTCACTTTTCTCTTAGGTCGGAAAAAAGAAAAGAGAAATAGAGAAATAAATAAATAAAGAAAAAAAGAAAGAGAGGAAGAAAGAAAGACAGAAAGAAAGAAAGAAGGAGAGAAAAATAAATAAATAAATAAATAAATAAATAAATAAAGAAAGAAAGAAAGAAAGAAAGAAAGAAAACGAAGTGAATAGGGGAGGCGGAAAAAGAAAAGAAAAGAGCGGAAAAAAGAAAAGAAAAGAAAGAAAGAAAGTAAGAAAAAATTTGCAAAGTTAGCTTAGTCAACGAAGACACAGAAAACGGGGGGAGTCAGCTCCAACGGGGGTAACCAACAACAGAGATGACGATGATGATGATGAATTTGTTTAAATACTACTCCTCGTGGTCGTAATAGTAGTAGTCATTTAAGTACTAGTAGTACTGCTGTCCATGACGATGATGTAGAAAAGCACTCACTGGTTAAGAGACCGTACAACCACAGTCTAACTTCTTCAACTACTACTACTACTATTATTATTACTACTACTATGACTACTACTACTAATACAGATTCTTACAACTATTCCTATCACGACTTTAAGGGGCGCTCGCTATAACTACCACCACTACTACTACACTAAGTAATATTACTACTATTAAAAAGGTTACTACTACCACTATTACGACTACTATTTCTTGTAAAGCTGCTGCTGATGTTGGAAGTGTTTTACAAAGACCGGTTTTTGAATCAGTAACTCAATTTATTTGGCCTGTGTGCGTGTGTGCGTGTGTACGCGCGCCGGCTCTTGCACCGCCGTGCGTGTTGAGTTCCTAGGGGTGTTGGGGATTTGTTTTACCAGAGTCTATAGTTCCTCAGTATGTTTGATCTATCTATCTATCTATCTATCTATCTATCTATCTATCTATCTATCTATCTATCTATCTGTCTCGTCTAGTTACATCTAGCTTTCAATCAGTAAGGAAGGGGTTGTGCTGGAATCTATGCATTGAAAACCCAAGTATTAAGTCTTTCAAATCTATCTATCTATCTATCTATCTATCTATCTATCTATCTATCTGTCTCGTCTAGTTACATCTAGCTTTCAATCAGTAAGGAAGGGGTTGTGCTGGAATCTATGCATTGAAAACCCAAGTATTAAGTCTTTCAAATCTATCTATCTATCTATCTATCTATCTATCTATCTATCTATCTATCTATCTATCTATATATCTATCCACTCCCCATTTCTCTCTCTCTCTCTCTCTCTCTCTCTCTCTCTCTCTCTCTCTATCTATCTATCTATCTATCTATCTATCTATCTATGTATTTCTTATTAATATCAAGGATATTTTTCAATCTGGTCTATGACACCCAAGTAAGTTTCTATTTCTGTTTGTTTATTTATGAAGATAAACTTATAAAATAATATGATATACCAGTGCTAAGCACGTGTATGTCTATCTATTAACCCTCTACCTGCTTAAGCTATGCACGTGTATTTTTGTCCTCTGGCGTGAAGAGCTTGTTTACATGCCACTATGTCTAATTTTAAAGATCATTTGACCAGGTATATTGCACTGAAATTACCGTAATATTTCCCATATGCTTCTTTTGCATGGTGTTTATATAGGTACCTACATCGGTTGGTCTGGCACAAGGTTTGAAATATCGGGGTACACACTGGAAATTGTACGAGTTGTTGAAGGCCATGACTTTCTGTGAAAGTCTATGTTTTTCAGTATCCAGAAATGATGGAGGTGCGAGGGTAGGGTGATGGAGATTCGAACCATTGTCACACAGTTTTAGATTTATCTTAGGAAAACTCTTAATTTAGTAGAAGTTTATTACATCGAGTAAAGATTAAAAAACTATAGCTGTATCTCTTAATAATACCATAGTTCTATCTGTTAACTGTCGCTGTCGTACAACTAGTTTTAGCTCATTATTAGCTCAGTAAAGTCAGGTCAAACCTCATTGGGGATCCCACAATGATAGGCTTTTATCAGACGAAAGTAAGTTTAAATTCATTACAGACTAGCACTAGATAGTTTAGATAGTTGCTTATTTACATTTAGCGCCACCGATTAGGGTTCGAGTTTTGCTAAAACTAAGATTAAGTAAGTAGATAATCTAATCTTTCTCAATGGCGCAACATAATCGTTTTCCTCCATTTTCTTAATATGGTCTTGGGTCACATTAAAAAAAATCAATTTTTCTATTTATTGTTGTTGTTGGTGGTGGCGATGGTGACAAGACTACATATAGAGGGCATTCAGTGAACATAGATTTAATACTTAACTAGACGAGCTCGCGAACAATTTCTCATAATAATACTTGGGCTTTTATAGAGACCAAAAACCTCTTACTGAATGAAACTAGATTTAACTAGATTAGATAGATAGATAGATAGATAGATAGATAGATAGATTTCAAAGACTTAATACTTAGGTTTTCAATACATAGGTTCCAGCAAAGTCTTCCATATTTGCAGATATAAAATAATTAATTGAAACTTAGATTCCGGGATGATATCAAGAAAATACCCAATACATATTCAGAATAAATAAAACTAAAAAATGGGATATTGTTAAAATATACCTGTAACGCGCATGCGCATGCGCACGCACACACACACACACACACACACACACACACACACACACACACACACACACACACATATATATATATATATATATATATATATATATATAAATGTTATTTTTAGTGGACACTCGTAATTGAGTAGGCGCTACGTTTATTCATGTACGAGTATCCAATAAAAATAACATAAAGTGATACAATTCTGTCGTGTGTATAAAATTCCATTCTAATAAATTTTCTTTGTTTGCGTTTAGATATGAAACTATGTGCAGACATGAAAAGACATCGAATTATCTATGACGCAAGGAATTTCGCTTGAAAGTATGAAATTCGCTTCGTCTGGCCAAGCAGTAAGAGGCGCCGGACTAAATGGTGTCTCTCAGGAACGCAGGTTTGATTCCTGCCGAAGGACGCAAATATTTCTTTAATAAGATTTCTCGAACATTTTGGTTAAAATAAAAAAATTAAAAAAAAAATTAAAAATTTAATAAATAAACGGAACACCTACTCAAATACAAATATACACTAAAAATAATGTTTAAAGTGAGAAAATCCGTCGGATTAATAAAAATACATTCTCTCTTTCCCTCCATGTATATATATATATATATATATATATATATATATATATATATATATATATATATATATATATATATAAAACATCTACAAATATGAATTTCAGAAATAAAATTTGAATTCACAAAGTGTATCTTGGGAATTTTCTACGATACTACTGACATCACAAACTACTTTGAAACAACAGTTCCCCCCACGATTACCGAAGTTAAACAGCGTCGACCCTGTTCAGTATCTAGATGGGTAATCGCTTGGAAATATCGAGTGCTGTAAATTTTTATGTGCGGGGGTGTAATGAATAATGGCTCAGATTTGTTAATCGTAGTTCCAATTCCCATTAGATTCATTATATTCACTTTACCTTTCTCCTCTTAATTAGTAAGACGTATCACTAAAACATTATTATTTATAAAAATAATATCAAAAATGTTTTCTGTCTCTAAATGACCTGCAATGAGTTGACAAGCCGTAAAACAACGAATCAATCATTTGAATATGCTTTATTGAAAAGTATATACACTTTATATCTATTAAGTTTGACCATCTTTTTTTTCTAAATTTTCAATTATCTTTCGCAATTTTGGTTACTGCCGGTGTGCCAAATCGATGTATAATTGCCGTTTCTGAGCTTTCGACTAACACGAGTCATCATCAGGGGAGTGTAGGTAGTGAATTTATGATCGTTATAAATAAAAAAAAAAGTAATAAGGTGAAGAAAATCATAAGTGGTACATTTAATGTGGCATTATATTTTAAATTGGAGCGAATAAATCTAAAATGCAGGAAGTCTTATCCGCCGCGTGTCACGCTATCTATTAAATCGCACATTAACAAGCACCATAAAAGCCATAATATTATTAGACAGCTACTTACAAACAAACCCAAAATAATACATAAATCTAATAAAGTAGACTAAAATTATTGAAACCATAGAAAAAATAACTACTCATGTACAATTATTAAGACACGTGGCAGATAAGAAATGCCTATACTTTACAATAAACAATTAAATTATATTTTTAAATACATTTTAGAACTTAAAAACTTTAGTTAATTTATTTTCTTGCATCAGCTGGTGACTAAATTAGCAGAGGAAATTTTAGCGTCTTTTTATTGTTGGATTTTAATAAAACTTTTAGGAGATATTCACAAATGAATTAAATTATTTTAGAAATACTTCTTTTCTTTTCTTTGTAAAATATTTTTTTGGCATCTGTTATTTAATTTTGTTAAATTTCGAGAAATACATTTTTGTATGGTTTAATGTTTAGATGTTTTTTGGAGAATGTTTTTCTAAAATAGGACGCCAAGTTACCGAAAATCTGCTCTGAATCGTAAAATAAAAAATGCAGTCCAACTAAGACATTATTTAATTAGAAAACTTTTAATTGATTTTCTGAATAAGATATATTATGGACACTATTGTCTTAGTAAAAAAAAAAATCGATGAAAAATGAATTTTAACAAGACGTGTTTTCAATAATAAAAAAAGTAATTAGAATAATTTATAAAGTTTTAAATCTGTTAAAATTCCGTATTAATTTTTACTGGTTAGATGATAATCTCATTAAGTAAAATTATATTTACTAATCATAAATAGAAACGTTTACTACAATGCATCGAAAAAAAAAGAATTTTGAATTTTTTTCTGTGCATAATCATGCCGATTTTTGTAAATACGGACGCCCATATACGACATTATCAAAAATAAGAGCGATAAATATAGTAAATTTAAAGTCAAAGTACTTAAAATTCAATAAAACATTAAAATACTTAAAATATTTTTAATTTCTAAGATTATCTGATTATTAAAAATTATATAAAAAGGCGATCACATTACATTCGTCAGGTAATTTTTACAGATATGTCACCGTAGACAAAATTTCCAAACGTAAGTCTATCGAGATAGTTGTCAAAACCTCATAAAACACCTACCTCAATATTAAAAATTGTTTTTCTGCGATATTATTTATTTCTAATTTGACTAATTAAAATCTAAATCAGCTAATAATCCTCAAATAAACTTTCAGAAAATTATAATTTAAATCAGCATGTTTATCAGATAAATTGCTTGCAGTGTAAATACACTTACATTGGAGAGATGTCTCGGAAGCCTGCATCTGTGAAAACAAGAGGGACATACGTTGGGACAAGAATTTAAACTCATTTATAATCGAAAGAAACATGACTGGCTATAACTTTAATTTTACAGATGCCACCATAATTAAAAAAGAACATAATTCTTTAGGTCGAAATGTTTTACCAAATATAAACAGACGTCAAAAAGACTATATTACATCACCGAGCTTTATTAAATCAATTCTTAAAGAATCTAACGTATAGTTAACACCACGACAAGTATTGACGTAAAAACGTCCCCATGTCAACATGCAGACAACCTCAAAACACAAATAATGTCTACGAGGTACACACACGCGCGTGCGCGCTCACACACATATGTACATACATACATTATCATACGAATCCCACATAGACAACTAGAATTATGCTACACTTGCACATACATAATTTATACATATGAAATCTGCTTGACTTTTCAAATGCAAATAAAGTCTGCTGTTACAATCAAATAACACGAAAATAAAAATAACATACATTTTTTCCAAATCTCATTCTCTGATGAAGCTTTAGTAAAAGCGAAATGTGTTAGATTTATTAATGTTTCCTGACTGTTCTTTATTCTATCTTTCGGATTCTAATCCATATTTGATCTATATTTGATTACACACACACACACACACACACACTATGTTATCAACACGAGTTGAACCGCCATTATAGACGAAAAATGAGCAATAAAATTAAAAATATTTTAAAAATCGAATCTTTGTCTGAGAGATGTGTTCCAAAGTAAATTCGTAAATTTAAGAATTAATTAATTAGATTTTGT
>OZ010587.1:36392838-36400338 GCA_963932145.1 Acanthosepion lycidas
GTAAATAATGTCTGCTAAATATCACTTACTTTCTTAAACTGTAAAAACTTCATTTTTATTTGCTATTATAATATCTTTTCCATCTTTGCTTGATATAAGCAGCTAGTTTGATCAAAAGACACGTCTCCCTATTTGGAAAAATGAAGAGGGATTAAAGAAGAGAAACAATACAGAAACATCTCAGTACAGGTTTCTAATCACGTTCGTAATTACAGGTCGCTGAATCTGCTGACCAGCTAAGTACATGTCATCAGGTATTGATGTAGCTTTGGCAGGCGATGCATATATAAAGCAGTATGCATTCGTGGTAATATTAGCGCCCAGCTCTTTTTTTCGGTCGGAAGTGTTCAGATTATTTGAAATCATAAATCTTCTTTGTTCGATCTAACGCTTTGAAATAAGGGAACCTCGTCCATTGTCTGACCTTTATTTTTTTCCCATTCTGCGTCTGAATAAATTGACGGTTGTTTTCAGCTACGGAGCAGCAAATTATTTTAGTTTTATTCTAAGACAGAAATTTTCTAGCTTTTTTATTGTTTATTATATATTGTTTTATCTGGCTTGAGAGATGTCATCAAATCTGTATGATGGTTAGTAAAGGTAATTAGGAACTCCTTTGAAATGAAGCAGAAATACAAGTCAAAAAGAACACTGAAAAGTCAGTCGTCTGAAGGAATCTGCGCACATGTTGAGCTATGAGGACCTCATCAGTAGGTTTACCATATAAATAATTACAATATGGGTGCCATTAATAAATAAAGAGAGAGAAATGAAAACAAAGCTTCAACAAGAAGCAGCGACAACAGCAAGAGGAAAAGAGAAGCCACTGTGAATGCAGGCAAGCTTGACAGTAGCAAGGTTTAATGCTCCAAATTCTAGACTTAGGACTGGCTGACAGGACAATAATCTAGTGGTTTAAAACATTGGTTGGTGAATTTAGTCTCATAGTAATTGTGAAATCATAAATGTTGTCCCGTAATAGTGTTAGGTTAGTGTAAAAATAATGACGTAATAATGTCGTTTTTTGACGTTAAAAATACGTCAAAAAACGACATTGTTACATTATTTTTGCGCCAACCTAATAGTTGAAAATATGTTGTTTAATTACACTGCAGTTTTATTTCATAATATTTTTATCCCTTAATTCCCGATAATATTTTGATTATTTATTTCCAACTCATTTTTTTTTTTTTTGCTAAACATAGAAATGCATACGATGAAATTTCGAATATTTGGACTGGATTAACTTTCAACTTCAAATTTTCAAGTTTCTAAATTTCTTCTTACCATATTTATGTCCTTTTATCTCTTAGAATATTTAAGTAAGCAGCATGAGTTGGAAATTTGTAAAAGTTTTGCTCAGACAGCCTTTTCCTTAGAATTATTACTTTATGGAAGAGACTCCCACATGGATGTTTACCAGAAAACTACAACCATAATTTCATCATGTCAAGTAATCTTGCCATAATTAATTCTTATATATATATATATATATATATGTATATATATATATATATATAGCGATATTCCAAGCATAACTTAGATGTGTCACAAGGACGAAAGTATTAGGCACCCAGTGAGTATCGAACTCACTACTCAGTCGTAATTGTTCTAGCGATATATATATATATATATATATATATATATATATATATATATATATATATATATATATATATATATATATATATATATATATATATATATATATATATATATATATATATCCTAATTATAAAACAGTTAATGGTCAGAGTTAATTTAGACCAGGAAATAGTTGTATTAAAAAGTGCTCAATACACATTTAAAGAAAATAAAAAAAGATATTTAATGTGCAGAGCTTTTAAATTTTTAAAAAGTCAATCAGGCTGTATTGCTTTCAACCTTTCGGTATCCTCAGGCGATATATATATATACATTATCTATCTATCTATCTATATATATATATAATCCTAGTAATTCATCGAGTCTAGAAGAATCCTCAACAGAATGCAGAAAGCACTGGACTGTTTTGCCCTTTTGGGACTCCTCACCAGTTGGCATCCACTACCGAGAATCGAACCCGGACCGATACGATACAATATTTTGCTTTATTATTGTTAATTTAACCTTTCATGTATTGTTTACTTGCTTTGCATTATTTTTGTCCTATACTTTTCTTTTTCTTGTTATTGTTTTTTGCAAACTTTGTCAATCTGTTTGGGCAGTTCTACCATTATTTACATTTAACTATGGCCACTGACTCTACATTTTGTCCCCCGATGTAAGTGGATAGTTATTAGGTTGGTGCAAAAATAATGACGGTTTTTGACATTAAAAAATACGTAAAAACCGTCATTATTTTTGCACCAACCTAATATATTAAAATTGTGTTGAATAGCAGTTTCTTTTTTTTATAGACGATAAAGACTTACAGTTCTTGTCTTTTTTATATAAGCTAGAGATTTTCTTTAGAATGGTTCTATTCAGAGGGATCAGTATTGTAGACATTTTTGGATTCATCAGCTTTAATCCATAATTTATTTGAGTTCTTTGATTTCTCTAATGTCTTTTTTGAGATGGGATTGGAACTGGTTGGATTACTTTTTAAAGGATATCTTTTTAATTAAATTGAGCAAGTCAACTTCGAAGGGTTCTAACAACTTATTACTAGGTGGAGTGTTTTGGGATTTCAAGTTAAATGTCTCATTTCGGTCTTTAGGTTTGTTGTGAGGGTTAAAGTGGAAGTAGATTTTCCATCTCATTCTTTTAATGAGATCAATAATTGTTTCAGTTAAGGAAATGGTGAACGATTGCATAGAAGGGTAAGAGATGTTTTGAGTGTGTAATCAGGCGTAAATTTTTTTCATTCTTTTTGTTGAAAATGTGGACTCTTAACGTAATCCGACTATACATACACACACACACACAAATATATATATATATATATATATATATATATATATATATATATATATATATATATATATATATATATATATATATATATATATACCGGGTGTAACAGCAAAATTTTCAAAATTACGTAGCAGCATGGGGTAATTGTCAATTGTACAATATGTTTAATGTTTAAAATAAAGACTAAACTAATTGTGTTTCCTTTTTTCACGTCTTCAGATAAGACACCATTTTTCATAAGAATCACTGAAAAACACTTTGATTTATTCAACTAGAAAGAGAACAGGTTAAAATTGTTAGCCTCACTATGTCTTCCCAACTAAGCAATAGTGAGTGAAAAAAGATCATTCAGGCCTTCAGTAATGGTACCAAAATTCATACACTGGCTTCCATGTTCAAAGTCCATTCAAGAACCATCAAGAGAATGGTGAATAAGCTTAAAAATAGGGAACAGTAGAGAGGAAAACAGGATCAGGAGGTTGTAACTGCAAGAAGAATCATCATTTCAACTTATCAGTAAATACATTCTTATTGTTCAAAGTCTATCCCAATAGTTTTATAAAACCCTCTGAGAATTCCAGTAAGTTATCTTTAAACATTGTTCAAAGCTTAATCTAACAATTGGTTAGTTGTGCTGTTACACGATTTGAGCAATTTTGCTTATACACCCGGTATATATATATATATATATATATATATATATATATATATATATATATATATATATATATATATATATATATATATATATATAGAGAGAGAGAGAGAGAGAGAGAGAGAGAGAGAAAGAGAGAGAGAGAGAGTGTGTGTATGAGTTCAATACCCGGTTAAGGCAGTGGAGAACTTTCAGAGTGAAATTAACAGGAGATAACTGATATCCACTAAACATGGCACATGGAACTGGAACAGTCTACCGCAGTGAGTGAAATAAAGGGTTCAATTCGACATTCCAACCACCTGAAGAAGACCGGAGTGTACAACGGCCGAAATGTTGTAATAAATATGGCGACAAAGATGAGGACAATAATTCGAATAATGTAAATAATGTACTTACTGGAGATACTAGCAAATTATTATTATTATACTATTATTATTATCAATAATAATAATAATAATAATAATAATAGTGAAAATGAATGTTGTGATATAATATATTCTGTTAAAATATTCGTTTACATCATTCTCAACGTCTTGCAAGATCTGAAGATTAACCAATGTAGTAACACATATCTCAAATATATCCCCTATTTTTTTTTAAGTAGCAAACTCTATCTTTTTCTCTCCATCTGTTTTGATAGTTTCCCATAAAAATAGTTATATGATCAATTTCACTGCCTTTGCACAAACCAGAGACGAGTACAGGAGTTTTCATGAAAAAAAAAAAACAAAAAAACAAAAAAAAAAAACGGTTATATATTCTTTTCTGTTCCCCGTGTCCATAAAGATTTTGCAACATGTGCGCGACCAGTCACTCGCTCTTAAATGCCGACTGTAAGACCCAATGCTAAATAGTATGGCAAACACATACACAGACATGCGGCAATGAAAGGCACACATTGAAAGACACATACAGCAGTGGCGCGCACGCACACACACACACACGCGCGTGCGCATAAACACATGCAGCAATGAGAAACACGAAAAAATGATAAAAAATATCGCCACGTTAACTACAGATAAAAGAGAAGGTTTATGGGACTTTATGTGATTATTATCTTATTTACACTGGAGTGTACGGTCATTTGGTCAGATTTTCGAAAGTCAGTAATGTTGAGGGATTTTCCGAAGTGTTCTAACAGAGGACAGAAAATGCCACGCTGAGATCCGAAGATGTATTGGGATAGCCAGAGAAGCATTTCGAAATTATGCAGATTAAGAGAAAAAAATCGTTGGAAACAAAGAAAAGAGTAATGAACTGTTACGTGATATCTGTTCTCCTGTCCGGCAGCGAATGCTGTACAATCTCCTCGAAGATGAAGAAGAGTCTTGAAGCAAAAGAAATGTGGTTCTACAGAAAGATGCTGAGGATATCATGGGACAAAAAAAAATGTGAGCAACAACGTGGTTTTAGAGAGAATAGAAACAAACTTTTCAGGAAGATACAGTTGAATTTTCTGAGACATGTAATGAGGAAGGAAAGCTTGGAAAATCTGATACTCACACGACAGATTGAAGGAAAGAGGGACAGAGGAAATCAGCGCGTAACATACTTGATGCAAATGGATTGCAAAACAGAGTTTGGGAGAAATAACAAAAACACAAAATTTATTAAGAACTATAAGGGACCGGAAGATGTGGAGGGCCATCATCGCCTACGTTCTGAAGGGACCCGGCACATAAAAGAAGAAATATAAAAATATATTTATTATTGATTGATTCGTTATCAACCCATTGCAGGTTATTTAGAACCAGAAATATTTTTAAATTGTAAGATTTTTTTGAGTTAATAACGATTTATTGATAAGTCTTACTAATTAACCCACAGCTGGGGGAGAAGAGTATTTGCGCGTAAGTGAATATAACGAACCCAACTGGAATCAGAACTTGGCTCTCCGATTAACAATTTTTCACTAAGCCATTCCTGTTTTGGTTGCTTGTAACTATTTGAGATGCTTGGTGTAATCCGATATCAGTGTCTGCTGCACATTTATCAGCAAATCCATCTTCTTAATTCGGATCAAATAACCAAAGATCCATCATCCGACATCCAAGCTTATAAGACTTGATATTCCCGATCGGTCACCCATGTAGATACTGAGTAGACTCGACGTTGCTTAAGTATGATGATCGCACGGGAAACGGTGTTTTAACATGATATAGTCATAAGCAGATATTTAAGATGAGCGTTGTATGGTTCAAGGTCAAACGGGAGTGAGTGATATAAGGTAGGGAGAAAAATGAAGAGGAACTTAGTTACTTGAGAATAAAAAAAATACTGACGAGTAAATAAAACCTACAAAAACTTCTACTATGCAAGCCTTGAAAATCAGTGTTTCAGACATTGGCATTTAAAGACACTCGAAGGATAAAGATTACATATTTTTTATTTATTTTATTTTTTATTTTTGTTGGGAGAATGAGATGAGTCTTATCTTCTGTTTTTCCGACCAATATTTATGAAGGGGTGCTGAAAATTTCTGAGTCTGACCATGAAAGAAATCGCCTTTAGTAATAAAGTGTACATGCTATTCCACCAGTTCAATAGCCTTTGCCCAAGTACAGTTTCTTTAAACCGCTCCTCACCGTCAAATTTCTGATGGTTAGTTTTTAAGCGCAGCTTAAACGTGGCACAAGAACGAAACACCGTTCTATTGCAGTTATCACTTGCGAATCATTCATAAATTTCTTTTATTCTAAAACCCTTTTAAAATTTGAAAACAAGAAATAGTGAGACGAAGTGGAGTAAGACCTGTGACTAGGGTGCATGGTCTGCACACTTAAAAGGTCACGTCTTGCTAACCCCGTCAACAGGTGTATTATACTGCAAAAAAAGAGAAACCTTTCAACACTGTTCTCGTCAGATTTCTTTCAACGTTTCCTTTAATTATCAGAACAAATTAGAGCAGTATTAATCGTCTGTCGCTTTGAATACATTCATCAATATAACCTTCCTTATCTAAACATCCGTGGACACAATTTGTGGTTTTTGAATATCTTCGACCGGGAACAACTGAAACTGTCACACGGCATGCTTCGTTGTTTGCTCTCCAGATCAGTGGTGGGACCATATTTCGCCGACAGTAAGAATTTCCTCCAATAATTATCTCAAGATGTCCATTCGACATGATTTCTACTCGGCATTCAAACACTTTAGCAACCGACAACATTTGCTTACTTAGCTGCTCATGAATTATAAACTCAACATATTCTGCGGATATCTCGAGTGTCTCAGAAATTAATTTGGCTGAGATTTGTCGTTAGATCATAATGAACAATTTCAGGAATTGAAACTTAGTCATGCTTCATCTTGGCAAACCATTTCTTGACAGTTGTGTACGATGGGCAATCGATATACATGCATTCATGGATTTCATCTCGATTTTTCTTCTGCAGGAACAAAACTTTTATGAGGTAATGGAGATCAGCCCTTGGTACGGATCTAAAACAAATTAGAAAATAACGCAAATATTGAAAATTGGTATTTTATGGCAAAACAGACTATTCTATCCAGCCATAGGGGCATATCCGAATTATTAGTATTGTAACGTTTGTGCTTTGAGACTATTAAGAAGTAAAATAAGCCGACATAATTCTCTCTTTCTTTCTCTTCCTGTTCAGGAGAAATTATCTACATTTATTAAGAACTTTCGGTCTGAAGATATGAATATATAGAAATATTCACGAAATAAAATATTCATCTTTAAGGTTACTACATTGATTAATCTTCTTGATTTATTATTATTATTATTATTATTATGATTATTATTATTATTATATATATATACATATATATATATATATATATATGAAGAAATATAGTCTTAAGATGTGCTATATTTATGGGATAAAGTGCTCAATATCAGAGATAGAGCGTGTGTAAATATAAAAGTGAACATAGAAATCAACACTTAGAGGCGACAGTCTGTTTCATTGTAGAAGCAA
>OZ010587.1:36402838-36405338 GCA_963932145.1 Acanthosepion lycidas
CAAATTTAAGCTATAAGAAACGATTATGACACTCAAGCTGATTTTTCTATTTTAGAAATTTATCCTAAAGTGCAATGAATGTTTAAGAGACGATTTCAAGCAGATTCACCTACGCGACTTACCATCGCTAGAAATTTGTGAAACTGCCTAGAAAGTTGGTAAGAAACGTTCTGGAGGACCGCGGACATCGACGAAATCCCACCAGAGTTCAAGAAAATCTTTGCGGCAAACTAGTCGTGAGATAGGTATTTCAAAATCGAGCTTTCATCGAATTTTTAAGCGTTATCATGAGAAAAATGATATTCCAAGAATAGACTATGTTCCCAATAAAGATGATCTGGATCGAAGAGTCGGGTTTTGCTTGTGGTACAAGATTTGTAGAAAATGAACACTTTCCAGCAAAGACTGTTTGCAATGAAGCAACATTTAAATTAAATGGCTCAATTGGCTGCCACAGTTGCACTTGTGACCTGAGAATCCGTATATGGAGAAACATCATGTTAATTTTCCAGGTGGCAAAGATTCTCATCAACGGAATTAATTGGGCATTTTTATGGGGTACGGTGACGGGTCCCGTTTAGTTTAATTTCTTGCCACAGACTGGCATGCTAGGCACTTAAAATAACTTTGAGGATAAGGAGTTTTATTTCCAGCAAAATGGGGCATCATTACCATCGTGACATAAGGGCTTAACTTGATGGATTCTGCCAAACAGGTGAATTGGACGAATAGGTTCAGTAAAATAGCTACGCGTTCACTAGACCTCACACCATTAGACATTTTTTAAAGGGAAACGAAAAGATAAAGTTTACTGTACAAAACCGACAAAAGACGTCGAACTGAGGGCGGCCATTGTGCAAGAATGCGTGCAAATACCGAACGAAATGTTTGTTGGTGCTTGCCATTCCATTTCTTCCCGTTATCACCAGTGCGGAAACCAATATGGCCATCAGTTGCAAAAAAGACGTTTACAATAAAAAAAAAATCTGTTTGTAGATTTTATTAAATTTTAAAAATGAAATATATATTTTAACAAATACTGATTTTATAGTAATTCAAAGAATGTAGATATTTATTGGGAGCTCTGTATGTACGTATTATGATTTTGTAAGCGTAGCTTACATGTTACACAAAGCCCAAAATATCGAACTCACTACTCAGTCCTAATTGTTTTAGAGAGACATGCTGGCTAAACATTGTTCCACGTCGAGGTACCCAAATTACTTTCTAAGCGTAGCTTAGATGTGACACAAAGTCGAAAGTATGGGGCACCTAGTGAGGATCGAAGTCACTATTCAGTCGTAATTGATCGAGCAAGACAAGCTTGCTAACCATTATACCCTCTCAAGGTTCCCAAGTGATTTTCTAAATGTAGTTTAGATGTGGCACAAGGCCGAAAATATGGGGCATTCAGTGTGGTTCGAACTCACTATTCAGTCGCAATTGTCCTAGTGAGACAAGCTTTCTTACCGATTGCACAGCCTCGTGGTGCCGAAATGATTTTCTAAGCGTATCTTAGATGTGGCACAAGCCCGAAAGTATGGGGCTTCAGTGAGGATCGAATACAATATTCAGTCGTAATTGATTTTCAACATATGCGCGCGAAAAATGTGATAGATATAAATAATTGTGAAAGAAAATCTATATTATAAACAAAGGGGGTGTTTGCATTCTGCGCGAGTGACTTACGTAAGCTTGTGTCATTTAATGCACATACAAAACTCACACACACAATTCTTTTTGTTTCAACTTTATAGTTTTAAAACATTGAATTCATTTTTCCGTTCATTACAATGTTAAATGAGGTAAAAAATTCCAAAATCGAGTGGAAAAAAATTGCCTGAGTGAAAAAAAAATGTTCTAATGGCGCGCGCATGCATTTGGTTTGTGTGTGTTTGTGTGTATGTGTATGTTAGAGAGGGAGAAAGAGATAGAGAGAAAGAAAGAGAGTGATTCACTGACGCAATGTACAAACGTTAAAAAGGGGTAGAAATTTTGACTTAGAATTTAAACTACGATGCGTTTATGTGGAATAATTAATTGTGCATAATTTAGAATGATTTTAAAGAAAATTATCTGACAACCGTGACTTAAAAATAGAAGAAAAAAAAACTGGCCAGAAAATTAAGTTTTTTATATATACTATTGTTTTGTTTTTGCTCAGGTGTTAAATTTCCGCGATGAGAATAGGAATACCGATATTTAGGACAGATTTATTTAGATGCTAAATTCTTCGTAGACTCTAAATTATACATATGGTAAAGAGCCAGAAAAGACTCGTCGCCAGGGTGCATCGAGTGCGTGAGCAAACTTTGAGTCGGAGTCTCTACATGGAAGTATTAACTTACTAAAATTTGTTTACACCATTTTTACAAGGAGAATCTTATATTCTTGGCTGGCAGAGCCCGTGTAATACTGACGATCAAGAATCGCTACTATATATATATATATATATATATATATATATATATATATATATATATATATATATATAATATCT
>OZ010587.1:36410338-36452838 GCA_963932145.1 Acanthosepion lycidas
AGTTACCCTTGAGTTTCACTCTATATGAGTAGACATGTTCATCTATCGCCCGTTTCGTATCATTTGAACAGAAGCAGCGTTTTATTCCTTGATTCTTGTTTAAAATGGGGTTTCTGGTTCTTTCTAAAGTCTTCTCATTCTCTTTCACTCCCATTAGACCCACGTTCGTCTTAGTGTCATTATCACCTTGCTTGGAATTAAATGATTAAAAAAAATACAGCGCATATCAAAAAATAAATGTATGTGTCCGGGATTTGGACTACTGTCCATATTTTTTTCAGGAAGTATAGCCTATTAAAAACAGTTTCTCTTTCGCTTGGGCTCTGTGTGTCAGAATGTGCTAGTGTTAAAATCTATTTATATAAGATTTTGATTTAGGAATAAAAAATAACGAACAAAATTTTATTTGAGAAAATAAAAGTAATTTAGTTTTCTGTTCATTCTAACCAGCGGAAAAAAATACATCATCATCTAAAACAGCTGGTAAAAATTATGAAATCTCCACACTTGCAAGGATTTCTTGATGATGGTTAGGTATTACCTATCGAGCATCTTACGTTAACGGGCGAATAGTGAATTTTAATGGACTTGGCACCATTCACGACGCTATTGAAAATCTTTATTCAGTGTATTGCAATTATGATCAGTGAGAATAGCATGGACGAATCATGTGAGCAACGTGGAAGTTTTAAGGAAATTGAAAAGAAATAGAAAATTTCGTATAAAACCAGAAATAGACGGTTGAAATTTTTAAGAGACAAGAAAAGGAAAAAGGTTTGGAAAATCTGACACTCGCTACACATATCGAAGGCAAACGAGAAAGAGGAAAGCAGCGAATTTGTATAAATGAATGGCAGAATAGGGAGTAGGAGAGAGTAAAATATAAAAATATTCCATAGAACTAAAAACGGATAGGAAGTTGTGGAGAGCTATTATCGTCCACGTTTTAAAAGGACATAGAACAAGGGTATGTTCTGTGATGATGAAACGTTACCTCGGTTTTGGAAGTATTGAATGCTACATGCCAGTTTCCTCCCTTTTGAGCTGTTAGAGCTTGATCACAGCATAGATCAGCCGCTAGGATCTGGTCATTTAGGTTTTTGTGCTGCTCCCATAAACCCTGATATGATCTGCATAGATATTTATTAATAATTTGAAAATGTTCCTGGGCTATAAAGTAGAAAGATGTTATGACCAAAGAGAGAACCTTAGGGTTTGTCCGCATTTATCTCATAGATTTCAGAAGACTGGTCAATAAAAACAGAAGGACTTGATAATTGCGAAGACCCTTCCACATGTAAGAACTGGAAAATTTATTTAGAACTCCCTGGAGTAGCAAAACATTTGTCGTTTAGGAGGTTGTTTTGTTGAGGTGATCAACAACCTTCCTGTTGATAATAGTCTCAAAGTGTTTCTTGATGACACTAAGAAAGCTGGTGAGTGCATTTTGCGACGCGGACTCGCCCGTATTCTTGAAAGATGGGCATACAATTGACACCTTCCATAGACTCGGGAAGCGTTTCTCCTTCAGGCAGCAGATAAAATATTTTGCCAAGATTGACGATAACTCTGGGCTGATTGTTCTTAAGAACAATAACAGGTATTTTATCTATATTTGCAATGTAAGATCGGAAGCTATTCATCAGAGTGCCTTTGATTCGGCATCAATCTTGACATTGATCAATGA
Source organism: Acanthosepion lycidas (assembly GCA_963932145.1). Lineage (NCBI taxonomy): Eukaryota > Metazoa > Mollusca > Cephalopoda > Sepiida > Sepiidae > Acanthosepion > Acanthosepion lycidas. The sequence goes on from OZ010587.1 coordinate 36,412,026, forward strand.
GTGGTCTGAGGGGCTCTGGGAAGCCCCAAAATTGCCACGTTTCCATTTTTACATCGCAATATTTCAGGTGACGAAACATTGGTTTTGCACATCAGCAGAAAACGAAAACGGCAGTGATTTTCACTAAATGAGAAATCATTGCCAACACCAAAACCAGGAGATTATCAATAGAAATTTTTGGGTCTTGTGGATTATGTAACATAGAACGACCATCACTGCAGACATTTATTTCCAGTAAATTGATTTAGTCGACAAGACATTACACCATCCTGAGTATGACGATAAACTAGATCCCCGTTCCTGGGTAAGACGATAAACTACGTCCAACAGCAAGGCCTCTGATCAGGAGGTTTTGAGGAGCGTGGAACCACACTTAATTGTTGGCGTTTCCAGGTCCATCCTGACACGTTAGGGTCCCATCTATGGGTAAATAGTTAACCCTCAAACTGGGGTTTCACTATGAAAGTGTAAAATTATGTTTTAATAGCAGAAATACCTTGTAAAAATTATTACCAGCAATAAATGTTTGAATTATTACCAGCAATACATTTTTTGAAAAAAAAAAAAAAATATCAGCAGCAATAAAAATCTTGTCGGCATTAAAATCTTGTCGGCATTGAGGTGTTGATATGGCATAAAATCAAACAAACCAAGCAAACCAAACCAGAACATTACATCGAAGGTTTTCTTCTTTGGTTAGGATGGGACGTTCTTCTACATCCTCCATACTCACCAGATTTAGCATCTTAAGATTTTCATTTGTTTCAATCATCAAAACATTTCATGAATGCCAGAACTTTCAGAAACAAAGGTGGAAACAGTTTTTCAAGGTAGAAGGTCTGAGTGTCGAAGGACAAAGTGTCGAAGGAGAAACTGACGGACGGACAAAATGTCAAACAGACAGAGTGTCAAACGGACTAAGTATCGAATGGCCGAAATGACGAACACATTAAATAACGAATGGACATAATGTCGAAAAGACAAAGTTTTTTTTTAAGGACAATAATGTTGAACAATATAAAAACGAACGTAACGACATGATTTTTAAAACTCGGATCAAATAATCAATTAAGTTATTTTACACTTTTTATTGCTAAGCTTTGGCATCATTTCATACTGATTAAGCCCCCATGATCATCGGTTAACAGTCCGATTTTGGGGTGGAATCGTTTATTATGCTTTATGTTTTTACCAAATCGGACTGAGAGTCTTCTGATATATATATATATATATATATATATATATATATATATATATATATATATATATATATATATATATATATATATTCTTACTCTGTCCTGGACATTGAGTTCTACCTGGATTCTATCCTCTTGGGAATTCATATATATATATATATATATATATTTTTTTTTTTTCTTACTCTGTCCTGGACATTGACTTCTACCTGGATTCTATCTTCTTGGGAATTTACACACACACACACACACATATATATATATATATATATATATTCATTAAAGACTGTAAATAGGTGGCAATTCAGTTTATTTACTAAATTCAATTATTCCTTCAAGTTTTAAACGTCATAATTCGGATCTATAGTTTGCCATACCCTTCATAATTTTGCTATACCTTTCATAATATATATTTCTTTTTATATTAGTTTAAAATTTAGAAATAATTATTAATCAGGAGGATACTCGCATGCTAAATAAAAGGTATTCTATTGTACGCACATTTCTGGCCTTCGTCATTTTATCTTTCAACACATTTTTCTTCGACACTGCGCACGCTTTTTCAAATATTAGAGATGGAAAATCAGATTTCTTAAATCGTTAGATGGATTTTCATTCTTATTGAGATACACTCGTTGAAAAGGTGATTATATTTTTGATAAATAATATTTAAATAAATTTGACTTACATTACTTTTCAAATACCCCCTATATAAACAAAATTTTGTAAAAGGAATATATACCAGTAGAAAATGAATGATCTCTCAAAGACAAATAGCAGAAAACGTTTACCTAGTGAATCTTTTTCACTTCTAACGTCCAAAATTGATTGAAATTTTCTTTCTTTAAAACCGCTAACAACTTCGAACATTTAAAACCTATTTTAAAAGTTTAGATTTTAAGTTAATTTAAAAGAAAAAATACAAAGTATTTCAGGTGCTATGGATTAAACATAAAATTTTATATTTTGTAAAACCTCGAACTTGTTTTAGCGAGTTTGGGTAATTAACCTGTGTGTTGTGAATTGATAATCAGGAAGGAAACGATTGTCAGTGGTCAGAAATAAAATCAAGCAATGCTGTTAGAACTGGGTTAATATATGTCTAATGTATATGTATTGCTGATAATTTTAAAGAATTTATTAATAGTAAAAAAAAAAAAAACTTAAGTATAGCCTGAAGAAGCGGAGACATGTCGAAAATTACTGTCAAAAAAGAAAAGGTGGTGTAAATCCTCTTAAGCGGCCAGCTTTCGATCAACCCTTCCAAAAGAAGAGCGTTGATAAATTGAATAACAACAAAACGAAAAGGTTTCTAACATGAATCTTTATCTGTCATCTCACAAAAAAAGGAAGATAGGCAGATAATAGGCCGATTTAATGATTTTATTATCTAAATGCAGTAAAATCAAGAAGAAAAGAATGGTCAGTGGCCAGCAATTAAGGTAAGCATTGCTACCAAAATAGGGTTATTCTTTTTTTATGTCATTGTTTTTTTTTTCATTTCATCCAAAGCAGGGCGGGAATACCACTAGTACGCAGTGGGTTATACAGAGTGAAAGTGAAAGAAAAAGACTGTGTATAAGGGGGATTGAGGAAAGAGTAAAAGCTGAAAGTGGTTCACGACGATAGAAGATGGCGATTGACGTTGCATTGAAATTTTTGAAGATTGTAGTTATCAGGGAAGCAAGTAAACGGAAGCGACTCCCACAGGCTGGTAGTGCGAAAAAAAAAAAACAAAAAAAAAAAACGGTTCGAGTAGATGTGGTTAACTATTTCAACATTAAGAGGGCGAGACCTAGATGCAAATTTAAATTCATGTAGTGGGGGACCAGGGAAAAAAGCTTGATAAAGCAGCTGGCACAAAAATATTTGTAGAAAAGACAGAGGGAAGCCACGTCAGGTTGGTGAGAAAGTGACTGAAATCGAAATGACAAGTCAGAATATTTCTTTGAATTTTAAAATAAGTAGAGGTTCGTTCATATGGCGCTAAGCAAATACAACCAACCAACAACCAACCAGAAAATTTAAAACAATGTCCTTTTGCTTTTAAGTTTAAGTGTCCTGTGAATTTCCATTTTGTCTGTTGAACTACATTTCTGTAGCTTAGAGATTCTTCTTCACCTGAAAGGAAATTGTTCAGTATTTTGTCATATAGGAGGATAACAGTTCAGCACTATTTTCTGACTAAAGTTTTCTATATCTTGATATTTTGTTTAGTTTCTGGAAAGCACTTTCGCTATTCCAACGCGCTGTCACATATTTCTTCGTCTGTTCCTGCACGATCTATCTATCTATCTATCTATCTATCTATCTATCTATCTATCTATCTATCTATCTATCTGCTATTTTATTCTATCTATCTATCTATCTATCTATCTATCTGCTATTTTATTCTATCTATCTATCTATCTATCTATCTATCTATCTATCTATCTATCTATCTGCTATACAACTCTATCTATCTATCTATCTATCTGCTATTTTATTCTATCTATCTATCTATCTATCTATCTATCTATCTATCTGCTATTTTATTCTATCTATCTATCTATCTATCTATCTATCTTTTTTTAAGCATTTCATACCAAGCAAAGCGGGAGTGTCACTAGTAAGCAAGGTGCTACAGAGAGTAAATGTAAGGGAAAACACTGAGTACAGTCGGGATTGAGGAAAGGATAAATAGAAGACCGGAGAAGGATTAAATGAAGAACGGGGATCAAGGCATCTGAAGATGTCGATTGACATTACATTCAAATTTTTAACGTTCATACTTATCATGGAAGCAATTAAGAGGAAGGGAGTTCCCCAGTCGGGAAGTGCGAGAGAAGAAACTGTTGGAGTAGAAGAGGCGGTTACATTTAATTGTTTCGACAGTAAATGAGTGGGACCGAGATGCCAATCCAGTAGCACGCTTAAATTCACGTAGTCGAGGCACCAGTAAAAATAGCTCCTTAGAGCAATTCCCATGAAAATATTTATAGAAAAGACAGAGGGAAGCCACATTACGTTGGTGAAAAAATGACAAGTGTCGAGACCCAAAGTTGGGACCGATCACATTGTATATCCCTCTCTGGATTTTGTCGAGAACCTCGAGATGAACAGCGGGAGCACCAGATCATATATGGCAACAGTATTGCATGAATGATAGATTTATAGATATGAAGGATGCACTCAGACGAGAAAAACTTTTTGCCGCACCACAGAGAACCAACTTTCCTTGCGGTAGATGAAGTGATTGATTAAAAATAGTTGTTCTACTTGCAGTCAGTGGAAAACGTCAGACCTAGAAGGCACAGTGAGACGCCCTTGTGAAGTTGAGCATCAACCATACTGATAGGAGGCAGGGAAGTTTATCTATGGTGATTAAATAACAGCAGTTTTTTTTTTGGATGCATTAAATTTCACAAGCCATTCCCTGTCCCAGTTAACCACAGATTGGAGGTCGTTTTCGGGACCAATGGCTAGGTTAACTTTATCAGAAATGCTGGATTTACTGTTGAGACAAGAGTAAATGGTAGTTTCGTCTTCGTAGATGCCTACTTGAGAACTGACGACGCCAGGAAGATCATTGATGAAGATTAAAAACAGTGTAGGACCAACGATAGAGCCTTGAGGAACACCAGGGTTCCTATAGAAGGAAGTGGAAGAGAACCCGTTCAGGACAACCTTCATTTCACGATTGGACAGGAATGATTGGATTAAATCAAATAATCCTGTAATAACGTATCCCTGAAGCTTACGTAGAAGGCCAGCATGCCAAACCCTGTCAAACGCCTTCGACAGTTCGAGGTTTGCCTTTATTATCAAGAGCTTGGTATACATATACAGTTATAGCGGTGGACCGGACAAAGCGGAAACCATATTGCTTGTCAGATCGTGGGAGGTGAGATGCTTAACTAATTTGGCATTCAGAGACTGTGCCGAAATGTTGTAGGAAACTGATGGGACAGTAGTTAGATATGTCAGAAGGGTCTCCAGAGTTCTTAAAGACCGGGACGACAGAGGATTTCCAACAGGCTGGTAAGCAAGAATCGGCGTGGCAATAGTTGTATAATTTGGAGAGAACTAGAGCCAGCTGAGGGGTACATTTCTTTAGGGCTACAGCTGGTTTTCCGTCACCACCACTTGCTTTAAGAGAGTCTAATTTAGAGATGATGTTTAATACAATCGACGGGGTTATTCACGTCTCACTCAATATAAAATGTTCTTATCTATCTATCTATCTATCTATCTATCTATTCCGTTCTTATTCATATCTATCTATCTATCTATCTATCTATCTATCTATCTATCTATCTATCTATCTATCTCAAATATTGTAAAATGTATTGATTTTTATCGATTTCCATGTAATTTCTCATTTTAAAGATTTATCCGTAAGTTGAAAATATTTCTATACGTAAGCTGCTGCGTCAGTATGCAAAAGTGGATCAGTAATTTCGTAGTCTGACATGTACACATTAACTGATTTTAAACTATAAAAGTTTAAATGTATGATTTTCGATCAATATGATTAATAATCACCACTGAATTAGGTGCATTAACAAGAAATAATATCATGTTAAAAATAAATATTTACTCCGTGTAATAATATTGTTTTCATCATTAAGCCATGTAGTTATTGATGCACATACGTACCTCATCTTTTAAATTGATATTGACGAACTGAATGCCCTTTCTCCTCACAGACTGCATTAAATTGAAACTCGAAGACAATTTCCTCTTGTAAACAGATCAAGTGAGGACAGCAAATTCGCCATTTTTTGTAATCAATTGCACTGTGATGCACCATTTGACAGACTTGCAGAATGTGAACGCTAACCTTTTACTCACGTTTAGTAAGAGCGTCATCATATATATATATATATATATATATATACTACTTAAACGTTATTTTTAGTGGATACTCGTATTTGAGTAGACGCTCCGTTTATTAGTGAAATATATGAGAACGCATATTTTTCTCTAATATTCAGGCCGGTAGACGAAAATAAAGCAAAAACTAAAAAGGGCTTGGTTTAAAATATACCTGTAACACGCATGCACGCACACACACATACACACATATATACATATATATATATATATATATATATATATATATATATATATATATATATATATATATATATATATATATATATATATGTTATTTTTAGTGGACACTCGTAATTGAGTAGGCGCTACGTTTATTCATGTACGAGTATCCGATAAAAATAACATAAAGTGATACAATTCTGTCGTGTGTATAAAATTCCATTCTAATAAATTTTCTTTGTTTGCGTTTAGATATGAAACTATGTGCAGACATGAAAAGACATCGAATTATCTATGACGCAAGGAATTTCGCTTGAAAGTATGAAATTCGCTTCGTCTGGTAAGAGGCGCCGGACTAAATGGTGTCTCTCAGGAACGCAGGTTTGATTCCTGCCGAAGGACGCAAATATTTCTTTAATAAGATTTCTCGAACATTTAGGTGAAAATAAAAAATTAAAAAAAAAAAAAAATTAAATTTAATAAATAAATGGGACACCTGATCAAATATTAGGTTGGTGCAAAAATAATGTCGTTTTCTCACATATGTTACTATGTAAGAAAACGACATTATTTTTGCACCAATCTAATACAAATATACACTAAAAATAATGTTTAAAGTGGGAAAATCTGTCGGATTAATAAAAAATACATTCTCTCTCTCCAACTCTCCCTTCCCCCCCTCTCTCTCTCTCTCTATATATATATATATATATATATATATATATATATACATATTATATTTTAAACATATACAATATGAGCTTCAGAATTAAACTTTAAATTTACAAAATGTATCTTGGAAATTTTCTGTGATACAACTGACATCATAAATCACATTGATACACGCACGTACACGCACACACACACACACATATATATATATATATATATATATATATATATATATATATATATATATATATATATATATATATATATATATATACTGCTATTTGAGAAGGCTCTCCGTTTATTCAAATACGAGTATCTAATAGAAATAACATTTAAAGTGATACAAATCAGTCGGATTAATAAAAATCGATACCAATAAATTCTCAGTTTTTATGTTTGGATACGAAACTCTGTGCAGACATGAAAAAAAAAATCGATAGATTTCATGAAGGGAGAAATTTCGCTTGAAGCATGAAATTGTCTTTCCCTGACAGTTTATTTTTTCGTGGCTAAGCATTAAGACGCGCCGGGCTAAACGGCGGCTTTGAGAGGCGTAGGTTTGATTCCTGTTGAAGGGTGCAAATTTTGCTTTAATAAGGTTTGTCGAACATTCAGATGAAAAAAATAGCTATCTCCATATTAGTCTTCTATCACTTTTCGGCAAAGTATTTTAGGCTTTAATCAATGCTGAAGTGATTAAACCTTTTACCTCTCACGACATACTCTCTGACAAACAATATGGATTTAGTTTTGCTCTGTCTATCACGCGAGTGTCCCTCAAGGTTCTAACCTGGGTCCTACGCTATTTCTGATCTTCATCGATTATCTTCCTGATGTAATCAGTTCCTAAGTAGGCATATATGCAGATGACACTACCATTTACTCCTGTAAATATTAAAGTTTAAGATGACAAAGTTAAACTGACCGCTGCTCTTGAAAATGACCTCCACTCAGTGGTTAACTGGGGTAGGAAATAGCTGGTCAGTTTAAAAGTCTCCAAAACTAAACTCCTCTCATTTAACCGCCATAGGGAAACTTCCCTAACCGCCATCGGCATGGCTGATGCTCGACTTCAGGAGAGCGTTTCACCACGCCTTCTTGGCTTCACGTTTTCAACTGACATGAAATGGAACAATTACATTGAATGATTATCTGCATCTTGAAACGTTGGTTCATTTTATCGTGTTAGAAAGTTTTCTTCTCAGAGTCCATCTTGCACATTTACATATTCGTCCGTGCATACTGTTGCCATATTTGGTCTGGTGGCCCTGCTGTTTATCTACAAATCTTTGACAAAATCCAAAGAGGTATCCTCAATGTAATCGATCCTGAGTTGGCATCTCGACTTCAGTCACTTTCTCACCGACATGACGTGGTTTCCCTCTGTCTTTTCTACAAATATTTTCGTGACAACTGCTCTGACGAGCTTTTTTTCTCTGGTGCCCGACTACATGAATTTAAGCGTGCTACTAGATTGCCATCTAGGTCTCACCATTTTACTGTTGAAATACTTAAATGTCACTTCTATGCCAACAGTTCTCGCACTTCCCACTTGTGGAACTCCTTTCCGTTTACTTCTTTGCCTGATAACTGCAATCTTCAAAAATTTAAACGCAATGTCAATCTCCTGCTTCCGTCGTCTTGGATGCCTTTCTTCAATCTCCACTATATTCTGTCTTTTCCCTCAATTTCACTCTCTGTAATACCCTGCGTATTAGTGGCACTCCCATCTTGCTTAGGGTGAATTATTTAAAAAACAAAATCCCTTTATTCGAAGTTTTAGTTGATACCAACAGTCATAATTTTATCACTTATAAAAAATTTTATAAAAAAAAAAGAAAAAAAAAATACTAGCAGAAACGCGTGACTCCTTAACTAAAAAAATTGCTGTTTTACCAAAATAATCTCTTCTTCTGACACATTATTTTATAAAGTACTAATCAACATTAAACAAACACTTATACAATCAATTCCTTACCATGTAGATAACGAACAAATTAACCATAAATCTTTACTCCACATTAAAAATATATTTTTCACCACATGAAACTCTATCTTGAAGTGTAAATGAAATAAAATTAGCCCAAAAGGATTGATTGGTTTGTTTTTTCATTGTTTATCAACCATTTATTGTTTTTTTTTAAAACTGAAACATATTATGGTTTATTACAATAATAATATTTTTGGAAGTGAATATTTCATTAACCTTTTATTTTTGGGAATAATAATAATTTTTCCAGATACACGTCCTACTTGGGTGGGGTGAGAAGAACACATATATTTCCCAAAGGTATCTAACCGATATTAAATAAAACGTCTTTCACCACGGTATTATAAAGTGCGTATGAAATATTTAAGATATATAAAGAATGAAAACAAAAAAAGAAAAAGAAAATGAATTTTTTTTGTGTGGTCTCGCTCCCTTTAAACGTTAAAAATGACGTCATCGTATTCAAACTTTCAGCTTTCGAAAGATTACCAGGATGTAGACAAAGCAATCAAGCTTAACACACAGAGAGTATGTGATTCTATATCAAAACAACAGTAAGCAAACATGAACTTTGGGCATGTTATCCATATTTCGATCTATGGGATCGAAATATGGATAACATGTCCAAAGTTCCAGTTTGGTGAACTGCAAAAACTTATCCGAAAATGGTAAATAATAAAAAGAAAAAAGAAAAATTATACAGACCTTGTCGGTTGAGTTTAAGCAAATTTGTTTCTATGTACACACACACAAACACACATATATATGCATACATATGCACACATATATAGTGATTTTCCAAGCGTAGTTTAGATGTGGCACAAGGCCGAAAGTAGGGGGCACCTAGTGAGAATGAAACTCACTACTCAGTCGTAATTGTTCTAGCGAGACAAGCTTGCTGACCATTACATCGCCTCGAGGTGCCCTATATACACACATATATACGCATACATACATATATATATATATTGGTGAATTTAATGACAAAATGGAAGAAAAACACCTACGTTACACGACTAATATTTAGTATTGGAATTTAAATCGCCATTCTCTCCATATATATATATATATATATATATATATATATATATATATGTATACGAATACAAGCTTGGTATAGATGGAATAAAAAATAACCAAAACTACTAAGTGCTCAATAAAAAGTAGATCAAATAATATTTATTAAAAAATTATAACATGAAAAGTGACGTTATAACATGCTTATATTATAATTTGTTAAAATTATATATATATATATATATATATATATATATATATACGTACACACAAGGGCACACACACGCACACGCACACACACACACACCCATATATATATATATATATATATATATATATATATATATATAAATAGACACTGAAGACGATAACTTTAACGAGCGCTATAATAGCATAACTTAACGCCATAAATATAATTACATAACTTAAAATATATATACACAAATTACAAACGGCGTTTTTTGTATTTATTTCTGTCATATAAATGGAACTTAATTTATCGATAAAGCCTTTATTAGTTTAGTGAATATCATACGGGGCGCGAAACGCGTTACTTAGAATTTTTTCTTATTACATTTTGACATTCATTTAACAAATATTAATCTGATGACACACACACACACGCACATATATATATATATATATATATATATATATATATATATATATATATATATTAATTTGACAGATTTTCATTAATCTGGCAGATTTCTTTCACTTTAAACGTTATTTTTTAGTGAATACTCGTATCTGAGTAGACGCTCCGTTTATGTAACGTAAATGTTCGAGATTTTTTTTTTCTTTAATAAACTTTCTCGAACATTCAGGCGGGTAGATGAAAATAAATAAATAAATATACTGATTAATAAATCAACGGAGCGCCAACTCAAATACGAGACTCCAACATATATATATATGTGTGTGTGTGTGTGTTTTCAACCTTAAAATTGAAGATTTTAAAAGTATATATTCAGCTTACATATAAAAATATATTTAACCAAGTTGGGGAGGAGGAGAATATGCGAATCGAAAAATAAAAGAAAAAAGAAACAAAATAAAAGATAACCAGTTATTAGTCTGAGCTCTTCAACGACAGAACCTAAATACATGCACCATGACAATAAAAAGGTGAATGGAAAATACTACCAGTGAATGAGCAATATAAAACACGGATTGATTACATTAAGACCCGGAAGTCAAAAAAAAAAAAAAAGAAGAAAGTCTGAGCTGTATACCCGCACGTCCAGTAACCTACTTTTACCGGATGGGACATTTAATTCTCGTAAACCTCAAAAACTGAATTTAGTCTAGACTTTGCTTCATCGTACTTAATTATTTCTTTTAAAAGCAAATTAAATTCTTTAATTGAATTTATTACAACATTTTAGTTTAAAACAGATAACATCTCAACATTGTGTAATCAAACATTTGGAGTAATATTGTATCCTGTAATAAATATAAATTGTATAGTTCGGAAAATGTTCCGTCCATTTGCAATTATCTTCGATTAGTGAGGTTAACGCAAGATTGTTATTTTTTTCTTCCAAACCACGATTCGTTTCCACTTCCTAATCCATTCTGTCCCTATTATCATTTAGGTCAGTGCTTTATGATTTTAAATGTCAGTGCCATTCTGAATATATTGGCAGAACTAATCAGAGATTGGAGGCAAGGATTGATCAGCACCTATCACCTAAGATCTGTTGAAAGAATTATGGAAATTTGTATACGCTTGTTAATACTTTCACTTTTACTTGTGCCTCGTCTTTTATCAGAGATTTTTTTTCACAGTACTCAGCAGAGGCGCATGTGGATTCGCGTATAAAACTGCTTGAAACACTTTATATTAAGTATAAGCAACGTTCCTTTTGTAAGCAGGAGGAATGGTTGCTGGGTCTAAATGTAATCTGCCTGGGATTTGCTGATTCTCTACAATTTTCCTTACACCTTTTTTAGTTGTTGCATACATATTTATATATTTTGTCCTCAGTTGAGCTCGGAAGAGTGAGGAGTAGTAGAAAATTTGTATACTTGTTAATACTTCCAGTTCTGCAATTGCGGAAAACTTAATAAATTATTCAAATTGTATCTCGTCTTTTATTATAGATATTTCCACAGTAGTCAGCAGAATACATTCAGATTATCATTTGGATTATCATTTGGATTATCATTTGGATTATCATTTGAAAGTATTTCAGATCCTGTATGTTAATTCCAGGAGCTCTTCCCTCTGTAAAGAGAAGGAATGCTTTTAAATGTAATAAGTCTGTGATTTATATTGCTGATTCTCTACTAGTATTTTTTCTTAACCATTTTTTTAGTTTTTGGCCACATATTGCACAATATTCGAACCTATGTCCCCATGTTAGTTCTGTGATTTGTGATTTTAAATGCCAGTGCAATGTTGAATATATTGGCAGAACTAATCAGATATTAGAGGCAAGGATTGATCAGCACATATCAGATCTGTTGAGGTGAGTATGAAAATTTGTATACTCTTGTTAATATTTCCAGTTTTACAATTGCTGAGCACCTAATCAATTATCTGACTTACTTTTATCAGAGATTTTTTTTCTCTGATTCAAACCTGCCTCCCCCAAAGTAGAGGAAACCGTTTTTAGATTTGACTTGCTTATAACGATTGATACTACTTTTGATCGACAAATGTTCTTCGCGGCTAAATCGGTATTTAACGACGGTTTCACTGTCAAGAGTTCACGCTGGTTCGGATCCTGCTGAAGGGCGGATAATTTTCTTTAATAAGATTTCTCAAATTGACGACAATAAATAAATATAGTGTTTAATAAATAAACGGAACGTCTACTCAAATACTAGAATCTGCTAATAATAATAAAAAAAGTAAATCTACTGCTGTTATGAATGCATTACGCTTCAAGTACGAATTGAGTTCTCTTAGTCACTGAAGTATTTCGTATAGAAAAACGCTAAAATTTCCCTTTCTCTCTGCCGACGGCTTAGGTGTAGAATATCTGACTGATGCCAAATCAGTCGAGTTTCGATCCCGGCTTGAAGCAATCGAACGTCTAGCCACACTGAAGAGAAGTGATACAGTGAAACAGTCTGACTGTGGATGACTATATATATTGACAGAAAACTTGTGAGTAAAATTGGGTAGACGGAACCCTTGGGGCATGTCGATAGCTGTGCTAGCACAAAGTCACAAGTCATCGTGGCCGAGGGCTTGAACGTGCTGGCCTTGCTCAAATTGGTGATCACGCTAGATAACACGCTCTTTCCTAGAAACTGTAACCAAAGTCTGCTCAGCATAGGTGAAATATAAACCACAGGTGGACAATGTGGGTGTGTTGAATAAATACGAATGCGCCTGAACAAGCGTCAGCAATAAGGATTGGCTTGTCGCACTAGTAGACAGGTATCCTCGAATACCATGGCCAGCTATACATACATATATATATATATATATATATATATATATATATATATATATATATATATATATATATATTAAACCAAGAGTGGGGAGGAGAGCATGGATAAGAAAAAATATTACTCACTGTAAAATAGTGAATTGAAAAAGGAAAGTTATAGCTCCTCGCTCTTTAATAAGATTTCTCGAACAATCAGATGAAAATAAATGAAATTTAATAAATAATCGGAGCGTCTACTCAAATACGAGTATCCATTAAACAATAACATTTAAAGTGATAAAATCTGTCGGATTAATTAATAAAATTCCATTATTTCTTTAGAAAATGTATATATGTATAATGATTGCAAGCTGTTATAATTTAAACTGAATTATTCGGGTCAACAACAAGTATTCTATATTTTAGTGTTGGATTTAAATGCATACGTATTTTTAACTATATTTATCATGAAGATACAATGAAACGTAAACAATGCTATGTTCTAAAATCATAAGGGTAGCTTAAGACTATGTAGACGTAGCATATCTCCTGGACTTGCAAGTCGAGGAGATATTCCACTTGTCTCTAAAGTTTCAGCTGCTCTCAATGCCATAGCATTAGTCAAGATTGATTGATTTGTTTTTTTATTGCTTATCAACCTTTTACAGGTTATTTAAAATCAGAATATCTTTTTTATATTGTAAGAATTTTTTGGAGATAATAAAGATTTACTGGTACATATTCTACTAATTAACCCATAGCTTGGAGGAGAAGATTTAAATTCATATAGTATCTTCTCTTAAATGTATATAACGAACCCGACTGGAATTGGAACTCGGCTCTCTGATTTCCTATTCGGTGCTGTTATCAATTACATCACCCGCACATGCAAGATTACAGCACGTGTTATTCCCAAATGGTCACCATCTAAATACTGACCAAGGTCGAAGTTGCTTAACTTCGATGATCATACAAGAATGTTTCAACGTGAAATGACCGTAAGCAGCAGCGACTCTAATTACAGATAATTCTCATAAAAATAATTTGCAACTTTGATGATCTTCTACCAACGTTCTATTGCCTACTGCATCACTGTATTGGTATACGAGCTGCTCGGCAGCGGACAAGATATCCCACCAAAGACAAATTGCACAGAAAATAAACGGCTGCTCACTTCACTCCTTGGGGGATATTTCTAATTCACGCTGTCGCAGAAGAGGAGAAAATATAACGAAAGACGTCTCGCATCCAAGGTCCCACTTGTTTGAAATTTTACCCTCAGGGCAGCGTTTTAATTCGATTAGTTCTACGACAAAGTGCTTGAGAGACAACTGTTAACCTTGGGCTCTGCGTAAAATGAACGCCGCCGCAGGCTGGCAGTTTTCAATATATCTGAAATATATTACTTTTCTTCATTCGATGTCGCGCTTATTTTGTGTATGTGTGAGTGTGTATATGTATGTGTGTGTGTGTGTGTGTTTGTGTGTGTTCGCGTTGGTGCACTTGGGAGCTGATATCTAATTTCATTGTGCATTGCGCAGTGACAAATGAATAAATAAATAATTTCTCTGGACCCTTAACCTGTCAAACTGACCAGGGGAATTCAGAGCAGCATGGATCCATCCAGCTCTTATGCCAAATAACAACCTAAAAGAGACTGTTTGATCAACACAAGGAATGTTAAAAATTTCATGTTAAAAAGATAAAAAAAAAACAAATGAAAACTACAGACAAAAGTTCATTTCTCCATCAAGACATTCAGTTCTGTAGTTCAATGCTACCAGCAAGCAGAAATATTTCTTCTCCCGATGATGGCCATTTTGGCCGAAACTAGTCGAGGAATCTAAATGAAATAATAATAATAATAAAAACGAAAGAATATTAATCTACAACCGAGATTAAAATCTTCAGACACACTCGGTTGTAGATTAATATTCTTTCGTTTTTATTATTATTATTATGTCTGAAGATTTTAATTTTTTAATATTTTTTATTGTTCAATATATATATATATATATATATATATATATATATTGAACAATAAAAAATATTAAAAAATTAAAATCTTCAGACACAGACGTGGCCTGACGATTGCATATAGCATGAAACAGACTGTCGCCTCTAAGTGTTGACTTCTGTGTTCACTTTTATATTTACACACGCTCTATCTCTGATATTGAGCACTTTATTCCATAAATATAGCACACCTTAAGACTATATTTCTTTATATATATATATATATATATATATATATATATATATATATATATATATATATACATATAAGCATTTCATCCCAAGCAAGGCGGGAAGCCACTAAGACGCAAGGTGTTACAGAAAATTTAGAGCAAGATAGCAGTGATAGAAGAAAGGATGAGGGTAGTGGATAGATCAAGGCAACTGGAGATGTCGATTGACATTACACTTGAATAGCTGTAGATTATAGATCACAGGGAAACAGGAAAAGGGAAGTTCCACAGGCGAGAGGTGCGAGACATGAAGCTATTAGAGTAGGAGAGACGGCTACATTTAGGAGTTTCGACAGTGAAGGGGTGAGAGCGGGATGCCAGCCTCGTAAGGCGCTGGAACTCATGACGTCTGGGAACCAGCGAATGCAGCTCCTCGGAGCAATTTCCATGAAAGAGTATTTGTAGAACAGACAGAGAGAGGCGACGGCGCGTCTGAGAGAAAGTGACTGTAGACGAGACGCCAGAGCAGGGCCAACTACATTGCATATTCGCAAACAAAAGGGACACCAGACCATATATGGCAGCAATACTCCATGCAAGGGCGAATTGTTGATTTGTAGATCTGGAGGATCGACTCCGGGGAGAAAAACTTCCTGACGCGGCTCAGGGAGCCAACTTTCCTTGCAGTGGACGAGGCAATTGATTCAATGTATTTATTCCATCTCAGGTCAGCAGTCAACGTGAGACTGAGAAGCCGCAGAGAGTTGCTCTCAAGAAGTTGAGCGTCAGACATTCTAATGGAGGGAAGGGAAGGATCTCTGTGGTGATTAATAGAGAGCAGTTTTGTCTTGGAAGCGTTGAAGTTGACCAGCCAATTCATGCCCCGGTTCACAATCGATTGGAGGTCCTTTTCGAGACGCACGGCCAGGCGAGTTTTGTCAGCGAGACTAGATTTGTTTTTGAAGCAGGAATAAATTGTGGTGTCATCCGCGTAGATGCCAACTTGGGAAGTTATTGCGTCAGGAAGGTCATTTATGTAGATAAGGAATAGAGTGGGGCCTAGGATGGATCCTTGAGGAACACCTGCGTTCGTGGGATAGGAACTGGAGGAGAATCCATTGAGAACGATCTTCAATTTACGGTTTGACAGGAATGATCGTATTAGGTTATATAATCGACCCGTAATGCCATAAACCTGGAGCTTGCGAAGAAGGTCGGCATGCCAAACCCTATCAAATGCTTTGGAGATGTCTAGTGCCACGGCTCGGGCTTCCCCGTTATTTTGAAGAGCTCGGTAGACTGTTTCAGTGATGGCCGTAAGCACATCGGCTTTAGATCGGGCAAAGCGGAAACCATATTGCTTGTCTGAGAGCAGATTATGGGATGTGAGGTGGTTAACCACCCCGGTATTGATTAGGGCTTCGAAGACTTTGCCGAAGAGGGGAAGGAGACTGATAGGACGGTAGTTGGAAAGGTCAGAGTGGTCGCCGGAGTTCTTGAAGACAGGAACGATCGAAGAGGACTTCCAGCAGTCAGGAAAACAAGATTCCTTGAGACAGTAGTTGTATAGTTTAGAAAGGGCGGGCGCCAGTTCAGGCGCGCATTTCTTCAAGACAATGGCTGGTATCCCGTCTCCACCACTAGCCTTATTGGGGTGATATATATATATATATATATATATATATATATATATATATATATATGTGTGTGTGTGTGTGTGTGTGTGTGTAAGATGATATTTCATGGTGAAGAAGAAGCTCAAATGGAGAGAATAGGCGTGGAAAGATTGTATTCCGCCAATCTCCCAAAATGGATATGTAGGTAACATATAAGTAATATTCGGGCTCAATAAACAGATCATATATTTCAAATTATACTTAATATAGTTAAAATTAAACTATTTTACTTTCCTTTTTTTTACGTATTTTCATGCTTACAGGTAAGCTTGTAAGCTTGGGTGTGCGGGTGTTGTAATGGAGAATGGCTCAAAATTCTTAATCGAAGAGCCGTGTTCCAATTCCAATTGGATTCGTTATATTTATTTATGCACAAAAATTCTTGGTATGTATTTAGGAATGGATTTTTCATTGATCAATCCGACATATTTTAATTTATTGCTTGATCGTTATTTTTAATGGAAACCCATATCTGGGTAGATGCTCTGTTTTTATTTATTCATTTATGAAACACTATATTTATTAATTTCTATCTACCGACCTGAATATTCAAGAAAATCTTTGCAAAATTTTCTGGTGATATTTTTCGAATATTCGGGAAGGTAAATAGAAATAAATATACAATTTAATACATAAATAAATAAAAACAGTGCATCTACTAAAATATGGGCATTCACTATAAATAACGTTTGAACAATAAATTAATATATATATATCCTTAATATTTGGTTACAAGTAAAGTTCTCGTGGTTTATAAAGAGGTTTTATATCCAACATATCATGTGAAACTTCCTTTCAACCAGATATCTATCTATCTGAAATGATAGATAGGTAGCTAGATATTAATAGTCTATATCAATAAGAAATAGTATCGGATTAGAAATAAAATCCACTAATTCTTTAGAAATTCATTCGGATACAAAAAATAAAACATCCAAAATTAACAGATAACTAATTGAAAAAGTACCAAGAAGAGATGATAACTGTACCTTGCTATGCTAAGAAATTCTTCTGTGGCTGGACAGTGTAAGGCTCTCCTATTTGAAGTTGATTTTTAAATCGGACGAACCGCGCATGTTCTTTATCAAATCTCTCTAATAAGACATCAATTACTCTGTTTAAAAACAGGTATGTCCACTAATTATCGTAATATATATATACATATATACATATATATATATATATATATATATATATATATATATAATGAAGGAATGAATTAGTTTCAAAATGAATTAGTTTCAAAAAGTCGTCACAGAAGTAGATTTAAACTTCTGTAATATTTTTTATCTTTATTTAAAAAAATTATCTAACCCTTCTAATGCTAAACATTTTGCTATAGTTATTTCTATATTTTGTTTTCTCCATCTGAATCCCTATCTTATAACCTTCCCCTCTTTTATGAACCCCTTCTCTTTGTTTACATTTTCTTTATTCTTTTAATTCTTTAAAAAAATGGATTTGTTGTTTTTTAAAAATATATTCTGTGTATGGTTGGTATTCTTAATAATTTAACTTATCTTTTAAATGGTTAATATAATTATTTTTATTTTTAATCATATTTTTCTTAATAAAAGCTACCTAAAAACGATTTATTGTTAATCTTATTATATTTTATTTATAAGCATATTTTGGTAATTTTGAGTGGTAACACTTTTTTTTCGTTATATGATTAATTATTAATAATTTCGTTTTATAAAACTTCTTTTTTTGGCCTTCCTTGAATTTCAATTCATCTTTCTTATAATCCCAACTTGGAGTGTTAAGATTAATATCTGGATTGAAGTAGTGTAGTTTTTTTTCATTTAAGCCAGACACCATCCGCCCTCCCCTAACTACCACTCGGGAAATTTGTGTAGTCTGCTATGTTGTGGGATAGCTCTATATCTATTTTTCAACTGCTGTTTTTTTTAAATATAAAATTTTACATCACTAGTTCCGACACTGAATACAGTCCACCATTTCAATTGAATAATGCTAACGCCTGACTTTAGTTAAAATAGTCTATACTCATGAGGTTTTGGATTTCTATATTATGTAATTTAATATATATATATATATATATATATATATATATATATATATATATATATATATATATATATGTGTGTGTGTGTGTGTGTGTATTTCATTTTCAATGTTGTTGGTTCAAACATGGCATCTTAGCTTCAGTCACTTTCCGTTTCTATAAATACTTTCATAGTATTTATTCTGATGAAATTTCCACTATGGTTCCTAAACTTCATGAATTTAAGCGAAATGCTAGATTGGCAGCAAGGTCTCATCCTTTACAGTTTAAATAGCCAGATGTAACCGAAAATTCTATGGTAACAGATACTTCTATCGCATTTTTCGCTTGTAGAATTTTCCCCTGGCTTTTTGCTTCCTAATTAACTTTCATCTTCAAAACTATAAATGCAATATTAATAGTTATCTTCTTGCCTTCTTAAGTCTTGCTCTTTTAATGTTCTTTCTCCTCTATTATTTGATTAATATATATATATATATGTGTGTGTGTGTGTGTCACGGTTACATTACATATGACTGCCCCTCCTAAGGCTCTCTATTACGTGATCACCATTGTGATATTTACATGAGATTGGATCAACAAGCTCGTAAATTGGCACGGGCTGTTCACTAAATTTTGATCTGCTAAAGGTCGACATTAAGGACGCTGACAAGGATAGAAATGATTATTTTTTATGTAATAAATCCTTTTTTCATTGGTCTACGTACTTCTCTCTCTCTATTTTAATCTGTCTCTACTTTTCTTTCTTTCTCACTCTCTGTCACTATATATATATATATATATATATATATTTTATATTTAGGCAGCAATTTTTCATTGATGCATGCTTCATGGAATAATATAGAAAAGTTGTGTCTATTTTGAGTAAGTTTTCTTTCATATTGTCTGATAAGCTTAATAACATTATAATTGAAAGACGATGTAGCCTTCGGCTTACATAAGCCATTATCAACAATGACAATTACATTTCAATATATCAAAAAATACACGGACGAAACAATAATGATAGTCTGTTTTTGTTGCATGGAAAATTGCAAAGCAACGACAATGTATACAAGACGCGGATGCGAAAATCCCATCGGAGCTCGTGACGTCACACCTGAGATCGCGAGAGTGAAAACGAGAAGTATTAAGTATGGGAAACCGTTGGTATGAAAGGAACTTACTTGAAATAAATAGACACAACTTGTCTATAATTTAATATATATATATATATATATATATATATATATATATATATATATATATATATATATAGTATCCGCGTAAACAGGAACACGCGCGCAAACGCATATCCGCACAGGTGGGCATATGGCCGCACGCTCTCAAACGTACACGCGAGCACAAACAATAAAGAAAAAAAGAATCTTACACCAATGATAAATGTATAAAAAAGAAAAAAAATCGAAAAATATAAGCAGTAAATTACTGATAGCCCATGAAGAGTGGACGGATACGTCCGTCTACTAAACTTTGGTGTCGGAATGCTGAAGATAACAGCAATCAGCTAAGTGCCAAACATTTACTTATATCTTATATAAATGTATATGTGAATACAGGGCGTGTAAGGTATTTGAGAACAAGGAACGAAAAACACCTACATTTTACAAACAACTAAATTTTATTGAGACAAAACTTGGTACACAGATGCAGTAATAGTTGGATGCACATGTTTTATTCAATGTACCCGCCTTCACCAACAATGATGGTTTCTGTGCAGAATCGGAATTGTTGGTATTCACGCATCACGTGGTCTGTATTGATATTGGATATTACTTGAGTAATGGCGCCTTTCAGCGAACCAGTCGTATTGTGCGTACGTTGATTAGTTTCCCATTTCAACAACGCCCCACATGTAACGGTGAAAGGTGTTTAGGTTTAGCGAGTAAGGTGGCCACATGTTTGGTGTGATATGGTCGTGCAGATATGATCACCATTCAATCTTGATCAACATAGCTTTCAGAGCAGTTGCAAAGTCCTGCTGAAACACATACAGCCTTCCATCGTATACATGGTCTATCGCGAGATTTGCAACTTTTTCTAGCACCTCCGTGTAGACAGCAAGACCCTGTTGAAAGAAATGGGATCTCATGATATTTCCTCTACCATTCTAAAACCGTCACAGAAGCGTGAACTCTTCTCTCTCTCTCTCTCTTTCTCTCTCTCTCTCTATATATATATATATATATATTTATATATATATATATATATATATATATATATATATATGCAATTACTATATATATTATTTATATATTATATATGCGCAGTATATCAGTAATGGAGCTGACATATTTAGTTGCGTTGATGTGAGTTTGTGACCCTGGGTTTCACGCCCTTTGCCACTTTCGCTGCATCACAGCTCATCAATGTGACTAGACAATCGATTGCTTCAAGCCGGGATCGAACACCGACCGATTTAGCATAACTAAATTAAGTATAATTTGCAATATATGTTCTATTTATTGGGTTCGATAATTGCCTGTTTCTTAATAGCGCCAGTATTACTTACCATTTGGAAGATTTTGTCCTTATTCATGGAACCGGAACAAATTATCGTGATGTAGATAATGATGATGATGATGATGATGTTGTAGATGAAATATTTTAATAATAATGTTAATATTAAAATTCGTATAGGGCTAAAAGTAAAGAAACGAAAAGAGGATTGGTTATATATATATATATTTTTTATGTCAAACTTTTGTCAGTTTCATTACGGTGAGCAACTGATGCATTTGATGTTAAATTACATTTTTTATACAGCCTCATGCAATTAAGAAAAAAAATTTCTGATATGTAAGTAAGGGCTTAAGATTTGGAATTAACCGGTTTAAAAGTTTTTTGATCCGGAAATGTCATAATCGCTAATTTTTCCTGTTGCCAGAGGTTGCAAATATGGCTGTGATTGTTGTACGGTTTTGTCTTTTTTAAAATTTATACACTTTATCAACAAATCTCTGTTGTTTTTTTTTCTTTTAAATTCCACACATGGTTAGCTAGTTTGGCAAAGTACCGAATATTTTCTAGCTTAAAAGACGACCTAAATCGTCTTTTAAGTAAGCAAGGGGAGAGAGACAGGGATAGAGACAGAGAGAAGGAGAATTAATTTGCTTTGTGAAATGTCCTTTTTTTCTGTTCATATATTTCATTTAGAATCCTTCATGTTTCTCCGATGTATTTTTTGTGGCAATTATTACAGGCGACTGTGTAAATTTCTCCTTCAAGATTTAGAATGTTGTTTTGTTAAATGTTCATTAAGTCTTTTATTGTTTTAGATGTAGTAGTAACAAACATTGAAAACACTTTCAATATTCTTCAGTACCCTAATTATTTTAAATTCAATATGAAACTAAAGGCTCATAAAATATTCTAAGATAGGAAAAACAGCTCCTTCTGAGAAAACCAATGAATCCAAAAATATATTGTCCAACCCGGTACCTCTATCACAATATAATTGAAAAGAACTCAACATAAAATTTGTTGCTGCTGCACCTAAAACAATATACAAATACATCGACTTTTCTAAATTACGAATGATCCTTCTCAGATAAGGAGGATTTCCGTCAGAAATTGTCCGGAATTCATTTCGGAACAAATATGCTCCAAGTTTTCGACATCATAAGGGTAGGTAGAGACAAATGGTGAGTGTTGTGACGTAGGCAAAGAGTATTCTGACATGGCAATGTGTGAGTGTGGCTGTGGTATATCCTATGTAAGACATCTTACATAGGGTATACTGTCAACTAGACTCAGCTGCCACCTATAGGACGAAAGTTCCATCAGGCACCACATTAATAAGTAGCATAAAGACTATTGTAACATTAGACAGATACTCACAAACAATAGCAAAATACTAGCAAAATCAAAAAGTAAAAACGGACTTAGGATCCTTGAAACAATATTGATACAACAAAAATAAACATAAAAATAGCATCTATTACAATTTAAGAGACTGCATCTTGAAATGCACACAATAAAACAAAACACGCCCACAAACGTCATAGTCTTTGCCTCTGTCACAGCAGTCGCTATTTGTCTCTACCTAACCTGACGATGACTTTAGTAAGTCGAAAGCTTGGACCCTATTTCTTCCGAAATGACCTTTAGACAATTCCCAATTTCCTCCTAGTCTGAGAACATTCATAAGTTTGAAAAGTCGATCAGAATCTCTCTTTCTTTCTTTCTTTCTTTCTTTCTTTCTTTCTTTCTTTCTTTCTTTCTTTCTCTCTCTCTCTCTCTCTCTCTCTATATATATATATATATATATATATATATATATATATATATTTAAAAAATCCGGAGGTCAGTTGATTCTGCTACCTAACGCGTTTTTTAATTTTTTTTAAAAACTAAAGAACACTACATTATTATTTAAAAAAATAAATGAACAAACGCACGACGTTAGGTGTAATAGAAACGGAGGAGGAGGATTTGAAGAAGAAGAAGATGAAGAAGAAGAAGAAGGAGAAGAAGAAGAAGAAGAAGAAGAAGAAGAAGAGTATTGTAAATGCATCGGTAGGGAGAGGTTAAATTACATTTTTTATACAGCCTCATATGCAATTAAGAAACATTTTCTGATATGTAAGCAAGGGCTTAAGACTTTGGATTAACCGGTTAAATTTTTTTTTTGATCCGGAAATGTCATAATCGCTAATTTTTCCTGTTGCCAGAGGTTGCAAATATGGCTGTGATTGTTGTACGGTTTTGTCTTTTTTAAAAATTATACACCTTATCAACAGATCTCTTGTTTTTTTTTTCTTTTAAATTCCACACATGGTTAGCTAGTTTGGTAGAGTAGCGAACATTTTCTAGCTTGAAAGACGACCTAGATCGTCTTTTAAGCAAGCAAGGGGAGAGAGACAGATATAGAGACAGAGAGAAGGAGAATTCATTTTTAAAGAAGATTTTTATTTGCCAGTAGTTTTCTTTGGAAAATTCCTGGGAAGATTCTAGTATACGTGATCAATTATTCAATTATGATTGTTTCTTTTGATTTCTGTTGTATATACATTTCTTTCCGGGTCCCAACCAGAAACCTAAGGTCAGAAATGGTTTGATGACATTTTCTACTCATCATTTTTTATAAAAGAAAACTATGATCACTCATCTTTTCGTAATGTGTAAACTGTACTTGTGAGTACAATTTTTTTGTATTTCTTTAAGGGAAGGGCTACTAGAAATCCATTCAATAACTATATCAATACTTTTTCCAATCAATCAGAGATCGAGATCTCTAACTATTTCTGGAATTATTGATATCCACACATGTCACATTTTTGAGATTTCTACTTCAAGATCCTTGTATTTTGATAATTTTTTAAGACCTTCAAAGATACATTACAATCTGCAGAGACTGCTCTCTCAATAAGAAAGTACATTCTCTTTTTGTGGTCTTTATTCAATTATTATTATTATTATTATTATTATTATTATTATTATTATTATTAATAATAATAATAATAATGCCAATGTCGTTACGTCGTTTTAATTCAAACCAGTCGACCTCCCAGTGGGGCCGCAACTGGAAGCGTAAAAGCCAGTAAGGGCAGGTTGTTGATAAGCCAACTGGTAAGCTCAAATAGACATATATTTCAATCTGTGTCATTATATGTTGTATAATTTTCAGGCCTGCTGCAAATCGGTCCCAGTTGAGCCCTGGCTATTGACCGTGGACGAATAAAGAGTTTCTTTTTACGAAAAGGCATTTCTCAATTCATATTTGATCAACAAGCGAAGAGGTTCTGGTTACTCTAGTAACAACGATGATGAAGATGTACTGACAATAATGTCTTCTGTGGATGAGGAGAGAAAGAGAAGAGGAAAGCGATGAAAGAGAGCGAAAATAGAAAATAAAGGGAAAGAAAGAAAGAAAGAAAGGGACAAGAAGAAGAAAGAACTAAAAAAAGAAGGAGACAAGAGAAAGAACGAAAAGATTGTAAAAGTTTTAAAAGAAACAAAACGATTTAAACCAACAAATATAAGTGCGGTGACACAGACAATATAAAAAGTTGAAGTAAAGTTAATAATCTATATTATAAAAAACGAGCAGATTCTATGTCCGTCACACACTGTGACTTTGCATGTGTGTATGTAATGTATATCTGAGTGTCAGTGTTGTGCGTGAGTAATGTACACAAAATCACACATTCAATGTATACACTAGCAAATTCACGCACACACAAATGAACACACAATCTGACTGAGTTTGAAATTAGACATTAGCATTACAAATTCTCCACCCACTCACTCAATATGGACAACTTCTATTCTGGGCTGAAAAATGAAATTGTACAGTTCAAGCCAAAAAAAAAAACAAAACATTAATTCTTTTAAACCCTAAAAAATTTGGATATTTAAAAGATGTTATTGAAAATAATTCGGTAATAAATAGATATATTTTTAAATTACACTTTTTAATTTCGGAAAAATATATGTGCGTACAAACATAGATACACACAGTTTGAATGAAACAGTAATGATATTAGTGTATGGCAACACTTGTGTAATTCTGTATAGTAACAATCCCTTGGTATTTGTGTATGGCAACACTTGTGTAATTGTGTATGGCAAGAATCCATTGGTACTTGTGTATGGCTACACTTGTGTAATTGTGTATAGTAACAATCCCTTGGTATTTGTGTATGGCAACACTTGTGTAATTGTGTATGGCAAGAATCCATTGGTACTTGTGTATGGCTACACTTGTGTAATTGTGTATAGTAACAATCTCTTGGTATTTGTGTATGGAAATACTTGTGTAATTGTGTATAGTAAAAATCCCTTGGTATTTGTGTATGGTAACACTTGTGTAATTGTGTATAGTAACAATCCCTTGGTATTTACGTATGGCAATACTTGTTTAATTGTGTATAGTAACAATCCCTTGGTATTTACGTATGGCAATACTTGTCTAATTGTGTATAGTAACAATCCCTTGGTATTTGTGTATGGAAATACTTGTGTAATTGTGTATGGAAAAAATCCCTTGTTATTTGTGTATGGCAATACTTGTGTAATTGTGTATGGCAAGAATCCATTGCTACTTGTGTATGGCTACACTTGTGTAATTGTGTATTGTAACATTCCCTTGGTATTTGTGTATGGCAACCCTTGTGTAATTGTGTATGGCAAGAATCCATTGGTACTTGTGTATGGCTACACTTGTGTAATTGTGTATAGTAACAATCCCTTTTATTTGTGTATGGAAACACTTGTGTAATTGTGTATGGCAAGAATCCATTGGTACTTGTGTATGGCTACACTTGTGTAATTGTGTATAGTAACAATCCCTTGGTATTTGTGTATGGAAATACTTGTGTAATTGTGTATGGCAAGAATCCATTGGTACTTGTGTATGGCTACACTTGTGTAATTGTGTATAGTAACAATCCCTTGGTATTTGTGTATGGCAACACTTGTGTAATTGTGTATGGCAAGAATCCATTGGTACTTGTGTATGGCTACACTTGTGTAATTGTGTATAGTAACAATCCCTTGGTATTTGTGTATGGAAATACTTGTGTAATTGTGTATGGCAAGAATCCATTGGTACTTGTGTATGGCTACACTTGTGTAATTGTGTATAGTAACAATCCCTTGGTATTTGTGTATGGAAATACTTGTGTAATTGTGTATGGCAAGAATCCATTGGTACTTGTGTATGGCTACTCTTGTGTAATTGTGTATAGTAACAATCCCTTTGTATTTGTGTATGGCAACACTTGTGTAATTGTGTATGGCAAGAATCCATTGGTACTTGTGTATGGCTACACTTGTGTAATTGTGTATAGTAACAATCCTTTTGTATTTGTGTATGGCAACACTTGTGTAATTGTGTATGGCAAGAATCAATTGGTACTTGTGTATGGCTACACTTGTGTAATTGTGTATAGTAACAATCCCTTGGTATTTGTGTATGGAAATACTTGTGTAATTGTGTGTGGCAAGAATCCATTGGTACTTGTGTATGGTTACACTTGTGTAATTGTGTACAGTAACAATCCCTTTGTATTTGTGTATGGCAACACTTGTGTAATTGTGTATGGCAAGAATCCATTGGTACTTGTGTATGGCTACACTTGTGTAATTGTGTATAGTAACAATCCCTTGGTATTTGTGTATGGCAACACTTGTGTAATTGTGTATGGCAAGAATTCATTGGTACTTGTGTATGGCTACACTTGTGTAATTGTGTATAGTAACAATCCCTTTGTATTTGTGTATGGCAACACTTGTGTAATTGTGTATGGCAAGAATCCATTGGTACTTGTGTATGGCTACACTTGTGTAATTGTGTATAGTAACAATCCCTTGGTATTTGTGTATGGCAACACTTGTGTAATTGTGTATGGCAAGAATCCATTGGTACTTGTGTATGGCTACACTTGTGTAATTGTGTATAGTAACAATCCTTTTGTATTTGTGTATGGCAACACTTGTGTAATTGTGTATGGCAAGAATCCATTGGTACTTGTGTATGGCTACACTTGTGTAATTGTGTATAGTAACAATCCTTTTGTATTTGTGTATGGCAACACTTGTGTAATTGTGTATGGCAAGAATCCATTGGTACTTGTGTATGGCTACACTTGTGTAATTGTGTATAGTAACAATCCTTTTGTATTTGTGTATGGCAACACTTGTGTAATTGTGTATGGCAAGAATCCATTGGTACTTGTGTATGGCTACACTTGTGTAATTGTGTATAGTAACAATCCTTTTGTATTTGTGTATGGAAACACTTGTGTAATTGTGTATGGCAAGAATCCATTGGTACTTGTGTATGGCTACACTTGTGTAATTGTGTATAGTAACAATCCTTTTGTATTTGTGTATGGCAACACTTGTGTAATTGTGTATAGACACAATCCCTTGGTAATTGTGTATATGGCAACAATTGTGTAATTGTGTATAACTACAATCCCTTACTACTTGTGTATGCCAACACTTGTGCAATTGTGTATGACAATAATCTTTTGGTACTTGTATATGGAACACTTGTGTAATTGGGTATAGCAACCATCCCTTGGTTTTCTGGGTTTAATTATCCTACAGTTGGTTGCTAAATCGTAAAAAACAAATCAAAGTATTAATACGTTATAGTCTGCCGTTTTCGTTCTGGTGAGATTAACATTTCAGTGTTCATGAAATAAAAATTATAAACAAAATGAATAATTAAATTTTCCTTCTTTATAATTATAATGTTTTGTAGTCCCCATTATATCCTCCTCTGGATTATCCCTTCCAGACAAACAAACTGGTAAAACGTGTATACACACACACACACACACACACACACACACACACACACACATAGCATATACTTCTGAGAGAAATTTGGTAGCCGGTACCCTTGGGAGCTGTCGATAGCTGTGCTAGCACAAAGTCACAAATCATCGTGACCGACGGTTTGGGAATGCTGGCCTTGTTCAGATTGTTGATCATGCTAGATAACGCGGTCTCTCCCAGAAAATGTAACAAAGGTCTGCTCAGTACAGTTGCACTATAAACCATAGATAGTTTCTGTGGGGGTTGAATAAACACAAATGTGCCTGAGTATGCGTTTGTAATAGGGATTGACTATCCGCCCTAATAGACGGGTATCCTCGAATACGAATGGCCAGCTATATATATATATATATATATATATATATATATATATATATATATTTTATCATACATATATATATGAAGATAAGTACGCATATAAGTGTGTTGGACATGATTATTTATTCCATTGGGTGCTCTGGTATTACCCGCAATCTATAAATCTATAATTCAACTAATTTAAATTGATCTTAACGAGTTTAAGGTTAAATCCACCATCGCTTATAAATAATATTGGATATCTGTAGTTCAAACACTATTTACTGTGAATCTCAGAAAAAATACACATAAGGCTCGTATATAAAACGCCACACAGTAGGAACTGATATTAAATTACAAACGACGAAAGGTCCTGGCCATAAATAAACTCCAATCGAGACTGCTTCCCCCGGTATAAGATACCTTACGCCCCCCATCAATTGCTAACACAAACCCATTAACAATGGACCAGATGAGAACTGACATTGAAAATAAATTTAAAACAATTCTCCGAGAAAGGCACTTAGGGGCTGATGATAGCCGCGTACAGGACGGCTTGAAATAGGCTATACTTTATGTTGAGGCAATTTTTAGCAGTAAATAATACATATGCTCTGTTATAATAAATACATCGAGCTCTCTGTTGATCCCTTCTAATAATTAATATTACTAGGATCCACCGGGATTATATACCTCTATTATATATATATATATATATATATATGAGTGTGTGTGTGTGTGTGTGTGTGTGTGTGTGTTTTAAATTTAACCGTGACGGCCTGTTCGTTTATTGTTATTGCATTTTTTAAATTTTCTATAGGTCCTTGCGCACTGGAATCTAAATTTTGGATAAAGTGGTTAATTTCATATTTTTTCCATGTTTTGTTTTCAAGTATTTTCAACTATTTCGGTCATTATCAAGAACTGGTTGTTCTCCGTATGGTCGACAATTATTAGCAGGTATTCTGGTGTTTTTTGGAACGTTATAATTCAAATTAATTCTAATATACGCGTATGGTTTAAATGACATCATCTGTAAAACGGTTACCTCGAACTAAACTGCAGCAGAAAAGAATGTATTAAATGAAAAGAATGTACCAAATATTTATGCATAATATCATTATTGAAATGCATATTATATATTTTACACACACACTTTAAAAAATACGTCTCTTTTGGTGAAATATATTTTATTAATGCATGTTATATATAAGGTCAAAATTACAACGAACACTGAGTTCAAATGCCTCTTAAGGAACTGTGTCCCTGATCAAACCGTAATAATAAATAATTACCTCGGTCATACGACTACATGCCTATCCAGACGCCTGACGTTACACCTATCAAACCATAGCTCTATTAGAACCCATTTAAACACACACACAAACTTACCAGGCTCCATCCGAAAAATACTAGCAGAAAACACAAGCATAATAAACCTAATGGACCTGAAAAAAAAAGATTAAAGTTAATGGAAGCTCTAATAATAAAAAAGAAAATTCCATCACTTAGCAATATTAACTACGAGCAAGGCCAAAATATGCTAACCGTGTTCGGAAAATAAAAACCTCTATAAAACACTGAAAGTATACACATAACGCACATAATTAAACTGAAAAAAATAAAACCATCCTTGATAATGGCTAAATGTATAGCCGAAAACGCTCGGAATTATAGAACATTTGGACAATTTCTACACACTCTGTGTCCAAAAATGAAAGCAGTTTTTCGAACACAAGATAAATTAAATAAAAAGCTTAATCGTAGTATCTTGTCTGCCGTTTTTATGAAACGTGCATATATATATATATATATATATATATATATATATATATTTGTAAAAAAATCGCATTGCATTGTTTCGATCTATTTGCTCATTGCCCTCTTCTGTACATCATTTTAAAAATACATTTCCTCTTCCACGTTTTGCTTCTATTTTTATTAATTTTATTTTTTTCTGTTCATAAAATACCGAAGCAGTGTTGAATAACTACGACTTTTGTTTCATTTTGTTCCATGAGGTTTAACTTGGCCATAGCGCTACAGAACCCACCCACAGCATTAACAGCACTTGAGGGTTGGAGTCTGTTTTAGAACGGACTGCATGTTTTTGGTTTACAAAAATTCGTTTCTGGTTATCAGGATATCCAAAACGAGCCTGGTCATGGTCTGAAGCTGTCATTTGAGAGCGAGGAATTGAGAGCATATGTAGAGGCTCATCTAGAAACAAACAGTCGGGCGTTGAGATCAAAGCCGTGTTTAGCAGAGACAACAGTTGGGACACATCTGGCACAAATCGGCAAATGTAGTTCCAGAAATTTGTATTAAAAGAAAATTCCTTTGGAATCACACCAAGCATAGAGAAGAACATATTTCCTGTAGATTCCGTTTAGGCTGTGATGTTGAAGGCTGAATCCCGATTTTTATCGCTTTTTGCATTCTTGTAATTATATTCTTTAGTATTCGGACAAACATGTTCCGTTTGCTTGTTATACAAACGACATTTCGACCGTTGTATTCTCTGATCTTCTTCAGGTCTCTGTCATCTTGGAATTTCAAACCGAGCCCTTTATTCCGAACTATTTTTCTCTGTCCGCTTTACATAGTGAAAGGATATTCAGTGCGCAACAATCTTATCATTGTGTTAGCTGTTCATTTCATTTCTTCCACTAAAGAATATGTGATGTATGAGTACGACTAGACCCAATACGAAATGTTGGAACACTGTGATTTTATTGATGATCAGCTGCTTCTAAGGTTTGGCACTTGCTGCAATTTGCTTGATTGTTTTTTTTTTTTTTAAAAAAGATCTTCTTCCTCATTGTGTTGATTAGTGTTGATGAAAAGTGATTTCTCTCTGATTATAAAAAAAAAAAAAAACGTTTTATCCACTCCTCAAATTTTCCCCAAATCAACTCTTCATACCGAAAAGATTCTTCCAGGCATTTGTCAATGATGTCATGGAATCAGTCAATTTTAACCATCATAGCCAAGACTTTGCAACCGGGACAGACTATCATGGCATTGTCTTGCAGACAGGTCACGACATCATGCCAGTTTCCTCGCAGACTGGTCAAATCAACATGGCAGTGTCCTTGCAGCCTGGTCAGATCATCATGTCAGTTAATTTGCAACTTGGTCAGAACATCGTAGCAGTGTGATGGGAGCCTTGTCAGCTCATCATTTCACTTTCTTTGCAGCATGGCCGAGGCTTCATGTCAGTGTCCTCGCATTATTCCATTTAATTTGCAACTTGGTCAGACGATCAGGGCAATGGTTAATTTTTTTTCACGTTGGCCTCGGCATCATGGCAATGTCCTCGTCGGCTGGTCAGATCATCATGTCGGTTAATTTGCAGTTTAGTCCGATCATTACCTTAGTTTCTTTGTCGCATGGTCAGGACATCATGACAGTGGCCAGTTTCTTTACAGCTTGGTCGCTACATCATGGCAGTGGTCAGTTTCTTTACAGCTTGGTCAGGACATCATGACAGTGGCCAGTTTCTTTGTCGTTTGGTCGGCACATCATGGCAGTGTCCCCGCAGCCTAGTTAGATGATAATATCAGTTTCTTTGCATCTTGGTCAGGTCATCATGGTAGTGGTCAGTTTCTTTGCAGCCTGGTCATGGCATCATGGCAATGTCCTTGCAGCCTGGTCAGATCATTATGTCAGTTTCTTTGCAGCATTGTCAATGCATTATCGCAGTGTTCTGTTTATTTGCAGCATAGTCAGAACATCATGGCAGTGGTCAGTTCCTTTGCAGCTTAGTCAGGGCATCATGGCAGTGGTCAGTCTCTTTGGGGCATCGTCAGGATATCATAACAGTATCCTCGCAACCTTGTCAGATCAACATGTCACTTTTTTTGTAGCATGGTCAGAACATCATGGCAGTGTCCTCGCAGCATGATCTGATTATTATATCAGTTTCATTGCTGCTTAGTTATGTCATCACGGTAATGTCCTCGCAGTCTGATAATACCATCCTAATAGTGTTCTATTGTCGTGATTCGAAACTGATGCCTAAAAAGTCGTAAATATTTTACACAGCAGCAATTTACTGAAATTAGTATATACCAACCACAGCCTATGACAATAGCTTATACTTCACAAGCCAGCTAGCAATATTTGATGTAATTAAGAATTGAAATTCTACCAAGCACTTCCTAAACGATGCACATGACCCGAGCTTATTTCTAATTTTACTTCTTTTGCGGATCGTGTTCCTTCAGACCATGAGTAAACATGGCTCTCTACAACTTCCTACCTTTTGTAACTCTAATAGGCGTCTCTTGACTCTCTCTCTTTGTTCCATCTATTTACACAAGCTCGTTATGTAGGTTACTTATCGTTTCCTTCTGTCGCACTTATTTTCAGTTAAAAGTTATTTTCTTTTAAATGTCAAATTCACCAAGCCCTCTTTCATCATTCTGTGTCCAAAAATTTCAACTGTGTCTTTTTAATTATAAAATTTGTTCTTATTTTCCTTAGAACTTCCTTGCTGCCTACATGTTTAGTCCCTGGTATTCTCATTATTCTTCTGTGGGACCAGATTTGAAGTTGCCTCACGTGTCTTATTCATCTGGGAGGAATTTTCCCAGCATTCACTGCCATATACGAAAATTGATATTATATAGTTGTTGAGAGCACTTACTTTTTTTTGTAATGAAGTTTTTTGTTTTTTACTTCTTTATTTAAACTTATCCCTATCTTTCGCTATTTCATTACACACACAGAGATTTCGTTGTCATATTTTCTATCATCTTTCATAACACTTCTAAGAGGGCGACATTTCTGTACATGTTTTCATTTTACGTCACGAAATCGTAGCTTGTATATTGGGCCATCCCATTCGTTGATTACCGTTCGGCTTTCAAATGCACGTACTATCCAACAGGTATACACCAATACGGACTAGATCAAAAATGCATTCCAGCAATTTGTTGGCGCTTGTTTTCACTGGCGGATTGTTTGAGTATTGTGCTGTTTCTAATACTGCTGATTATCAACTAGAATGTGCCGCTCCATACATAATTATGCCTGTAGCTTTTTGACGTCTACCATCCTACTACTACTACTACTACTACTACTACTACTACTAATAATAATAATAATAATAATAATAAACAAATGATTGACGTAACAAGAGAAAAGCGCGATTGAAGAAAAGAAAAAGAAAAGAAAAAGAAAAGAAAAAACTTTGATAATGTCAAAATGTCCTGTCATTCTTTTCATTCAGAATGACAAGAGAGTTCCACACTAAGGTGTTTGATTAATTTTTTTTAGCGTCACAGATGCAGATGTGGAGCTTCCATTGATGAGTTTGGCTTTCATGTTCTCTCCTGTCGTCGTAGTACTGGCCGCTTTCCAAGGCGTGCAGCAATAAATAACATCATCAGAAGAGGTCCGGATGCAGCTGGTTTCCCCACCCCCAAATCGAAACCGTAGCCTCAACCGTGGTGATGGAAAGCGGCCGGATGGAATTACCATTTTACCTCTTAAAATGGGGAAGTCGTTGATTTGGGATGCAACCTGCGTCGATACATTTTCAACCTGTAATTTGATCGGGTCCGCGGTTGAGCAGGCGTTTGTCGCTCGGGACGCGGAGATAAAAAATAGTTAAATATTCTTTTCTTGCTGATAGATTTTTTTTTTTTACTCCTGTGGTAGTGGACACTTCTGGGGTTATTGGCCCTCATTCGATGGCCTTCCTTTGGAAGGTTGCCGGGATGGCGTCTCGATTAAGGGACGAGCCTAGCGTAACGGAGTGGCTCTTGCAGCGTGTCTCACTGGCGATGGTGCGGAGTAATGCTTTCTCCATCATTGCGGTTGACAGAGGATAGCAAAAGAAAAAAACCTTTTGTTTATAGTTGCCTTGTTCAAATTTTTTCATAAACAGACTAATGGAAAATTTCAAGATGAGCAAGATCATCATAATATGAAGCACGTTCCAGTTCCATGTCTTCAAGTTGGCGGCGTTCATTGCCAGGACAGCCGTTTCTTCATTACAACACAAACAAGTCTTGTATCGGGTGAGTCTTTTATCGGGAATTAGTGAAAGGCGTCGTGAAGGATCCGGTTTGCGACCGGTTCGGTTTGTCGGCGACCGAATTCCGCTCAGGTCCTGGTAACCACCAACAGATTATCTCTGCAACACTGACATTACGCTTACCTGGCGATAGGTTCGGAATCGGCTATCGCTCACTGACGTAGTGTTCAAATGGAGCTTGGCGGACTTGCCAGACTGTCAACGATGTGACTTTGGATTAGAGGAAACGGTTGGCTGGTCAACTTCAACGCTTCCAAGACAAAACTGCTCTCTATTAATCACCACAGAGATCCTTCCCTTCCCTCCATTAGGATGTCTGACGCTCAACTTCTCGAGAGCAACTCTCTGCGGCTCCTCGGTCTCACGTTGACTGCTGACCTGAGATGGAATAAATACATTGAGTCAATTGCCTTATCCACTGCAAGGAAAGTTGGCTCCCTGAGCCGCGCCAGGAAGTTTTTCTCCCCGGAGTCGATCCTCCAGATCTACAAATCAACAATTCGCCCTTGCATGGAGTATTGCTGCCATATATGGTCTGGTGCCCCTTCTGTTTGCCTCGGAGTTCTTGATAGGCTCCAGAGGCGGATATGCAATGTAATTGGCCCTGCCCTGGCGTCTCGTCTACAGTCACTTTCTCACAGACGCGCCGTCGCCTCTCTCTGTCTGTTCTACAAATACTTTCATGGAAATTGCTCCGAGGAGCTGCATTCGCTGGTTTCCAGACGTCATGAGTTCCAGCGCCTTACGAGGCTGGCATCCCGCTCTCACCCCTTCACTGTCAAAACTCCTAAATGTAGCTGTCTCTTCTACTCTAATAGCTTCATGTCTCGCACCTCTCGCCTGTGGAGCTCCCTTCCCTATTGCTGTTTCCCTGTGAGCTATAATCTCCAGCTATTCAAGTGTAATGTCAACCGACATCTCCAGTTGCCTTGATCTATCCAGTACCCTCATCCTTTCTTCTATCACTCCTATCTGATCTTGCTCTAAATTTTCTGTAACCCCTTGCGTCCTAGTGGCTTCCCGCCTTGCTTGGGGTGAAATGCTTAAAAAAAAAAAAAAAAAACCTTCTAAAATTGTCTTCGAGTGCGCCCCCTTTGAGACTGTGTCAGCTACGTGACGACTCATATCGCTCCCGAAAAGCTCGTACCCGTTGATCGTGCATACGCGTGTGACAGTGTGTCGCCCCCGTAATCTGGGATGAAACGGATGGTGTTTGTGACGCTGCTGACTACGGCTCGAATGGTGATTTGGACGACACGAATGGAGGAAATCTTGCACTGCGATCGGTATTCTCATCAGGGTCTGATCAGCTCATGATGTAGATTAGAGCTGATAGAAAGCGGTTGGTATCGACAGATTTCAGCGAAAGGCGGGTATCTGTGACGAGCCTGGTTTACCTGAATAGGGCTAGCCTTAACTTTCTTTCTTTTTTTGTCCCTCTAATTCACAACGGGGTGTTTTCCTTAGGAGCTCTCTCCTGGTTAAGATACACTCTTCCAAGTGTATCTAGTTAAGTGTTGTTCCAAGTCTGTTCCCGGCGGTCTGCTTTTGCTATGATCTAAGATGAGATTCCCAAGCTCTCCAGTTCATTTTTGCCCGTCCTTTTTATCTCAGATGGGCCAGTTTTTGAATTTTCTAATGCCTATAAGTTTTTATCCTTTCCCTCTCCCTTAGTAGAGAGCCTCCTGCTTTTGTTGAAAGAAAGAATATAGCGGTTACTCATATTTTTGTGGGGCGTATAGGTCCTACTAACACCATTCCTTCTTTTTCGGGGTCATTATCCCCAAGATTATTTCATTGATAAAATTTATATATATATATATATAT
The DNA here is from genome assembly GCA_963932145.1 of Acanthosepion lycidas. Classification (NCBI taxonomy): domain Eukaryota; kingdom Metazoa; phylum Mollusca; class Cephalopoda; order Sepiida; family Sepiidae; genus Acanthosepion; species Acanthosepion lycidas. The sequence continues at coordinate 36,448,685 of OZ010587.1, forward strand.
ATATATATATATATATATATTACATAGCTGTACATATTGGGATTTTTAACTCATGACGTATTTTCCCCCAGTAGTTGCAAAGTGTGTGTGAGGTATTTTGGTGTGTGTAGGAGCAAATGTTGACGAATCAATTCTTATGGTGAATGAGTATATTGTAAAGAATGAATTGGTTGTAAATCGATTAACTAGGTATAAGATCACTAGTGATGACCAACCTTGAACAGTCTCCTCCTTTTTTCGGCCTTGTACCACAATTACTGTATCAGTAGTCAATCTTTGATAAGCATCATTTGTACAAAGACTTAAAAGTTTTTGTAGATTTATATACTTTTATATATGAAAAATTGTTTAAAAATTTAACTTGAAAACAGACATTGTGTTGAAATATTGTTTAACACTGTATTTTTTCTTTTTTTCTCTTTCTTTTCTTTTCTTTTTCTTTTCTTAATCGCGCTCTTCTCTTAACTGGTGTAATAATAATAATAATAATAATAATAATAATAATGATATAAAGAATATCATATTTTACAAAGCGTTTCCGACCCAGTTAAACTTTGCATATCTTAAAGGGGACGAAGAGAATCAACTGTAAACATTGGAATCCGCTTTGAAAGCGTTACATCAAAATAACTGGATTCCAAGCCAACCCCACAAACAACATCAGATTGAAACATTAACAAAATAAACAGCGAAACTTAAAGACAGATGTATTTTGAAGGCAAGTCTGACTTTAAACAGAACAACGAACAGCCCGTAAATAAATACACAACACTGCAGAAGATATATTTATATGTCCTTTAGCACATCGACACTCCTAAGTTGGTCATCTGTCGCATAAGAATCAGGTTTCAAATTATTTAAATGTTAATATGAAATACTCGTTGCTCTCACGACACTAGACCGCGTTTAAAGTAAACGACTTCGTGGTGTCTGTTTTTTGTTTTTTTTTTTATTAAACAGAAGCAAATGATTTTTTTAAATGAATCAATTTTATTTTTGTCTATAACATCGTGCCAAATAATATTATTTGAAATTTTAAAGAATTAATTTTCATGAAACAACAAGAATTTATAAACTTGAGTCTGGATGAAAATTATCACAGAAAGAGAACATTTTAAAATTATACTAGTTGACTAACATTAAAACCTCAGATTTCTAATTATTATCTGCAGGTTAACTTCGACAGAAACACACACACAGACACAAGCGCGCACATACACACACGTATCATATGAGCAAAAGTCTGAATGAGGATCTGACTGAATGGTAAAATACGGAAGACCACCTTGAAAACTATTTTGACACGTTTCGCCAATCTAGAGTGTTCAGCAATATATATATATATATATATATATATATATATATATATGTGTGTGTGTGTGTGTGTGTGTGTGTGTGCGTGTGTGTGTGTATGTGTAAAAATTTCTCAGAATTAACCTGTAGAAAAAACAATATTTATAAAGGAAATAGGAAAATAGAATAATAGTTTTAGCCAACACGTTTCGTCCAATGTGGACTTTTTCAAGGCAAAAAACGAAATGAATTGATCGAAACAAAGTATCTAAAAACAACAAACAAAACGTCGTTAGAAACTAGAAGAATTTAGAAACGCTATTATATATTCACCGGGTCAACTGAAAAAAAAAATACGCCATTTATTTTATGTTTGAAGAGAATTTTCAGTGTAAAAAAATATTCAATGACGGCACTCTCGAGGATTTTCCTTCTGAGTGAATTATTTTCTTTTTTTTGAGTGTAGAATTTATAAGATCAAAGTAAATTCAATCACAATTTTGATTATATATATAAACGTTTTTAATGAAGCCGATTCATTTGTAAAACATGTTAAAATAGTAAATTTACAAATTTTTGTATACAGGGTGTGTCAAAAATACTTTTACAATTTTGGGCGGTTACATTTTGTTGTAGAGTAGTTTTCACGGCGGAGGCTTGTATTTTAATAAGTCGTCCTAAATTAGGTTCGACGTACAAAACGTTAGGAACTTAGAAAGAGTTAATTTCGCAGCAAATCTAGTTGTGATGGTTGGTACTTCAATGTCCGATATCGACTGACTCGCTCAACACCACTGAGTATTTATCCACCCACGTGGATTAAAAGAGGCACAAGGCCGGTTTAATGTGGGTATCACCGAGCCCGTAGGCTCGGCCAAAAATATGGCCTTTGAACCCGCCTTGACGGGTTCATGCCCTGTCTACTTCCCGGAGGAAACCTTGCCCTTCGGCAAAGCCTCGTCCGGGTTCCTCTCTGCTAACGCAGAGAGTTGGACAGAAGGATTCCGCAGTCAAAGACCGCTAGACGGCACTGAGTATTTATTAATCCACCCACGAGGATCAAATGTTGCACAAGGCCGGTTTAATGTGGGTATCTCCGAGCCCGTAGGCTCGGCCAAAAATATGGCCTTTGAACCCGCCTAGACAGGTTCAGGCCATGTCTACCTCCCCAGACGAAACCTTGCCCTTCGGCAAAGCCTCGTCCGGGTTCCTCTCTGCTAACGCAGAGAGTTGGACAGAAGGCGTCCGCAGTCAAAGACAGCGAGACGCCACTGAGCCGAACTGGCCACTGCTACTCCTACTTATTATATGTGGGAGAGTCTATTACAATAGAATAGGTACTATGGCATAACACATTTGTCATTTCTTCAACGTTTAGCGTGTTTAGTAATGAGTTAACTGTGAATTTTTCCGTTTAAAAATGACAGAATGTTCATATCATGAGCAGTGAGATAAGATTTATACGTATGGCCGCGCGAATGGTAATGGACGCGAGCCTTCCAAACCGAATGTAGCCGAGTCATCCAACCATTGAGGGTGGTTACCGCCGTGTTACTGAGACAGGATCCGTGGCACCACAAACTATGGATCGAGGAAGACAACTTGTACGCCTGACCACAAATAAAATATTATACAGGCTGTCGGAGACGATCCACGTATCAGCACACGTCTAGTGGCCCTAGAATATCGTATACATGGCTTGTTTTGGAAACCTCTCATAGAAAATCATTCCCGGTTTTTTTTTTTGCTGCTCACTGCACTTGATTTGTCCTACGAAGAATATCCTATTGCTGGTTTCTCTGTTAGCTCTGAAACTTCATTGGCTTTCAGGCAGGATATCCTCTGACAAAGTCACGAGGCGATTGAGAAGGATCCCGGAGAAGATCTTCCCTGTGATGCGCAGGAGATAGTACCGTATGGAAGGTACTTAAAGAACAGCTCCTATGTCCATATCATTTGCGAAGTGTGCAGTGTCTTTCCACTTCTGATCACTCACTATATGAGAATTTTTACCGATGGTTTATTGCACAAACTGCCGATCCATTTTTTGTCTCTTCGGATTTCTTTATGGATGGGGCAACATTTGGAAGAGACGGAATATCATATTGACACAACCAACATTTGTAGGCACATCGGAATACCCATGGTGCAATACAGGCTAGGCACCAGCATCAGTTTACAATTAATGTGTGGGTTGGAATTGTCGGTGACTGTCTGTTAGGTCAACATGTTCTTCCAGCACGTCTTACGGCAGCTGTCTACAGGGACATTATTTCGAACACATTTCCAGTTCTGATAAATGATGTACATCTGCTAATACGAAGACGCATGTGGTTACTGCATGATTAGACTCGGGCATATTTTAGTCACATTGTTAGCGATGCACTGGCTGACATCTACGATGAAAGCTGGTTAGGTAGGATAGGACTGGTTCCATAGCCTGCACGTTAACCACAATCCATTGGTGCCACTTAAAACAACTGGTTAATGCAGCAGACATTAATAATGAGGAGACGCTCCATCAACATGTCATAGGGGCCTTCGAAAAAATTCGACACCGCATGGAAGGTACTTCAAGAGCAGCTCCTATATCCATATCATTTGCAAGGTGTGCAGTGTTTTTCACCATCTGATCACTCACTATGGGAGAACTTTTGCCGATGGTTTATTGCACAAACTGCTGAACCATTGTTTGTCTCTTCATTTTTATTTATGGATGGGGCAACATTTGGACGAGATGGAATAACAAATTTACACAACCAACATTTGTAGGCACATTATTTAAGATTATATCTTGGATTGTACATTTAAGAGTGGCTACTGTACTTTAAACTTATATCCCAAAAACGAAGGATTTGCAG
>OZ010587.1:36455338-36505338 GCA_963932145.1 Acanthosepion lycidas
ATATATATATATATATATATATATATATATATATATATATATATATATATATGATTTACACATGTCCGTGAAGTTTGTTTTTGCACCTTCTTTTATAATTATTTATTTAAAAATTATAACATGAATATGTTATAAAATCGCTACAAAAATAGCCATTTTGTTTCAACACCTCTGGTGTCTTATCAAATGATGATTTTGAATGTAGAACATTATAACATATTTACCGGCCTGAATGTCCGAGAAATTTTCATAGAAAATATTCGTCCTTTGTCAAAGGACGAATATTTTCTATGAAAATTTCTCGGACATTCCTTTGTCAAAGGACGAATATTTTCTATGAAAATTTCTCGGACATTCAGGCCGGTAAATGTTATTTAATACTGTTTATTATAAACAGAGCATTTACTTAAATACTTGTATCTATAAAAAGAACGTAAAAATGTTTTTAATAAATAAATTGTCGGACTTTGTCCATTTCTTAATGTATGACGTCATTTGTTTACATTTGATACGCCATGAGCAGTTATGAATGTACTAGATTCATGGAAGATTGAAGTTTATAAGCAGTAAATTCGACCTTGCCAAGCGAACTCTCCTTTGTGGCCGAATCGGTTAGGCACGTGCGGCTAGATGGCGGTTCCGTATAGGATGCAGGTTCGCATCCTGTCAAAGGACGAATATTTTCTATGAAAATATATATGTATATATAGTGCTGAGCAAAAGTAAGTGAACTCTCTAAGATAGTACTTAAATAATTGTCTGTTTTTTTTTACAGATAATCATTAGATATTAATTAAACTATATATTCTTTAAGAAAAACATTTATTAAATTAATTACAGCCACTTTCAAATATTTTTATCAAGCTGGAATATATATATATATATATATATATATATATATATATATATATATATATATATATATATATATATATATATATATATATATATAAGATACACCATCCAGCACTTATTCTGATCCTGAAAAAAAAAGTTTTCTTTTTATCAAAATAATCTTTCTTGCCCATGCACTTGAATTGAACGCTTCTCAATCACATAGCTTACACATTATACATTGAAAATTTTAGATAAAATGTCGGCTATATTCAGTTAAGGCAAAACATACAGGAGGCATTTTTACATAGTGTTTAAGATATCAAAATTGTCTCAGTTCTTTATTAACTTGTACAACCATTCAACTGGATGACACCTTTCCTAAAGCCGAGCACAAAAATCGGGAGCTTGAAAAATGGCTTCCACATAAAATTATGAGCTCGAATATCGGTTAGGGTTTATAACCCTGTTTTCGTTGTACAACAAAGATATAATATTTTAGCTAGGAGAGCTGCGGCGATGAAAAAACAAGGTTTAGTTGATTAAAGCGCCGGTTCAAAGATACTAAGTTCCCAGGAAGTAATCAATTCAATATCAGGGTCCTAGTAGTTTAGGTGGCACAAAGGTGAACGGATATATATCCTCTAACCAGGAATAACAAGAATCTATCTCTGAATAAAGTTACCGGTTCAACATTCCAAAAAGGTGGAGAGTAGAAAGGCCCAAGTGGCGTGTATCAAGCAAAATTAACATGGCGCTCAGAATGATAAAAATCTCGATTAGATTCAAAATAGACTTTATCATCTTAGTCCAATCGGAATTTTACAAAACATATGTTCTCTGTATTTCACGTAATGTAAAAGGAATATATCATTATGAAATTTTGAACCTGCACAAACTATTGCTGCGTAACGCAAGTCTAAGCAAGTAGCACGTTTGAATAACACACTGAAAGAGAAACTCATCCAAGGCCTTTCCTTCCTTGGAAATATGAAAAACGATTATGTGGCTGGAATGGGTAGTTCTTCCTTATACCGTGTATTGTTCAGAACTTACAAAAATACTTCTTTCTTTCTTCTTTCTTTCTTCTTTCTTTCTTCTTTCTTTCTTTCTTTCTATATTCCCCCACACTCTCTCTCGCTATATATATATATATATATATATATATATATATATCCGTATATTCATTTCTATCAATCTCAGTCTGCTCTCATATATATATATATATATATATATATATATATATATATATATATATATATATATGAACAGACCGATATATATATATATATATATATATATATATATATATATATATATATTTATATTGGTCTGTTAATATCTATCTATTTATCTATATACATGTTGCGATGGGTAAATTATCGACATATTATATATTTAACATTGCGTGTTGTTTGATTTTGATTTTGTTGGCTGAGCAGTATAGTAGGGTCAGTTGGGCACCGTCTGTAAGAAAAAGAGCGCCCTGACATAATTCCCTCCGCCAGAAATTTGGAAATGGCATGCTGTACTGCTTAGCATTCGCACCGGAAGCTCCAATACGTACATTTCAGAACGTCACGGTAACAATCTGAGGACAGTGCAGAGGATTCGAAAAGAGTTGGAGGAGTCTAATGGAGATTATAAAGGTGTTTGGAGTGATCACTAGTGATGGCGACGTTAGGCCTATATTAATCTTCACACAGGAACTCAGATTCAACATGGAGGCCTACATCAAATTCCTTGAGGAGGTAGTGCTGCCCTGGATCAAGATAGTGGCTGCTGGAAGACTCTATATCTGGCAACAGGACTCAACACCATACCCAGTCATCCTAGTCTTGGATGTCAGGCAATTCATGCGACCACGTCACCTCTTAACTCTGGCCATTTAACTCCACAGACTGCAACCTCCGTTGATCATTATATGGGGGTCGCAGTTGAGCGAGAGACCAACAAAACTCCTTGTAACACCAAAGATGAACTGAAGGCAAGGATTATGGCAACATTCACTAACTTAAACAAGGAGACCGTCCAGAAGAGTTGCAGGTGATTCTGGAGTCATCTGGAGGCTGTGGTTGAAGCTAATCGCGATTTTATTGAATAAATTTACTCTTTAGTATTTCAAGATATTTTTGTGCCATTTTGGTAAATATATCTGGGAAAATGCGATATCAGCCTTATTTTCATTTTTGCGTAAATTAAATGACAAATTTCCATCGCATTATTTATCTATCTATCTATCTATGTCTGTTCATATCTATCTATCTATCTATCTATCTATCTATCTATCTATCTATCTGTCTGTCTGTCTGTCGAGCACGTCATAAAGTCATTATGTAATTTTAAGTGTTCAAAAAGCGAAAGAATTTATTACATTTTTAAATTGGTTTACTTTTAAAATGCTTAATCTTCAACATTAATGGTTGAAATTCGGTAATCGTTGTGGCCAGCAGATAGTTCCAAATCTTCCAATTCATTTTTGTTAGGAGAATTTTCATTGAGAAACTCTGAGCGTCAGTTGATCAGGTAATTGTGTCAAATCAGCAATAAAGATATTTGGTAGCGAGACACGAGTCGATCTTAATTATATAAAAAGAAATATTTAAATAATCTTTGAAATTAACAGATTTATGGGTTAAACAAGAATAAGATAACGGAATCACAACTTTCAGTGCATTTTGCATTTACATATTGATTTTATTATTTTACACTGTGTATGGCTAAAGTGAAAGAAAATTGTGCCATGATTTTATAATGACTCTCGGCACGCACTCGCACACAAACACACATTTATTTATTTCATATATATATATATATATATATATATATATATATATATGCAAATATTCACAGATGGAGTATATCAGTAGAAGAGACAAAATTAATAAAAAGACAATTGGAAAACAATGCTTCGCTAAGCCGACACGTTTCCTCACTTGAACTTTATCAAGCCAAACATCATTTTGCCTTGTTAAAGTGACGAGTGACAAAACGCGCCGGCTAAAAGAAGTATAGGTTTGCAGTTGTCTTTTCATATATATATATATATATATATATATATATATATATATATATATATATATGTATGTATGTATCTCCACAACGATTTAAGTGATTTTACTAATAATCAAAAAAAAAAAAAAAAAAATTTCAAAAAATCATTCCAATCAATGTAAATTTGGTTTGAAATCCAGCGAGGTATTTTGTTTATTGTAAATATTAAATTTACTTTGAAAAAAACTTCAAGAAAGATTTTTCATTTTTTAAATGTATTTACCGTTAGGTACCGCCCTTTTTGGAGATATTAGGTTGGTGCAAAAATAATGTCGTTTTCTCACATAGTAACAAATGTGAGAAAACGACATTATTTTTGCACCAACCTAATACCACACACACACACACATATATATATATATATATGTATGTATGTACATGTGTGTATATATTTAACAGCCGAATGTCTGAAATAAACTTGTGTTCATATTCTATGACTGTGGAATAGATTTTAACATCACGTGTCTAAGACGACCTTATAGTTCAAAAGCATTTGTTTCAATCTCGTCACGCACGTGTTAAAATGCCTTTGAAATGTAAGGTCATTTGAGCCTTGTGACGCTGAAATCTATTCCACAGGCATATTCGATTTTGATTTTGGCATACCTGACTGAAGTCGCATTTTCATCATAATATATTAAAGCGTTCCAAGATCGGGTAGACGCTGCATCTGCATTGATTTCACATTAACTGTGACGAAAAAAAAAGATGAAAAAAGCTAGTAGTTTTTTTTGTTTTTTTTTTTTTTTTTAACACGGACGCGTTCACCCTGTAGAAAGCCCAAGAGTCATTCGAGATAGAGCAGCGGTTCATCGTATTCTAAAATACTACTCGCTCTCGGACACCCTGGATAATCATGATTCTGTTCCATGGCTCATCATCTGATCAAGGATTTTTTTAAATAAACACTGCTTATATTCGTGTAGTAATATATATATAGCTTTTTGAATTTGTAGGTCTGATGAATTGGATCGTGATTACGATTCCAATGTAATAAATTATAATTAATGGAATAATGGTAAAAAATATCGTCAGCATCTCAGAAAATAAAAGTCTAGTCGGAATATAAAACCGGACATTATCTCAAGAATTAAGATGATATATTCATGCGCTGATATACATTACATATATAGTCAAAGCTGTTTCAAATTCCCTCAAAATAATATTTATTTTGGAGCAAATCTGATGGAACGGTGGATTAATGTTTAACGGCTCGTATTGGCGAATCAGAGAGCCGAGTTCGAATTCCATTCGAATCCATTACATTCACTTACGTGCTAATACCATTGGGAAATGTATGAATCCTCTTTTTCTCCCCCAGCTATGGGTAAATAACAGTACAGACCAGGTTCTATATCCTTGGATGGCAACTGTTCTACAGCAGACAGAAATGGCAACCAACTACGGGAAAAATCTGCCTCGTCAGTCATGTATCGAAAGATATATGATCGCTTAAACGTGTATCTTGCATGGCACATAACTGACTGGTCTAGAGTGTAAGATCATTGCCTCAACCATAAAAGAGGCAGTAAAAAGCGCCTCCTCCTGCTCGGGATTGGTTTTAAAGACATGTAAAAAGTAAAAGTTTCTGCATCCTGAAAGGATCACCTATGATATCCTAAAGCAGTCTCTACTAAAATTCTGATTATATAAAAAAAACACATCATACTTAACATAATAATACCAACAAAAACGTGATAAAGAATCACTGACGTTATTTCTGGAAGCACGGTTGAGTATGGATAGCGGTTCGGATTGAGGAGCCGTTCGAATTCCACTTGAATCCGTTACATTCACTTACGTCCTAATAATCTTCTCCTCCAAAGCAAGACATATTGGGTCATAGCTTTTCTTGGCAGCCTGTCTAGGACGAAGTGAAAACTCAAAATTCAAACCAGCCTGGAGAAGGTTGGCTACATTACGAGCTATAGTGATGTCCATACTACCCTCATGGGATACGGGACACGTGATCTTAAAAGTAAGTCAGTGGAAAATTAACCGGAGTAGACAACTAAGAGTATCAATTATCTCATGCCACAGCTTTTACCTCATTTTTATTTTCTGTATCTTCTCATTTCCTCCTGATCCTGTTCAATCTTTATTGTCCGGCTCTGCTGGTTTTTTTTGGTCTTAATATAGTTGGTATACGAAAAATGGGATTAGTTTATTATTCTCGGATTTGAAACAAAATGGAATGGTTGGAATGTGCGCGGGTTGAATGTTTTTCAAAATCTAATAAGCGAGAAGTTAAAATAAGCTGGAGAGTTCTAGGATTAGTTTAGAATTTAGTTTATTTTCATAAGGAAATGACATATACATATATAGCAAATTATTGAAAGACAGTTAAAACAATTTCTTATACGGATGTTAAAATTTTTATCGTAAATAAATATAAACCTTACTAACCATTTTTCTAACGTCCTTAATTTACTATTCAGTTCTTCATATAGCACCGTACGTTCTAATATATATATATATATATATATATATATATATATATATATATATATATATGCGTTGTATCGAAAAGGTCCGGGTTCGATTGTTGGTAGTGGATGCGCACTGCTGATGAGTCCCAAATAGGACGAAACGGTCGTTCCGCGCTTTCTGCATTCTGTTGAAGATTATTCTGGGTTCGTTGAATTAGCATATATATATATATATATATAAGAGAGAGAGAGAGAGAGAGAGAGAGAGAGAGAGAGAGAGAGAGAGAGAGAGAGAGATCTATGAACTGATTGCTGAAAGGTCTGAAAAATGTGCAAGTAACACACCCATCAAGCACTTGTTGCGTTCTGCTGAGGAATGCAGCCTCATTGTTCTTACGATGAAAGACTTCATGCCCCACATTTAAAATATAATTTTGATTAAATATCATTTAAATTTCTGTAATTTCTTCTGTATCATATGACTTGAGTATAATATAATCCCTAGTTTCTGCAGATAAAATATGGAATAAATTACATCCTTGTGTATAATACGACCAATTTTGCAATTATCCGTATGTATTTTTTAAAAAGTTGTAACATATTATCCATTAAAACCTCAATGTCGTACATATATTTTACTAAATATTTCATTTTTCACTTTGTTAAACAATAGAAATGAACCTGATGTTTAGTCATTATGTGTTTCTTTTCCTAATTTCTGTTTCAAAATTTATTCTCGAATATTCTAGGAAAGGTGCTAACAAGACATACCCGATAATAGATTTTAAGGTGTTAATATGTCATATATTTCTGTTTGATATGACTTTATTATACTTCTATTTATTCATAATGAATGATCAAATAATCACTAACACTTGGTTCCAGATCATGGAGAAGCCCAGGAAGGGAACACAAAGAACCAGAGTCATTATATAACTATCGATATTCAGAAACGTAGTTCAACATTGTAAAACATAACAAAGTGCCGACTGCGGGAGCGACCAACTTCCATCATGTGTTACATGATAGTAAAAATACGGAAACTAAAGAAGACTGAAACAAAACAAAAGTGCAACATGACAGACTCCCGATGGCCCTAAGTTGCAAGGAGAGGTACAAAAGAGTTAACAATTACAACCTGAACGAGACTAAAAAATCAAAACGGAACATACTGAGTGACACACAAGTGATGTCAGCGAACGAGATCATACTAAAGAAAACTAGAAAAGAAAGGAACAAATGAATGGCAGAATAAATTATAGAGATGAAGAAAAATTGACAACAAACAATGCCAAGGAATGGAAAAGAATACCGAACACTAAACACAGAAATTAGCAACAGATATAGGCAGACTAAAGAGGAATAGATCAATGAAAAATACGCAGAACACAAATACACAAAGTGTGCACAACAGAATAAAATAATTAACAGGATGAAAAGTCAGCCAGCCAATAAACTCTGTGAAACCATAGGAAGGACCACTGATAATAGAAAAATACATTAAACGTGGAGCGAATACATCAAAGAACTTTTCACAATGCGAAAGAAAAACCTATGCGCGAAAATACAGAAGGGACAGAAATACTAAAAGAGGAAGTAAGATCAGTGCAGGAGATGATGAACAGGGAGAAAACATGAGTGCTCGATGGGATCGTATCAAAAATGCTGTCACTCTCAGCTGACTTTGTATTGACAAGATAACAGAAGTAATAACCCAAGCATACAACAGTGGCGAAATACTGGAGGACCTCACTAAATCCATCTTTGTAACATTAGTTAAGATACCAGTTGTAAACGAATGCGAACTCCATAGGACATTCAGTTTAATGAGCCACGTAGCCAAATTAATGATGCGAATCCTGAGCGTGAAGCGGAATTAGACCGGAAATAGGACACGAACAGTGCGGCTTTGTCAAGGAGACTGGGATAAGAAATGCAATATTCATGATCAGAATGATATCAGAGAGAACAACACACATGCAGAAGAATATGTAAATAGAGGATACGAAAAATCATTTGACAAGGTATGGCATAAGAATATTTGAACAGCTGACAAAATTAGATCTCTTTTGAAAAAGATCTTAGAATAATCCAGAACTTATACCGAGAAGAAACCCCCTGCATACATTAATTGAGTAACTATACAAAAATAGAAATGGGCGTGAGACAAGTCTCCCCAAATTTTTTCGAGCTCTACAGCGATCCCACGCTAAGGGAACTGGGGACCCTACTAGGGTTTACTATCGGTGCACGTAATCTTAACAGTATAAGATACAAAGATGACACTGTGTTAATGGCAGACAAGGAAAGGAAACTACCAGACCTCTTAGAAAGTGTGCTAGAAGAAAGCAAGAAGAAAGGACTAACCATTAACTGTAAGAAGAAAAAGATTGGTCTTCAGCTAGGGAAATATGAATAAAAAAATTCAAACAGAAGTTAAAAAATCTGGAAAAACGTTTTAACGGAGAATGGAAAATGTGACACCGAGATCCGAAAAGACATTGGACTAGCGAAAGAGGCACTCCAAAAGCTAAGCTAGATGCTGAGAAACGAAACGTTCTCGTTAGAAAGAAAGAAACGAGTGTGATATCCATGCTCTTATATAGGAGTGAAGGTTTCAAAATTTCCCTCAGGGTGAGAAAAAACAAAAGAGGTCCATAAGAAATTCCATGAACGGAGCTAGTAAGCAAAAAGAAAGTCTTAAAGAACAACCAAAGACATAAACCTAAACCAACTCAACATAAACATCTAAATCCCTTAACCTTTATTTCTCCAACATTCGTGGTATTCATGCCAACTTCTGCAGTGTGGAATCGTCCCTCTTCGAAAAGTCTATAGACAACCTAGCTCTCTGTGAAACTAATCGTACCTGTTCAATCCCCTCTTCTGATTCATCGATTTCTGGCTGTCATCTTCACCTTAGAAAGGACTCTAATATCCACCATCTGGTTAGGGAACTCTCTCTCTGTCTTGTATCTCCAGAGCATTTTTATGTGTCTTCGGCTTTCTTTACTTAAACCAGTCAGTTTCTTCTTTCTCTACGGTTCCCCTTCCTCTCAAGACTGATGCGTCTTAGATAGTATTTCCAACAATATAGAAAAGTCCATCTCCCTACACCCTTTTGCAAATATATTTGTGTTCATCAACTTTAATGTCCCCCGCATACTTTGTGGCTTAAACACTCTGTCACTGACCTCGCTGGCATCGAAACTCTTAACTTCTCAATCACACAATTTCTCATGCAGGTGATTGACGCTTCTTTTTTCGATTTTTTTTTTTACCTCTATCCCTGACTCTTGTTGTACTACGCAGCTTTGCTCTCTTGGCAACTATGATCATGCGTTAGTGCTTGTAACCATCAACTTCCGCTCACCTACCAACCAAAAATCTCCTACCAACAGAATATCTTTTTGTTATCAACGAGCAGATTGGGGCTAGTTCTGTGATTTTCTTCGTCTCTTGGAATGAAGTTTTTAATCATCCTGTTCAAAAATGCGTGTATGAGGTCTCATTTCAGCAAGGAAATATCAAGTTAAACCGTGTTCTTGGATCTTACCTGCATGCTCGGCCGCTATGGCGCACGGGAATCACTTCTTCCGTCTGTACCAGAGACACACGCCTGATTGCAAGAGACGTTTCTTTGTCACTGCTAGTAATGAGTGCAAGAGTGTCCTCAAAGTAGTAAAGTTACTGTTTGCTGATATTAGGTTGGTGCAAAAATAATGACTTAATAATGTCGTTTTTTGACGTTAAAAAATATGTCAAAAAACTACATTATTACGTCATTATTTTTGCACCAACCTAATAGAATGAAACAACGTATATCATCTCGCAAGTTTAGTTGTAGAGATTATTGGCGGCTCTGCCAGTGTGGGCTGAACAACTGCAAACCCCCAATCCCTCCTCATTTGATTGAAAATTCTCTTCCAACTCAACACTCGACTGATTTGAAGTACCCGCACATCATTTCCACAATGGTTCTACTGAGTGATATGCACATTACGTCGTCACTGGTCTCAGACATCATTTTTAAATTAGACCCCCTTAAGGCAAGCGGAAGTGACGGAATCCCAACCATCGTCTTAAAGAAATATGTTCCTGATAGTCCTCTCCAAACTCTACAACTATTGCCGCGCTGCTTCCTGCTTTCCAGCTGGTTGGAAGTCCTCTTTAGTACCTGTTTTTAAGAAATCTGGAGAACCTTCCGACCCATCTAACTATCGCTCTATTAGCTTCCTGCCGCTTTTCGGCAAAGTATTCGAGGCTTTAATTAATGCTGAAGTGATTAAACAATTTACTTCGCCCGACTCTGACAAACAATATGGCTTCCGTTTTGCCAGGTCTACCGCTGATATGTTACAAGTCATCACTGAATATATTTATCAACTGTTGATAATAACAGCGAAGATATGTGACTCTAGATATCACAAAGGCGCTTAACTTCGCCGCTGCTCTTGAAAAGGACCTCCAATCTGTGGTTAACTGGGACAGGATATGGCTCATAAATTTTAATGCCTCCATAACGACACTGCTCTAATTTAACTACTACAGAGAATCTTTCCTGTCCGCCATCAGCATGACTGATGCTAGACTCCAGGAGAGCAACACTCTACGGCTTAGGGGAGTTTAATGTGTTACTAGATTGGTATTTAGGTCCCACCTTTTGCAGTCGAATTAATTAAATGTGACCGCCACTTCTACGCCGACAGTTTCTTTTCTCGCACTTTCCCCTGTGGAATTCCCTTCCATTTCTTTGCTTCTCTGATTAGTACAGCATTCAAAAATTTAAATGTAATGCCAATCGCCATCTTCTATTTTCTTGAACCACGTTCAGCTTTTATAATTTCCTCCGTCCAATTATCCCCAGCCTTTTTCTACCAACTTCACTTTCTGTAAAGCCCTGCCTATCAGTGGCATTACCGTCTTGCTTGGGATGAAATGATTAACAAACAAAAAAAAAATAATAGATAAAAAAAGAATAAAATGGCAACAGAAAGAAAACTTCTACTCAGAATCAGGAAAAGACAGCAGAAATTACTTGGACACATGATGAGGAAGGTAGGCTTGGAAAACTTAACACTTACGACAGGGCAAGAGAGATACGAGAAGGCTGCGAACCACTTACATGACGGGCTATGAATTGATGGCGAACCGGAGGCCTTAGCAAAGGGAGGAAATACAGTTATGAGCCACAGGATATAGGAAGTTGCGGGGAGCCATGATCGCCTATGTGCTGTAGACACAGCACACAGAAGAAAATGAAGATATATTAATAAACTATGAAGATAAAAAAAATATTGTATTTCATTACGAATGAAGAGAGAAACAAATATTGTCGACATATTAAATACCTTTTGTAAACAATTGTTATCAACACCTGCCTACTTTGTGTTTTATTATCTATTGTGTCGAATGTATTTGTAATCTTTCTGTTACAAATAAAAGGTTTTTAAGCTGAGTAAGAATTTTTGAAAACGTGTCTAATACGACCTCCCTTTTTACTTTTATATTTCGTTCAAAATCTCTCGTATTATGCACACAAACATACGTTATTTATTTTTAGAATTGAATAAATTATAATTTTAATTATGTTTTAGAATCTGTATGAAATCAGAGTCGCTATTCTGGGCGATCATTTTCTTAGAAGTAAAAGTTTCCAGAACAGTAATAAATAGTAAAAGTTGAAATAAGAGTTAGAGCTGCTTTTTAATAAATAAGCTAAGATGGCGTATAGTTATTATAGGTCTGTGAGATTGATTGATACGTTTTTTACGGCTTATCAACCCTTTGAGGCTGATTTAAAGCCAAAATGTATTTCTCGGGATCGTAAGAATAATTCTTTCTTTATGATTGTAGTAAGAATGTTTTGGAAATAACAATGATTTTCTCAAATACACGTCCCCCTATTTAATCCATAGCTGGGTGAAGGAGAAGAGAGAAATTCATACCTTTCCGATGGGTATTTGCGTGTAATTGAATAAACTTTTCCGATTTTTCATTCAGATCTGCTATCCATTACATCAGGGGTTCTCAACCTTTTCTATGCCTCGCACCCCTAGAAAACTTATAATACGATCTCACACACGCCTATATATATATATATATATATATATATATATATATATATATATATATATATATATATTATAAATTAACTGATTTAAAATATCCTTTTTTCGCTAAACAGTTCAAACCATGTTTCAAAAATGGAAGCTAAAAGCTTCGAATTTAATTTTGTTATTAAATTAAAGATATTACTCCAAAATTCGCTTGAGGATGAAATGGAACTAAAGTCTTTAATTTAATTACAAAATTAAATTCGAAGCTTTTAGCTTCCATTTTCGAAACATGGTTAGAACTGTGTAGCGAAAAAACATATTTTAAATCAATTAATTTATAATATTAATGCTCTGTAAATTTACATTGAGCACTATTTTGTAATGTAATATGTATAAGAACACCGGATTATATATCTTACTGCTCTTTCTTTATATATATATATATATATATATATATATATATATATATATATATACGCAAGTAATATCTCATATGAAGATGAAGACAATTTATACTTAATTTGAGTAAGAAATTTATTTTATGCTAATTTTTGAATGACATGAAAAGGAAGAAAAAAGAGAAAATAATAAACTCAAATATACACAAATAGTACAAAAAATTAAGCTTTTCATTCAATGTAAATGTAAATTAAACAATTTAAAAAAAATAAAATCTATCATTAAGAAATTCACATAAAAAAATGTAAAATTTAAATCTAATGAGTTTTTTGCTCCTGTTTCTTGGATATGATTTTGTCAAAACGTGGTACTTTGTTGCTGAAAGCGATTTGCATGTCTGCCTGTGGATTCATTCGATTTTTAGATTTTCTCTTGATTGACAAAAGAGAACTAAATCCAGACTCAGATGAGTATGTGGCCTCAAATAGAAAAAGCCACCAAGTGTAGCCACCAAAGTCTTGGAAACATACATTGCTGAACACCAATATTCCTCCCAATGTCTTGATTTTAAATTGCATTTCAAGAGCACGATTTGTCCGCAAATCAATAAGATCTTCCTTCCGTTCGTCATCATCCGATATCCAAATTGTAGGAGTATGGATTCATGATCTATTCTCCTGAAATCTTCAGTTCTCCATCTGCAAAATGTCCATCAACTAATTTTAACAGCATTTTCAAATGCGTCACAATATCTTCATGTACTGTAGGAAGTAGAGACCCATTAACATCAATTTTTTCAAGTTATGGAAAATTTGAAAGATGACCTCTTTCCACGCGTCGACCTCAAAGAGGTAAATTTTCTTTGAAAGTTTTCAGCTTTTTGCAACATTTCATTATGTTCATATCTTTTCCAGGAAGAGAGACACTCAATTCATTGATACAAGTGAAAATGTCAGCCAAATAAGGCAGCATTTGCATGAAATTTCGTGATTCCAATCCTCCAACCAAATCATAGTCACGTTCATCCAGAAAAACTTTGATATCTTCCCGCAGTTCGAAGAAACAGGTTAAAGTTCGCCCTCATGAGAGCCAACGAACTTCCGTATGGAAAAGCAAAATTGTATATTCATTTCCCAGATCTTCACAAAACAGCTTAAAGATTCGGTGGTTCAGAACACGATCACTAATCCAGTTGATGATCTTTACACAAGTGTCGAGTACTTTTTTCAACCTTGGGGGCAGTGTTTTTGCTGCCAAAGCATGACTATGAAGGAAACAGTGGGTGACTTTCAAGTACGGAATCTCCCTCTTTATCAGTGCATAAAATCCAGATTTATTCCATTAGCATTGCAGGAGCACCATCAGTGCACACAGAACCAATTGTTTGGATATCTAAACCACGTTTGGCAAAGAAGTCTTTCACAAACTGATACACATCTTTTCCTTGTATGGTTATTTTCAGCTCTTCACAAAACAGGAAATCATCTTTTACAATACCATCACTGACATACCTAACCAATGCAATGAGTTGACTGCAGTTTGATACATCAGTTAATTCACCGAACTGGAGAGAGATTTTCAAAGAACTAGACCTGAAATTTGAGATAACTTGATCCAAAATATCATCGCTCAAATCACCAATTCGATTGTGAACGATATTGTTTGACAGCGGCACTAATTCGAGCTTTTTTCTTGCTATTTGGCCCAGAACAGTTGTTACCATTTCTAATGCACGCGGTTTGATCAGCTCTTTTGCAATTGTATGGGGCTTCTTGGACTTGGCTACTTTATATGCCACTTGGTACGGAGCCAGCAGCAGTGGTTTGTCAACAGAAATGAAACCTAAACTTGGAAGGGTTTCCTTGGGATTGGAAATGGACTTTTTTAGTTTTCAGTGATTCAAAATCATGGCCTTCAACACCACCTCCATCGTGTTTGTTGTTGAAGAGCTCTTGCAGCTTTGATGACTTCATATTTGAATTGGAAAACACAGCGTTACAAAGCATGCACTGGGGTTTTTGCAATTCATTTCTCGTGCAAGTGAAACCAAAGCGCAAGTAGTCATCATTCCATTTTTTTAACATGATGAAAGGTTAATAATCTAAAAGAGATAGAAAAAATGAATAACTCATGAATGTAATAACCAACTTCAATATAATAACAAATACAATAACCAATATAATAGAATCCGGCACCCATCAGATTTGGATACTAGAGATAATTCTGAACTTAATGAAGTAAAGAAACCCATTTGGCAACCTGACTATAAACAATAACTGGCAGGAAGCAGGGCCGCTTATTTTCAGTTGTTAATTTGAATGCTATCCATATTATCTTATTACTGTTACACTGGCTAATTTAACAAAAAAGTCGTTTTCTCTTCCGCCATTGTTAAAATGGTTAAAGGTATCAACAAAAATAATAAACAAATAAATTTGAATGTTTAATGGTTAAAGTTTAAACATTTCAATTTATTTTATTATTTTTGCTAAACTGCCAAATCCAACGTTTCGCACCCCCTATAATGTTATTTTGCACCCCAGGGGATGTGAGCACACCTGGTTAAGAACCACTGCATTACATCAACCACTCATCCTAAAATTCTGAGAAAAACAATATATATATATATATATATATATATATATATATATATATATATGATAATTGGAAAAAAGATCTTAGATTTTGCCGACGCGTTTCGTCTTCCGACTTTTTCAAGGCAAAAATGAAATCGAAATGTTCTTGTTATAACAACAACATTACATTAAAAAAAAAATCCAAATTTAAAAAGAAATTTTTTTTTTAATGTAACTATAACAACAAGACCATTTCGATTTCATTTTTGCCTTGAAAAAGTCGCAAGACGAAACGCGTCGGCAAAATCTAAGATCTTTTTTCCAATTGTCATTTTATTTATACCAATCTGTCTTGTCCACAGAATTGATCTGGGAATTTAACTATATATATATATATATATATTTGTGTGTGTGTGTATAAATGTATATGTATCTGTGTGTGTGTACGTGCGTGTATGTATATTCAGGCAGCATATTTTCATTCAAGCATGTTTGGTTAAAGGATTTAGACATATTAAGTTTATTTTTGTTTTAATCCTCTCAAATTCACGGATCAATTTCTTAGTTCTTTTACAAAACTGAGTAAGAATGTCGTCGTAGTTTTGGTTATTTCTTTTATTTTCCCAAGTACTTTCAATCTCATCCAAAATCATTTAAACTACGACGTCTTTATTACTCAATTTTGTAACAGCACTAAGAAAGTGATCCGTGAATTTGAGAGAATTAAAATAAAAATAAATTGGCATAATATGCCTACATTGTTCAAACAAAGATCGCCGGACTTTATCAAGGCAAATGTGATGGTTTTATTTTGCAAGTCTATATTTGACAGTTAATCAAAATTTCCAAATTTAAGAATATTCATAAATATACAGCAAGTTAATTGAAAATATTTAGGTGTTAGATCTTAGATTATGTCATATAGCATCTTCGGAATGATTATATATATATATATATATATATATATATATATATATATAGAGAGAGAGAGAGAGAGAGAGAGAGAGGGAATACTTTTTCATTTCATTCTTATTTCCTCATTTATTTTCTTATTATAATTGTGCTTGTTCTTCTCTTCCTTCCTTAGTTCGTACGACCGTTACGTCCTGTCAATACTTCATAAATAATAGACCATTCCGTTTTGATCGCGTGGAAAGAAAGGAAAAGACAATACTTGGTTTCTGTGAGAAAATGAAAGCAACAAACAAACAAGTGAAGAAAGTTTAACGTTTCCTGCCAACACCCAATAAATAATGGACTATTTCGTTTTGATCACGTGGAAAAACAAAATACATATTATCAGAGACACTTGATTTCACTGAGAAAATGAAAGAATATATATATATATATATATATATATATATATATATATATATATATATATTATGTTTACTGCATCTACTTTTTTTATTTTGTCGTTATTTTTGTTACAACTTTCCATAAAGAATTTGACTGTATCGTAGTTTTTGCGCGTTTTTGTCCTTATCTGTCGTTCTCAGTTGTTATTCAATCAGGAATCCAATTCATGTCTTTCTTTCGTCTCCATCTTTCTCCTCTCTTTATGAATTATGTGAGAATTGGTCGAAAATAATTATGCGAAAGCAATTATTTGAAGAACATTTATTCGAATTGTAAATTGTTTGAATGAAAATTAATCGAAAGGATAATTATACTAAATAGTAATTATTAGAAATGCAAAATTCTTTAATTGCAATAAAAATGTCAAAATTAAAAGAAGAAATACACAAATGATAATTATTTGAAATACAAATATCGTTAATAAAACAATTTATTTAGAAAAAAATCCTTATAACCGAAGTTATATGATACTTCATGCAAATAGTCATCTACTGAAGAGGACTCGTTAAAGGATGTTACTATTAGGTTGGTGCAAAAATAATGTCGTTTTCTCACATATGTTAGTATGTGAGAAAACGACATTATTTTTGCACCAAACTAATAATTTTTAAAGTTTTCCATTTATGCCGTCGTATTTCCTAGCGCTCATGATGTTTTGGCAACCTGCTCGAACTTTTGAAATATGAATTTCTTGCAAGTCCTTTTCTCTTTTAAGAGCGTCTAAGAATTTCCATATTGTGGGATGATAGGATGACACTTGATGCAAAAAATCCCTATACCATCCTTCAAGAGCGTTAATAGTTCTACGTAAATCAGCATTGGCTCTCTCAAAGCAAGACCACATACGTATTTCAAAAAACATTATTTGAAATAATTATCATTTAGTATAATTGCCCATTCGATTAACTAAACTGATACCAACAAGATGGTTCAGGTATTGGGTAAACTCATCCCTCGTCTAATGGGAATGCGTAACATTCATACATACAAAAGAAAAGAAAAAAATGTTTCTTTGTCTCATTAATATGACAAAATGATGGATCCTTCAGGACGTACCCCGGTGAAGTATTGTATTTTCAACAAAAGGAGAAAGGTAAAAGAACTTATCAGTCAAATGTATTCAATCTTAAGAATGAAGACACCACAAACTCGAAATGTTTAAATAGGGACAACACTTGATCCCCAAAAACTAGACAATATTTGGAAGGCCGAAAAATAATAATTGGTGGTAAATGGACTGCATGAGAAATGACATCGAGCGCATCACTTGAAATGTAGTGACCGAAACAACAACCTGAAGAAGGCCGGAGCGTGCAATGGCCGAAACGTCGGTAGTATGGCAACAAAGATGAGGACAACAGTTCGAAAAATGTAAATAGTGTAAATAAGTAACTTTACATTATTTGGAGAAAATTAACAGAAAAAAATCGAGAATGATTGTTTTTACTATCATTTTGCGATAAAAATCTTACTAATCTCTCTGCCCTAAATATACAATAAAAGCGTTTTTAAATTGTCAAACATCGTGGAAGCGGAACGATGGTTGGTTGTGTCCATTTCTTTGGAGCACATTTTTATTATTTAATGATAATCTTTTCACAAAGTAAGTTCAACCCATTCACCTAATATGCAGTTTAGCATTACGTTAAGTAGGGCAGTGACGGTAGTATGAAGGCTCTTCCACTTGTGTAACATTCAGGGTTAAAGGTTTGCTATTTATAACCGACAAAAAAGGTGGATCCGTTATTTTGTAGAGAATCTAGAATATTAAAATGTCGAGTTGCGGACCATTGTAAGATTTGTTGACGGTTTACGGCGAGATCAGATGATAAAAAGAAAGAAAGAACAAATTTCGTCAAGATGGCTATAATTAAGGAAAGCAGGTAATTTCCGAAACGTACTATGATATATTTCGCTATCACTTAAAAATAAATAAATAAATAAAACGCATTTTTGTAGAATTTCGAAAATCTAATCTATACCTGCTAAATTTTTAAATATTTTTTTATTCGGAATATAATTTCCAAAATTTCTCTTTAGATGAAAATGGCGACCAGTCAGATTTCAAATGAAGATAACGCTACAGCCATTTATTTTTTCCACTGTCTCTCTCTCTCTCTTCCGCACACACGCACACACACACACACACACACACACACACACACACACACACACACACACACACACACACGCTGACTCTCATTCAAAGGTGACAAAGTTGCAACTACTATTATTACCGCCTGGACGTCAGTGTATTTACAGGGACAATTTTCTGAAGTTCCATCCCGTTGAATCTCTATCAAGCATTGTGACATGCCAACAACAAGCTGTAGCGCACACAAGTGGGGCAGATGGTGCGACGGCCCCGGGCATCCATATCGAATGGGCATCTAATCAAAGACTGAAATAAAAATTTAGTTTATATTTGATTTGAATAAAGTGTTTTTTTTTCCATGTTTCATCTGGTTTTACATATTTCACTTTCTCAGTACTAGACCCTAAAACCCGCACCCCTGCTACTTGGGTGTTAGGGACATACAATCAAGCAGTTGGCCCCAGGTATCACCAAACATCACAAAACCTCTGCACGTCACTGACAAGGCAGGTTTTGTCAAGATAGGTATCGATTAGGCAGAAGTAAACTAGTAATTTGTAACCCATACGCATATATAAGCAGCTAGATATATATGCATCGATAAATATACAAACAAGTTTTTATTAAAATCAACTGACAAAATCTCTTTTTTTTTAGTTTTTTTATTGTAATTTTTTCCAATTTTTGAATAAGGTGTTTTATATCAGAAGAAAGCGTCTCAGACTGCTTCGGAAAAGAATGCATCAAATATTACGCGTATTATTATTATTTTCATTATTTCTCCTTTTATGTACCGTGTTCTCGTTCAAATTATATAAAATGTTTTGAAATACCTGTATATACCCAATGGGAATCGAAAGACATTGAGAAATTTTGTTTGTTAGAGTAGGTGTTGTTGGTTGAGCTGAGGTGAGTTGATCCATATCACTCACTTCTATACGTTTACATATAAAACTTTATGAAGAATCTATACAGCATATTTTGGATAATATTTACTTTTAATAATTTCCATTGGCAGTATTCAGTAACCAAAGTTTTGTATTATTTTATAAAAGAAATCCTTTATGCCGCAATGCGGTGTTCAAATTATCCATTTGTTTATTAAGGTTTTGCAGCATATAGTTTATCCTGATCCAAACAATCTGTAACCAATAATTCACTTTAAAACTTATCATATTCATAAAATATTCCCTTAATAGATTTCATTTGCAATGAGAAACTGAAGTTTGTCTTAGTTCTGTATACGACTTCCTTCTATTTGAATTTTCGTAATCAACCCATTTTTCACCTCTGGTGAATCAAGTCAAGTGCCATACATGATACACATTTCGGCGATCATGGCTTTCGATTAATGATTAACTATGCAGAAGATGTTCCCTCAGTAGACTGCCGTTTATTTTTGCATTAGATTAGTTGCCAACCCATTCTGCCCTGCTATTCAATCCATAGTAATGTTCTCTGATTTCTTATTCCAAGACGTTATCCATTACACCACACAGCACATTTTGTGGAAAAAAACTATTTTTGTCGGTGGTGAAAAAATTGATGTTTGAACACTTAATAATGTTAGCTTCTCAAAGTCACTTTAAAATATAGAAATTTTTGCATAAAAATTATATGTATATATACATACAGACATGCACACAGAGTTATATATATATATATATATATATATATATATATATATATATAGATAGATAGATAGATAGATAGATAGATAGATAATATTAGTGGTAAATATACACATACATATGCAATCATATATCTAAATCCTTTCATGCACATTTCATTGAATACGACAGACAAGGTGCTTTGATTTATTTTTTTATTCAATTTCTCATATGATCTAATAATTTTTAAATTATATAAAAACTGTCCGAATGTTCTTTTTTCCGAGAGCTTTGTATATATATATATATATATATATATATATATATATGATGGTGTTTTGATCTCAAGGAGAGATGACGTGTTTTTTCGAAATTGCAAAAGTAAACGGATTTTAAGTTTAACTGAAAAACTACTTCAAAGTAATGAAATAATAATAAAATTATTTATTATAATTCGCAATTAGTATTTCTTTTATCATATATATTATGAATAGGGAAAATGTATGACAAAGTGGAAAAAGTTTACTTGTGATGGGTTTCGTCCTTCATAACTTCATCAAACTAAATTTGATTTGTTGCTACGACTACATATGCGCAAGTAATTTTAGAATTAAAAAAAAAGAATTTTTTAATGATTATTATATTTATTTGAATTTATATATGCAATTGTTTATTATTATTATTTTTATTTTCTTTGATTTCTGGCGTTTACACATTTCTTTTCGGGTCCCGCCCAGGGACCTAAGGTTAGAAATGGCATCATAACACTTTCCACTGACAAAAAAAAAAAAAACTAAAATTTCATAGATAAAGCCCTTCGTAAAGTGTGGGCTGTACTTGTCAGAACAATTTTTTGTATCTCCTTGAGGCATGGACTTCCAGGAATCCCTTCAATTAGGCTACTGCAATCTTTTCCAACCAGTCCTAGGGCTCCAACTACAGCAGGGATTGTTGATGTTCCCATATGCCACATTTTCGAGATTTCTATTTCAAGGTCCTTGTATTTTGACAGCTTTTTGAATATCTTCAAAGATACATTGCAGTCAGCAGGGACTGCCATATCAATAAGGAGGCACCGTTTTTGTTTGTGGTCTTTAATAACAATATTATTATTATTATTATTATTATTATTATTATTATTTCTTTCAACTTTTTCCGCAGTCCACGGGTTTTTCTTTATTAGTATTTATTTGTTTTTGTACATCTAATCTGAAGATCATAAAGTTATATTTATCAACTTTCGTTCGTTTTTTTTTTTATCAATTTAGGCGTTAATATTTTCATTTAAATATAACTCCATATAAGCCTGCACTTTGGAGGGGACAAGAAAAAATCCAAATATATGCATTATATCAAAAACAATATCTTAAAGTAAACAAATTAGATACAGCCAATAAATAAAGGAAATAAATAAATAAAAATACTATACTCATGCGCACAAGTGTATAAGTTTAAGAATAAACAGTAGCGAATAATTAATGGAAAAATACGAAATACATTTAAGTAGTTATTGATAAATAAAAAGGGTGATTTAAATGTTTATAAACAATCCGACAGAGTCGCTATAAAATAACTTCTTTCTCGCCGAGAATTTGTTCTAATCTATCACTGTTAGAATAATTTTAATTAACTGATTCCGCTGTAAGCATAACTCGATAAACCGGTAATAACTGACCCTACGTTCCAATGACTAAGATAAATAAATAATTGAGCTACTATCCAACCCAAATGCTCTGAACAATATATTTTATCTCGTATATATATATATATATATATATATATATATATATATATATATATATATATATATGTATATGTATTGACTGTTTCGCTCTTTCACAGACTGTTTCGATCTTTCACAGCTCATCAATGTGGCGAGACATCCGATTGATTTGGTATCAGTCGGGGATTCTACCCCTAAGGGTATTGACGCACGGCAGGGATGAAGGTGAGTTTAGACGTATTTATTTTTAGATAAACCCGCCAGTGACTGGGAGAACACGATTCATCTTAACGAAGAGACTTGCATCAGGGGAAGTAATAGTCTCTGTTTAAAAATTCATTTTTCTCCCCGAGAGTGCATCCGAAAATAATCTTTTCAGGAGCATGTATATATTGTCATCCACAGGCACACTGTTTCGCTGTTTCACAGCTCATCAGTGTGACTAGACAGCATCAAGTGTTATATATATTATCAATGGTATAAAGAGGTATTGCTGCAACAAGACACACAAACACACACACACACACACACACACACACACACACACACATATATATATATATATTCATACACGTTTCATTAAATAATATAGACAAGTGTTGTCTATTTATTTTATGTAAATTTTTTTCGTAACTTCTGATAAGTTTAATAACACTATCATATATATATGAGTGCGTCGATTTTAATGTCGGAATTTTTGGACACGCCTCTTTTCAACGAGATGATAATTCCGACTTTAAAATCTTTATCTTGGTGATTCAATTTATTCAAAAGGCTTATATATAATATTATCAATCATATTTGCAATAGTGTTATCATTTTGTTGGCTTTTTATTCCTCTAATTAACCGACCTATTAAATGTACATATAATAAGAAGTGCACTTGAAGCATCTTTCGTTCTAATCATATATATATATATATATATATATATATATGGAGGACCCTCCCGTCATCTTTCGACGAATGAAAGTTCAGCAGGTCAGTTCTTATAACCAAAAATCCAGACTACACGCATATATAATTTGATTGCGCAAAAAATTGAAAGTGCCGAATACGGAGAACCGGAGCGCAGCGTGCCCCAAGATCCCCAAAAGCCCATCTTCAGGTTTTGAATTCTCATGGACCCGTTGCCACCCAAGGCTATAGGACCCAGTCTGTCCTGCTATTTACCCGTAGCTGGGTTGGGGAAGAAGAGATGGATTCATACATTTGCCAAGGGTATTAGCACGTAAGTGAATGTAATGAACACTACTGGAATTCGAACTCGGCTCTCTCTGATTCCTCAGTCCTACCCCTTACTACACCGTGCCTCCATATCCATATATATATATATATATATATATATATATATATATATATATATATATATATATATATATATATATATATATATATATATATATATATATATATGGGTGGGGATGCGAGTGTGTGGATTGCAAAGATTATGTTTATGGGATTTTGGCGACTCCTAAATAAAACTCTGCTTGCATCCAATAATAAAAGGCAAGTCGAAATGGGCCGAGATAAAATCTGGGTAAAGATAGTCAAGAAGAGCCGTAATCGTAAGCAATGAAGTCGCATTGAAAATATGACAGATGGGACGCAGCTGCTTTTCTGCAACATTCTGCGACAATATTGTGTGACCTCATCCTATCCCTTGACACACTCGAATAGGTCGCTTCCTCCTGCTTAACCACTTCTACAGCTCCTGCCCCCAAACCTTCCTCTTTTTTTTTTCAAGCTTTCCCTTCGTATTCTAAATTCACCCGACGCCATTTTTGCTTATACGTATTTTTGTTTCCTTATTTGTTTTTAACAATAGTATTTGTTTTATTAATGTCTTCATCATCAGACGCTTCCTAGGATCCTTTCAAACAATTTTTTTTATTCCTTTTCTTTCATAAATTCTTTCTTTCTTTATTTCTTAACAAACACTTCCTTCATTGGTTCAGTTCCTTTAACAAGCATTAACTTCTTTCCAATGAGATTCGCACACATGTTCCTTCTTTTCCTTTCAGTATTTTCTTTCTTTCTTTCTTTCTTTCTTTCTTTCTTTCTTTCTTTCTTTCTTTCTTAACAAACACTCATTCTAATCGGATTCGCGAGCTCTTTCCCTTCCATTTTTCCTTATCTCTATTTTCCTTCAATATTTCTACAATCAAATGAAATAACAAGGATTAACTCTTTGACGTTGCGAATATCATTAACCCATCATCAGAGAAAGTATCTTTCTACTTTTTTTCGTCTTCATAGAATTCTAATCTATACTAGTCTTCGGTTTATTTATATTTACAATAATGAAATTTTCAGATCAGAGCATATTACCTGTCCGATCTCTGGCTTTTCTCAGTTTGGCTAATTGGCTCTTTTTGATTGAGACGCCTAAATAATGATATTAATCATGAAAGAAAAGGGGAAAAAATCGGAGGAAAAAACAAAGAAGCAAAGAAAGAAAGAGGACACGACAAAATAATAATGGAAGAAAAGCGATTATAACGTTTAAAAAAGTAAAGATAATGCTAGTAGAAACAGTGTGATGAGGGAGAAAGTTAAGCAAATGATATCGTGAAAAAAGGAACAATCAAATAAAGAAAGAAAAGCGAGTAAACTGGGGTAAATTTAGTAATTTAAGAGCAAAAAAAGCCTTAAAGACAATTACTCGTCGATGGACGAATATAATAAAGCTATAGGGAATCCCTAAAGTCTGGACACATATTGTTTTACCTCCACAAATTAAACACGGTTTTGTCGAAAGAAGAAAGAAATGACGTCTTTTTCTGGGCGATGCTAAAGGAGAAGGTGTACTCAATGAAAATCACTTGATTGAACGCATAAAGAGTGAGTGTGCTAAAATTGATGGCGATGTGGAGTTATTGCATCGAGTTCACGTGAGTCTTGCAAAGCTCATCAAACTTTGCATCACAAATGATGGAAACCATATTGAAAATATTATTTGTTAACATTCCGATTCAGATCTTGTAAATATGCATTTTTGTCTATGTATCCAGACTTTAGGGATACCCTGTCGAAAGATATAGTAATTGGAGGAAGAGTTGGCGAAGAAAGAAAGATATATAGAGAATGACAGGCGTCCTGGAAAAAATAGCAAGAGAGAACGAAAGAAAGGTTGAAATGCAGGGAAAGCGAGAAGCACGTAAAAATCCGATACAGTTTCATGTAATGACAGACAAAAAAAAAAAAAAAAAAAAAATCGAAAAGCGGATGCAGTAGAATACATTTATGCATGCTTTATTCATTATCTGCATATAAAATAATCCATATTTTTGTAACATTTAAATGAAAAGAAAATTGGAAAGGATAAGGGCGAAAATGTGAAGATACAGGAAAAGTGCAAGGGAGAACAGAGATATGTGATAATGGATAAGATTATCCATTATCACATATCTCTGTTAAGACACATGTAGGTTCTATGGGAGAGGTCAGACAGTTTACATAAAATCATAGACAGCCAACGGAGATTTTAAGGGATGAGGGAGAGAATGAGAAGATACAGGAAAAGTGAGAAAAGAACTGAGGCCTAAGATAATGGTTATTCTTAGTTATTAATACGTGTAGTTTCACTGGCTCTCGTGTTTTAGATAAAGGCATAGACAGACAACGGAGATTTGAGGGGATAAGGGAGAGAATGAGGAGATACAGGCAAAGAGTGAGAAAAGAACTGAGGCATAAGATGGTGGCTTTCAATCTGACAAAATAAATGAAAAACAAGCGATACTCATGGTATAAGTCAACAACCACAGCGACTCAGAAATATCGAACACCTTGAATGTGGTCAGGTGAAAAGGAGAAAAGGCAGGTGGCTCTGAACGACCGTGATGAGGAACTCACAGTGATGGATACAAATGTCACCTCTTCTCTGATGTATCTGGATATTGTGAGCAACGAAGATCATAAGTCACTACAATTCTTATCGCAAAGCCTCATGAGGAATGAATAATTGATTGATTAGTTTGTTTTACGGCTTAACAACCTTTTGCAGGTTATTTAAAGCCAGAAAAAATGATGGATTCTAAGAATTTTTATTTAGATAATAATGATTTACTCATACAAGATGGGGAGTAGAGCTGGATTCATACCTTTTTTCAAGTGTATTTGCGAGTAAGTGAATTTAACGTACCCGAATGGAATTATCCATTACATCATCTGCATATGCAAACTTACAGCTGGTATTTCCAAGCGGTCATCCATCTAGGTACAGTCCAGATTTGACGTTGTTTAACTTCGGCGATCCGACAAGAACCGACGTTTCAGCGTGATATGACTGTAAGCATATCAAGAACAATGCCGCCGCTTATATCTTTGATTAAGCCGTGACTGTATCTGTTCCAACGGGACTCTGCTTCTTTTCTAGAGAGTAGATGGCCGAGAAATTTCTCGATAAAGTCACCTACAGCATGTAGCCTCCAAGCACTCCTGATTTGAATCCCGTGAACATTTGGGGCGTAGACCAACCAGCGGTCCCATAGTAAGGCAGCCGCCGCCATTGTGGACGTGATGGTCAACAATAAAAAGAACCACCTAATCTGAACGTGTAGTTTACTTTATTGAGGTCACATTGAGACCTTTCTGAGCGCAGTTAGATTGAATAATTTGAATATGCGCATTTTTATAAAAATATACACTTCTTTTCTGCTAGATATATTAGGTTAGTGCAAAAATAATGATGTAATAATGTCGTTTTTTGACGTTAAAAAATACGTCAAAAAACGACATTATTACGTCATTATTTTTGCACCAACCTAATAGTTTTTCTTTATATTATAGTTTGTTCTCAATTACATGATGCAACATGAGTAGCGGGAATTGACCCAGCTATTTAGTATTAACGAGAAATATCCTACCTAGTCCAACTCTTTGGGACCCTCACACAATCATGTCAATCTACCTTTCACTTTTCAAAGCCGTTTTCACCAGCTGCCACGTTGCGTTCACTTTACATCGTCTACAACATTTTAACAGAGATTTTTAGCTTTAAGAAAACATGCAATCACAGGGAAGCAAATCTGGTCTGTGGGTTGACTGACAGATCTGAGTGGCGCGAACATTTGTCAAAACCGTCTGCGCATTACATGAAGAATAGGCATACGCTTGTCATGATAAATGCGACAGTAACACAGTAGACAAGCTCACTCAATGAGGTCCTAATTTCGACGGAATAACCCCACGGGAGATTATCTGGAAACAAGATTACAGAGAACGAGAAAAGGCAGCTGATGGCTATCCCGAAAATTGACATTGCAGACTGTTTTACAAAGTGCAAATGTCTATAGGATAAGTGCATGCGGTCCTAAGTTGAGTTCTTTGAAGGGAAGTAATGTGCCATTTATTCATTCGTATCAAATAGATGTTTTCCGGAGAAATTTCGCATGTGTTATATATATGTTTCACGGTTTTCCTATTTTAATTATTTGATGAATCATAGTTAATGAATAAGCTTCTTACGAGTTCTACGACCATAAATTACTTGTGAAAATTCCACTATTGTATTGTTAAATATTCGAGCTTAACAATTTTAGCAGAATATTACAAATAACAATCATAAATAAATACAGACCATTATTTAAAGAAGTAAGAGGGTACAAATAAAGAGAGTTAAAACCGACAATTTTCTCATTTCACTGTATCTCTATCTTCTCTCTCGCTTTTTTCTTTTTTTCTTTCTTTCTTTCTTTCTTTCTTTCTTTCTTTCTTTCTTTCTTTCTTTCTATTTCTCACTGACACCAAATAGATTTTCTGATATATCTTTTCTGTCTTGCCCTGTGATCAAAACACAATATTAGGACTATTGTTGGAACCCAACTTCGACATATGCTTAGTTTTATACATTAAGTTAACCCCGAAGTTCCTAAAGCCATTTTTACACACTATTATAAAAATATTTATGTATCTCGGATAATGATTACCGATGACTATTACTGCTAAGTAGTGAGTTTGATCACGCGATACACAAAACCAATTTCGACATTAATTATCCCAGCAAGAATTGACATGTCGCAAAATCCACAATTGAAAATCTTAAATGTGTCGTAAAAGTTTAATCGGTTTTCTATTTTTCGCCTATTTATTAATATTTGTCCCCACCTCCGAAGTAAACTTTTTACAGGCCCTAAATGACCTCCTCGTTCTGGAATAAAGATTTTATTGACTAAAATATTCAGCATTGAATATACCTTTTTAGTAAAGCTGCTGACAACATTCTTTGGTATATGAAGACACTCAAGAGCGGAGATCAAGAAAAAAAGTAAGGAAGGCACGAATGTTTTTGATTTATTTATTGATCTCATCAGAACAAAGCCAACAATATCGTTCCTGGTTGAATGGTCGAATGTTGAAGTAGCTGTGAAAAAAAAAATCCTAATAGTTTAGATGTGTGACTAATGAAACGGTCACTGAAATATCGCTCAGAACAGCAATTTCCCAATCAAATCAGTTCAGGGGTTTAAAGAAAAACAGCGAACAATTTTAATAAATTAAAACATATTCGGTACTTATAAAAATTACGAAATAGCCTTATGAAGCTTGTCATGCCAATGGTTCTAACTCTTAAATAACAATGTTGTGTTGACCCCAAATGACCTACTCATTCCGGAAATTGTTTTTTATTGGTTAAAATTTTTAGTACTTCATCTGATTTGTTCGAAAAGTTATTTGCTATACTCTTTGGTGAATTACTGCATTATCTGTGAAAATTTAGACCATGGGACTATTAGCCTTAAGCTTAGAGGTAGTCAAGAGTCATTCAGGCTTGTTATAGTTAACATTGCCCAGAATAGCAATTTCTCCATCAAACCAGCTCAGCTTCTAAGAGGATTCGAACAAAGAACAATGGCCCAGACAGAAAATAACTATTATCCTGCAGATAAAAAGGTCAAATCATTCTATCAGAAGATTAAGAAAAATAACGATGATTTGAATCAAAGTATTGAACATTCAGTTCTTGATAACTCAAAAACTAATGGAAGGATTTATACAAAATTTTCTATGAAACGGTCCTTTGACAAGAGTGAATGAAATCCAGAGCTTTTTGTTGTTTTTGTTGATGTTTTTTTTTTTTTTTGTATTTTTAGATGCCGAATATAAAACGTATATTCAAAACTGGCGATGGAAGACTGCGGTAAATTTTTGGCAATGGCTATAAGTCAGTATATTCAAAAAGCTGTTGCAAGTACGTGACAGGAATTGTTTGGGAAATTTATAAAAAAATGTAATATTTTTGTCATGTAGACTAAGGAATACACCCGACAGAACTTCATATACGTGAAGAATAATTAAATAAATAATCCTATCTATCTATCTATCTATCTATCTATCTATCTATCTATCTATCTATCTTAGTCTTTTCATATCTATCTATCTATCTATCTATATATCTATCTTAGTCTTTTCATATCTATCTTAGTCTTTTCATATCTATCTATCTATCTATCTATCTATCTATCTATCTATCTATCTATCTATCTATCTATCTATCTATCTTGGTAACACGAAGTATCATGAAATCTATGATGTGCTGGAGTCGTTACGTGGGTGTACCTAATCAGGCACCCTCCTTGGCTGTCCAGAATTGAAGTATGTTTGTTGGTTTTACCTACAGGGAAAATTGTGTGGTCTGCGCTTCAGACATATCCAATGGGCTTAAAATCTGGTGAGTGTGGTGGACAATGAAGTACACAGAAGTCAGATGAATGTTTCTGGAACCATTTCTCATATCAGCTGCACACTATGAGTAATTGCGCTATTTTGTTGAAACAAACCATAATCACCGGTAAACCTCGTGACTATACAGACCATGTCAAAGGAAGACACCAGTTTCAGTAATTGTCATTTTGATAAAAGCAACACAAGGACAGCGCCTCTATCAGCTTGCACGGTAACTTATGTCATCTCCTCCACACGCATCAAGAACTGTCACTTTTTAAAAGTTTGTTCTTATATGCATATACATATATAATGACGTACATATGCACATAAATATATACTAGCAGTATAACCCGTCTTAGACCGGGTCTTTCATTACTGGGAATTTTTGCCGTTCAGTTGAAGCATTTTAAGTTTAAAGTCACCCCACCCGAAAATCAATATTAGTAATAACAATTGGGGGCAACTGAGGCACATCCCCTAATATTTTACTCATCATTTATTATTGATTACTTAATTATTTGTTGCTGATTATTATTACATGCACATGTGTTTATGTGTGTGCTCGTAGTTTCTTCGTTAGTTCATAATTTACTTAATCTAATACAATACGATAATACAATAGAGCTTAGTAGCCATAATGCGCCATTGACCAGTATATACAAACAGTTGAGTCGAAACGTAGCACTGAAGTTGAAGCATAATACAAAACGACGCACGCTTGATGTTTACCGCAGTATCGACTTTTATATTTATACTAGCCGAATTACCCGCTCCTTGCTGCATGTCACCCTTTTATTGTAAGAAAATGATGATTGATTTTAAATCATTGTTATAATTTGTGAAGACAAATAATGCATTTCAATATAACTCAATGATCTTGCCAATGTGACCTCCATCTTCTGGCTTTACCTTTTTATATTTGGGATAGGAGTCATTCCCTTGTTCAAATTTAAATTTAATTTAAATCAAAAGAAAACAAATTATCAGTAAGTAGTTTGTGCCCTCCGGCAACCCCTTTTGATCAAAATGAAATATACTTATCCACGTACCCTAGGAATCATTCCCTTGTTCAAATTTAATTTTAAATTATATCAAAGGGAAAAAAAACAGGGGTTTGAGCTCCTAGGGGTCCACTTCAAAATGAAATATACCCAAGTACTCTGGGTAATGTACTTTCAGAATATATATCGTTATGAGGGATCTATCTTCAAAACCCTAGGAGGGGTTTCTTTAACAAAGTAACAGACTGTGGCTACACATTTATAAAGAGTGTTCCAATAAGATGGACCTATTTTAAATGTGAATTAAGTGTAAGTGTCTAATGTTTTTTCTTTCTTTTTCAACAACTTAAATCTTTGAAAATTTCAACTATGGAAAGATTAACAAGTGTTAAAATTATCGAAGCCTATTACGAAAATGGATGTTCAAACAGAAATGCAATGAGGCGTTCCGAGGTCGCAACATCTCGCGAAACAGCGAAGTCAATTGGCCACCACGATCGTGCGATTTGACGCCTTTAGACCTTACTTTTGAAATGACCTCTTTTTGGGGTCATCTAAAAGGTTAGGTCTATGCCAACAAGCCAACAACAATTCAACAGCTGAAGGATGTGATAATAAGGCATATTGGCGAGATCGAGGAACGACTATGCAGAGACGTCGTAAAATTTTGACCATCGAGTGTAGGTGTGCCGTCGAAGTCTTATTTTTCACACATAAATGCCATGAATTAAATAATCGGATCCAGTAGAGAAATAAATAAATTTTTATCAATAACACTGATTTATTTACTGGTGGATTTGATCCGTCATAATAAAAAAAACAAACATTATATACGCCCTATCTCTGGCATTGAGCACTTTTACTCATTAAAACCTATTTCTATAATATATATATCTATATGTGTGTGTGTGTTTGTATCGTGCTGTGATAATGTTTTCAAAATAAAGTTGGTATTAAGCTACTGATATTCGTATTACGTGTTCACTTATCGAGTAATAGTCCTTTTTTAATGCGATATTTCATCAGAGATGAAGAATGAGATTGGTGGAGCAACGAGGACATTTTAAGGCAAATATAAATAAAAAAAAAATAGACATACACCGAATTAAAAAGCTACAGTTGACATATCGAGGACTCATAATGATGAAAGTAGGCTTGGAGAATTTGACACTCAAAGGAAATATTTGAAGGCAAGAGGGACAGAAGGAATAATCGAATAACTTACCTGGTAGCTTGTGTAAAGAGATGGCGGAAGTGAGAGAGGGATGGATAGCATAAAATAAAAACAAACATTGCTAAGAGATACAAATGCTACGAAGTTGTGGAGAGCTATGATTGTTCACATTCTGAAGAGACGCGGCATCTGAGAATTTAAGTTTTTCCTCTCTCATCGTCAAAAATCCTAACGCATTTTCCTTAAACACAGATTTGTCTTTCATTCCGATCCCAACACTTCTTCTTTATGTACTATGTCCCTGCAGGACGTAGACGATTACGGTCCTCCACATCTTCCTGTCACTTGTAGCTTTTAGTAAATTTTGTCGTTTTGCTATTTCTCCAAAACCCTATTCATTTACTCAAGTCCATCAAGTATTTTACGCGTTGCTTTGTCTGTCCTTTTTTCCCTCACTCTGTCCTGTGAGTATCAGATTTTCCAAACCTTCCTTCCTCATTATGTGTCTTAAAATTTTCAACTGCCTCTTCCTGATGTTAAGTATAAATATATGTTTCCGTTTTGTTTTCATTTTCTCTAAAACCTCAGCTATTTAAACTTTTGTACTTGCTTGAGTTCCATCTTCAATTCGTAGCTCGCATCTTTTTTCTTGCTGACAAACATATATTAAGTCTTTGACACTATTGTAGGCATTTATGTTACAATAGAAAGCTGTGAAATTAAATTATCCCCAAATCAATCTTACCATAGAGCTCTACGACAGGTGTCCTCAATAAACGTTTGATAAATTCAGCTTTTTTAACACATATGCATAAACGTGTAATTCGAATGTAGCCCCTAAAAATAATTCAGACGTCATTATATACTGCAGCCACAACGACATCTACATCTTAAAATATAAGCAGTTAAATTTGAGGAAAATCCAAAGGTAAGGATAGTAATCGGGTAAAGAATCCAAATTTTGGAAATATTCAGTAATTGCATATTTTAAGAACATTCAAAATATCTCAGAAGACGATCGTGAGACAAGCGTGGAAAACGCGGTTGCCTCTCTCAGCCCCAGACAACGCCCCGCTTTGTGAAATACTATATTGTTATTACAATAATTTGAACCTACATAATATAATGGCGGACACATTGCTCGAGTTTTTTAACGTTCAAGCGTACAAGAAAATCTCAGATTTCAGCGGCTTTTTTAGTGCATGTTATCCGTCCATAAGAGTCTACAGATGTCTTTCGTATGTAGGAAGGCATGGCGAGAATACATTTTTACCAACTAATAGAAATAGTTATTGAACCTGACTAAGCATGACACTAGTTTAAATACCAAGAAATTATGAGAGAAAGATTATGTTGCGTCATTTTTCCGAATAGTAAGAGTCTGCTTAACCCAGTAATCAGTACTAATGATTTAGAACATGGATCATAGGCACTAGCATGAAATGCACATGACATAAATAAGAGGAGATACTAATATATATATATATATATATATATATATATATATATATATATATATATATATATATATATATATATATATATATATAGCATATTGAGTACTGGTGTTTAATAAAATAGCGCTACAAATTAGATATTAATAATAAATATACATTTTTTCCTAACCGGTAGCACAACTTGGCACCTGACGATTGCGTTGTGCAAGAAACTCAGACTTGTGTTTCCGGTAAGTAAAAATTGGTATATATATATATATATATATATATATATATATATATATATATATATATATATATATATATGTATGTATGTATGTATGTATGTATGTATGTATGTATGTATGTAGGAAAAATTGTATATTTATTATTAATACAGGGTGTGTTGGGTAAATTATCGCCATTTTATATTTTTAATTTCGGACATGTGTATTGTTTGTTTCTTTTTTCTATTTTGTCGTCTGAACAGTATAGAAGAGTCAGTGGGGCATCGTCTGTGAGAAAAAAAAGCACCATAACGAAATTCACTCCGCCAGAAATTTGGAAATTTTCAATCTTAAATGTTGAGCTGGGCCGAACTTCATATTCAAAACCAACTATATATTAACGTGTTTATTTACACATTTACATGTTGCGATATAACGCTTTTATTCCATTTTACTTTTTTTTTCCTATTTTATTTTAAATCATTTTCTTTCCATTGATATTATTATTATTATAATTAGTAGTAGTAGTAGTATTGTTATTATGATTAGTAGTAGTAGTAGTATTGTTATTATAATTAGTAGTAGTAGTAGTATTGTTATTATAATTAGTAGTAGTAGTAGTATTGTTATTATGATTAGTAATTTATTTTGTTTTATTTTATATCATTTTATTATATCACGGCATACTTTTTTCTTGATGTCATCGTTTTTAGTTTAGTTATATTATTGTCTTGTCTTCCTCTCTTGATTTTTGAAAAATAATAAAGTTGCCCCCTCTTGATTTTCCAACGCCCCATTTTTGTTTACTTATGTTTTCAAAAGCAGCGTCTCTCTCAATTAGAATTTATATTTCGTATTTCCAACCTTATTTTCAATTTTACGTGTTAATCTAAGCTTGAATTCAAATTCAAAATTAAACTACAATTCATTTCAATATTTTAACTCCAATAATATTTCACCCCAACAATAATATATCTGGCGGGAAGCAGAATTTAAAACAAATACCGGTGTCAAACCAAAATAAAAATAAAAATAAATATAATAATTGCAGCATTTGAAAATTGCTTCGGCATGAAACTCAGAGATGTGCAATTAATGTAAGATATTATATATATATATATATATATATATATATAAGATAATAATAATAATAATATTTTTTTGTTTAAGAATATGATTCCTTCGCTACATAAGAGTTCTCATGTTTCAAAAACGAGAGCCGAAACCATCCAAATAATTATTAAAATTAAGTTGAATTGAGGTGTTTAGTCTCGTTTCATCTTCAAGCGAAATTTTAGGAATAAGCTATCTCTCGGTTTACGTGTGTTTTTAGGCATGGTCCGTTACAACATTCGTTATTGTGGGAGTGTCTAGACTATTTTTCCTCGCTAAGTGGCCAGAGAGTTAATTATTATCAATATATTCATCATCTTCTGAGAGGTTTTGCTAAGGTCGGGTAGGGAATCTATACTAAGGAACTCCGGATTATGCACCCAACGTGTTCTTTTCTATTTTCTGCATACCTGCGCACTATATATATATATATATATATATATATATATATATATATATATATATATATATATATGCGTGTGCGTGTATGTGTGTGTGCATGTAGGATAGTATCGGAAACAAAAGTGTTTTTAAACAAATAAAAAAATAACTTAATCAATCCAGAATAAAACTGGAAATTTAATTCCATAGATTCACTGATCTCTTTTAATTGTTTAAGCTATTGGGTGTTGTCTGCAATTGTGGGGGTTATCTTTTCTTATGGCGAATATATGCATCACTTTATGAAGTAATCCATTGACTTGACCCATTGAATTGTGAGTTCAATACCTGGTCGCAGCAAAGCTGAACAAAAACTTATACAGTTGAGTGACTAAAGGGAAATAACTGAAAATAAAATATCTGGTAAAGGCATGGCATGTGGAACGAGAACAATCTATCCCAATGGACTAAATAAAGGTTTCAGTTTGAAATTCCAACATATATCGCCTAAAGAAGGCCGGAGCGTACAACGGTCGAAACGTTGTGAAAATGACAATAAAGGTGAAGACAACAATGTAAATATTAAAACTGCTGTTAGGTATCATTATATTTTTTTAATTATATTTATGAGATCAGTTTAATTTCTCTTCGAGACTGAAATATGTGAATGAGTATTTTGAAAAAGTTGTTCTTTGCTTGTATTTTAAGCGGGTTGAATTAATATTGCTGCGGTTTGTCAGTATGTGTTTTATGATGAATGGCTCTTCGACTAACATCCTGGTGGATCTTCATTTTTTAGGATATAGGAATGAATGTCGGTAGTATGCCAAGAGTTTCATAGGTTCTGCTACTACACCTTAATATATTTATTGAATGTTCGTTTCAGGTCTATATATAGGATTTCCCTATATTCTAAAATTAGCCCAAGCTCCAGAGAAGCGCACCGAGGGCTTTAACTCTCCTTCGAGAAGGGGCTGAATTTATTGCCCGCAACTGAGGTGTCCCCAAAAGAGGAAGTGCCGAGAGGACTTGGGAATTTTTCCACGGTACTGACGCGAAACCCAGCTTAAACTGGCATTTGTCGCATCTGTTTGCGTGATGGGCACACCGGTAAATAGCTATATTGGATTAATATTTTTGTAATATTAAACCCAAACCTCGACGGGTTTGGGGTGCTTCTCCCCAGACATAGCTTTCTCTAGGGAAGAGAGCTGGGTTTATTGGCCGACACCTGAGGCGTCCCCTAAAGGGGAATTGCTGAGGAAATCTCGGCAATTTTTCCACGGTATGGCCGTTAAACCCAAGTTAAACCATGACCTTGTGGTACATCCGGTTGCGACGTGGGCGCCCTGTTAAATATCTATATGGTACTTTGGTACATAAGGGGTCTGATGTGCCTATAGTAGATTTCTTGCTGCTGAATTCGCTCTATCATCCCCCTTTGTTACCAATATGACTTGGTATGCATCATAAGACAATATCCGGATTCAACGTATTGATGCTGGTGATGATTGGGTTCGACATCTTTTTGCTTTTCAGTGCTATGATCACTGGGATGGAATACACAGTTATATATATATATATATATATATATATATATATATATATATATATATATATATATATATATATATAATCATCTGGATAAATATAAGTAAATGTACGAGCAAGCGGTAATATACAAATACATATATTAGGTTGGTGCAAAAATAATTTCGTTTTCTCACATAGTAACATATGTTAGAAAACGAAATTATTTTTGCACCAACCTAATACATATATTCTATAGTGTAAGACATAACAGTGCTCAATGTTAAATAACAGAGCTATTTAATATATTAGAAATATACACAATACCCTACACTGATCTCACAATTCGGAGTTTCATGTTGTATCGGTTATTTATTATTTCTGGTTATCGCGAGTATTTTTTTTATAGTTAGGGTGGATTGTTATTGTTGTTAATTATTTAAATGAATTTTAGTTTAATTTCGGATTTGAATTTGAGCTCTGATTAATATTTAATATTGAAAATAAGATTGGAAATAAGAATTATAAATTCTAATTTAAAAACAGACGCTGTTGTTACCAAAAGTAAAAAAAAAAGTTTGGAAATCTAATTGGACAACTCTATTTTTTGCATGTAAATCAATAAAGATATTAATAATATTATTAATATAGTGTTATTAATATATATATATATATATATATATATATATATATATATATATATATATATATATATATATATATATGAAGTAACAAACATATAATTAGGCGAGTATAAAAAGTTAATGTTAAAGTACAGTTTTTTGTTATCAGAAATTTAAAGAAAACATTTTTAGGTAAATAAAAACGTTTTAGCACAACTGGGAAAGCACAGAACTGTGACTAGACTTTATTCATTTGACTGGTCTTCAGCAACAGGCAGCATAATTTTAATTTTGTATACATACATACATACATGCATACATACATACATACATACATACATACATACATACATATATATATATATATATATATATATATATATATATATATATATATATAAGTAATTAACATTTTTTCCCTTACATACAATGTCGAAAGAAATCAAGTGCTTGGAATTATTTTAGTTGAAAAGGTAAAGATGGAGCAGAGTGTTTAAGGTGTAAAAAACGTACTAAAGTGTGGTGGAGGTTCAACAACTGCGTTATTTTTTCTCTTAAAAGCCGTGCATAAGATTACACGATTTTGACACAAACAATGACGTTGAAGCAGTTAAAACACGAAGATATTAACATCATTTCTCACTCCAAAATCTATCAAAGAAGAAATTGCAAAATTCACTACCTGGTTTTAACTTCAGTTCTATTGCTTCAAGCAAGTTAATTCAAGAATGTTTCGCTAAAAACAAATACGATAAGCTAAAACCAACTACAAGACAGTCTATGAATAAAATGGTAAGCATTTAAGAATTTGTTAAAATAGTGTAAACTGGTAAATCATTTTGAAACACTGATTAGTGGAGTGGTCTGATTCTGTGCTACTCTTGAGGAATATACACCCATCAAAGATGTGAGATTCAAAAATATTAATGTGCATTACAATGATAAATATTGGTCGTTGAGTTTGGTTAAAATTCTTGGATGTCCTAATAGTGTCAAAATCATAGAGTTTGCAAAAAAGAAGCGAGCTGATTTGGGTCTTGATTTTGATAAACATAATAGCGTGTACAACTGACGGTGCCTCAGTCATGATAAAGTTTGGAAAAGAAACCTGAGCAATGACAGTGTTCAGCTCATGCAATGCATCTATTTCTTTGGTTTTGTACAAAAAGATGTTGCAAAGTAACCAGTATGAGAAAGATATCTGTGAAAAATTTGAAGAAACACTAGAAGGCTGAAAGTGAAGAGAGAAGGGAAGGAGGAAGAGGATAAAGTTACAACTACTGTCACATCCAATGAAATTTTAGGTAAAAATGAAGAGGAAGCAGATGAAAAATTAAAAAAGTCCTTTTTTATAATATTGTTGTAACCTAGAAAATGTTACTGAATGAGGAATAAGCAAAACTAAGGTTGGAAATGAAATGGTAATCTTTATAACATCAACAAAATACAATACTCGCCAGCGGCGTGAAGTAGGTAAACCACTGCAAGTGGTGGACTACTTACACAGCATATTACCTCCTTACAACACAACGTATTTATGAGGATTGGGACATACTCGTTAGTGTTAATAAGTACGGTATATAACAAATATCTTGCGTTTAGAACTGCTAAAAATCTCCATTACTTCAAGACAGATTCTATGTTATAACAGATAAAGTTAGAAGAATCTGTTAAATATTTTGGAAGTCTACACTAAGAAACAAGAATCTCCCAGATTTTGTAAAAGACCAGTTTAACAGGAAAGAACTCAAGCTAATCCTAAACTGCAAGAAAAGATGGAGTTGGGAATAGTCTTTTAAGTATGATAGAAAGATTTCTTAAGCTGAAACAATGCATTTCCAAAGCATTGAGAATAATTTGTCCCACTGAGACAATCACATCAACAGTGGCAAATTTTGGTAGACATTAGTAATATGCTACATCTCTTTGAGATCGTTCTTAAAGGCCCATCTTCAAGAGATGCAACACTTCTGATTGCTGATCTCTTCAAGTTTATTATAAAGAAACTTTCAGAGAATATCCCACTAGCAAATTCATTAAAAGAAAACCTGAGTAATTATTATTTTTTACTTAATTATCTTCATGACTCTAGAACTTTGAAAAATCAGGATGATGCGCTTCCCCCCCCCCTTCTAAAATTGTACTCAAGAAAACTGCAGATAGACTTTTCAAAAGGCTTTTTTCCAAAAATAGTGTACAGTTGGATCAGCATGAAAAATAGTGTAAGCCAACAAGAACCTGGCTGTTCTAAAGATACAACCAGAATAGAAGCTGGAAAAAGCGCAAATGATGACCCACTACTCACAAAATATTTGCAAGAAATAGAACAGTTACAGATGACTCCAATGGAAAATGATCCTTCAGCAACTTTTGATGTCAACATGGAATTTAAGAGCTTTGAATTATCTTTGAAAAAAAGAAAAGAAAAGAAAATCTAGACAAGTTCTATAATGCATTACTTTTCAATTAAGCCTAAAAGTGTAGAATCTGAAAGGGCGTTTTCATCAGCAGGGTTGTACCCCATGAAATTGAGATCAAATCTTTTTGAAAATTCATTGAATAGTCTTTGCTTTTTTCTTGCCTTTTAAGTTTATATTTCGAAATGAAAAATAATCTGATTAGTTTGCGTTTCCCCAAAAGATTCCGTTATTTCTCTTATATTAGTAAATTCTTTATTTTTATTTTTTTTTTAAAGAAATCTTTATTTTCATTTAGAGATATAGTGGATTAAATATATGCACACTCACACAGACATGCACACAGACGCACACACACATATATCTATATATTGTTTAATGAATATTCTCTTACTATTATAAAATTATTTTTTTGATTGAATAAATTTGTTTTGCTAAAGAATTATTGTCATGTACTTTATTATTTTTTGAAATTAGTTCTTCAAATTATTAGGTTGGTGCAAAAATAACGACTTA
The DNA here is from genome assembly GCA_963932145.1 of Acanthosepion lycidas. Lineage (NCBI taxonomy): Eukaryota > Metazoa > Mollusca > Cephalopoda > Sepiida > Sepiidae > Acanthosepion > Acanthosepion lycidas. Next base: position 36,495,561 of record OZ010587.1, read on the forward strand.
ATAATGTCGTTTTTTGACGTATTTTTTAACGTCAAAAAACGACATTATTACGTCATTATTTTTGCACCAACCTAATAGTTTATTACGGTTTGTTTTTGCTTCAAAGAATGTTATTATCCTTAAGGATATAATTTAAATTCTGAAGTTATTTCTTATATCATTGAAGCTTACCTATAAATGACATTATTACGTCATTATTTTTGCACCAACCTAATAGTTTATTACGGTTTGTTTTTGCTTCAAAGAATGTTATTATCATTAAGGATATAGTTTAAATTCTGAAGTTATTTTTTATATCATTGAAGCTTACCTATAAATGACATTATTACGTCATTATTTTTGCACCAACCTAATAGTTTATTACGGTTTGTTTTTGCTTCAAAGAATGTTATTATCCTTAAGGATATAATTTAAATTCTGAAGTTATTTCTTATATCATTGAAGCTTACCTATAAATGACATTATTACGTCATTATTTTTGCACCAACCTATTAGTTTATTACGGTTTGTTTTTGCTTCAAAGAATGTTATTATCCTTAAGGATATAATTTAAATTCTGAAGTTATTTCTTATATCATTGAAGCTTACCTATAAATGACAAATATGTTAAGCAATATTGTTAAGCAATTTAATCATTTTCAAAATGTTTTTGTCTTTGTCTCCGTGAAAAAAGCATAATATTGTTAATACCAGTATCAATATAGGTAAAGGTATAGGTATTAGTAAAGTTATCTGTATTAACCCCTTCTCCAGCGTAGACGGCTATATACGTTTTAACCAAAATTGTCTTTTTCAGACACAGACGAATAAACACGTCCAAAACATAACGTCCAAAAACCAGCTACAGACGTGTTTATACAACGATCTTAGATCTCTTTTATGTCCTTCTGAACGAGTCCAATTCTCAACTCATACGTCTGTTAGAGGTATTAGTCACCGCTAGGGTACTTCAAAGTGCCCAAGTTTCTTAGTTACTATATTAAATACAAATAAAAAATCCGTTTGAAATTGAAATATTTTCCCCCAAATCATTGGCCGGAAAGGGATTAATACCCGTACGAGAAAGTTCGATATTATGACATCACTAGCGTAAACATATGAATATAAACTAAAAATTTGGTAAAAATAGTACCGACAATTTTCAAAAAAATCGAGAAATAAAAAAAAGCAAAATCATTTTTATTTATAGGAAAAAGCATTTTTTTTATTGAAATATGATTATTATTAAATTCTGATATGGATCATATTGATTTCGTCATTTCGCCATCAAACACGTTTGACAGATTGGTTTTCTGATTGAGTCGTTATACAGGGTGTTTCAAAAAGAATACGCCAAAATCATTACACTGTTTTTTCAGGTCTATAGCATTGTAGTGGACTGAATCAGTGGTTATTTGATAGAGTAGTTATCAAAGTTTGATTGGGTATCAGTTTCACCGCTGTCGTTAGTATAACTTCCAGTACAGCTGAATTATGGGAAGATCAATCAAAATGGCGACTCCTCAGCAGAAGGCGATTTGCTTGCTTGAGTTCGCGAAAACAAACGCCATTGTCACGGTGCAGCGTGCTTTCAGAACAGAATTCGGCATTGATCCGCCCCATCGTGAGAGCATTCGACGGTGGGTTAGACAGTTTAAAGAGAGTGGGTGCCTGTGCAAAGGAAAGAGTCCCGGAAGACCACGTGTTACAGAGGAGCAAGTGGAGAGGATTCATGATGCATTTGAGAGCAGCCCACGTAAGTCCGTACGTCGAGCAAGTCTTCAGCTTGCCATCCCTCATACCACTGTCTGGCGTGTGTTAAAGAGACGATTACACATGAAATCATACAAACTAAGCCTCGTCCAAGCACTTACTAATGATGACAAGGTGATGCGGAGGACGTTCTGTGAGTCAATGCTGGAGATGGGGGAAGGTGATGAAACTCTTTTCACGTTTAGTTTTTAGTGACGAAGCTAATTTCCATTTGAGAGGCACAGTCAATCGTCACAATGTGCGCATTTGGGGAACAGAGCAGTCACATGAAACTGTTGAGCATGAAAGAGATTCCCCTAAAGTGAACGTCTTCGGTGCTGTGTCTCTATGGCCCCTTTTTCTTTGAAGGAAACACCGTTACAGGACAAACCTATCTCGAAATGCTCCAAAACTGGCTATTCACTTGACTGCAAGCAGATTCGAATGACTTCATTTTTCAGCAAGATGGAGCACCACCCCATTGGCATCTCGGGGTTAGAGCTTATCTGAATGAAAACGTGCCTCAGCGATGGATTGAGAGGAGAGGTGCTAAAGAACTTGCTCTCTGTGCTTGGCCTGCCAGATCCCCGGACCTCACTGTGTGTGACATTTTCTTGTGGGGGTATGTTAAATACCAAGTTTATATTCCAGCACTTCCAGCAAGTATCGATGACTTGAAAGATCGAATAACAGCTGCAATGAACACGGTGGACCGTGACATGCTGCGGCGCATTTGGGAGGAATTCTCATATCGGCTTGATGTTGTCCGCGCTGCCAGTAGTGGCCACATTGAGCACTTATAAAACATGAAATGAAACTTGAATGTATATACAACACATGTGTTCATGCTAGAGGTTTGTAATTTTTTTTTGTTTTTGACACATCACGTGATGATTTTGACGTATTTAATGAAGATAAGTAGTTATCATTAGTTAATAATTATATTATAATTCTATTTGCTCCTCCGTTAATTAGTAAGTTTGCCAGCACGAACGTTACTCCATGGCTTTATCTCAGATAAACAATCGACCGTTCGGTTTCGATTTCGAGGAAAGACGGAAGAATAGTTATGTATCAGAGACACTGTTTGCTTTGAATGAGAAAAAGAAGGTATACATAGTAAGAAAGAATAAAAGAAGGTTATTACTTAAAATAACTGGTCTACTCATAAAAATAGGGAAGGTTTTTCCTGGCGGATATTTTTGTAGATTAGAATTAAACCTTCGTCTACCCATGACATTCGTCAAAATCGAAAAGAATTGATTTTTATATTATTTTAGGAGGTGTTCATGTTCATAATATAAACAGAATTTCAAATTGACCCATAATTTATCTATATTTTGTTTTATTTCAAATGCCAAATTTGAAACTGTACTTACGTCACTGATAACTTTGTATCACTGATGTTGTTCCTTTTCCCAAATTGTAATAATATGTACTTCTTAATGCTTTAAAACAAACTTCAAACCTGACATTTGCAAATAAGAACAAAGTACAGATAACCAGTAATGAAGTCACGGATCGATTTGAAACTGTATTTATATTATGAACAGGACCCCCTTCTAAGATGATAAAAACTCAATAATTTTTTATTCTTGCGAAAACATCGTGGGCCGAGGAATTCTAATCTGCAACATTTGCTCACAAAAATTCTTCCTTGTTTATATATATATATATATATATATATATATATATATATATATAAAGAAATATAGTCTTAAGGTGTGCTATATTTATGGAATAAAGTGCTCAATATCAGAGATAGAGCGTCTGTAAATATAAAAGTGAACACAGAAGTCAACACATAGAGGTGACAGTCTGATTCATGCTATATGCAATCGTCAGGCCTGACGATTGCATATAGCATGAAACAGACTGTCGCCTCTAAGTGTTGACTTCTGTGTTCACTTTTATATATATATATATATATATATATATATATATATATATATATATATATATATATATACATATATATATATTTACGAGGGGACCACTTAATTTAAACATCGTGGGCCGAGGAAGGTATAATGAATTCTAATCTGCAACTTTTGCTCGCCAAAATTCTTCCTTTATATATATATATATATATATATATATATATATACGAGGGGACCACTTAATTTAAATGGTACCGAAGGAAAGGAAAGGAAGATAGAGAAAGCGATAACCCTCCCGTGCTTCAATTAAATAGAAAACCTTGTCAGTGTTTAATCTTTTAATTTGTATTCTCTTAACTCTTTATACAATTACCTGCATTCGTACTTATGATTATTATTGTAATATTTTGTTAAAGTTGATAGGCTCAAATATTTAACGATACAATAGGGTAATTTCACGATTATTTTATATTCATGGAATTCACAAGATTATTCAATCGATAACTTAAGAATTCACCCGAAAATTCAAATAGGAAAACCGTTCTCACGGGTACTCCTCGTACTGACAATATTAGGTTGGTGCAAAAATAATGTCGTTTTCTCACATATGTTACTATGGGAGAAAACGACATTATTTTTGCACCGACCTAATAATAACTGCAACAAGCCGACTTGAAAGTAATCCCAAAATAAATATGACAGAATAGCCATGAAGGTTCAATAATATCAATATATGGCATCAGTATAAATTAAAAACTGTTGTAAAAAATAAAAAAAAGAATAAGACACACTAGTAGCTGTCATCCCATCTAATCGACATGATCTTATGGCAGAGAGGAACAATTCGTTGTGATTGTTTGTCTCAGCATGACAATTACAAGTAAATACCAAAGATGAAATTACAAAAAAAAAGGTGGATCTTATCAAGATTAGGGGACCCACCTACGGCAGGCTTTGCTGTTCTTTGCAAGATGATTATTGGGTTCGTTATTATATAAATGTGAATAATCGGGTTCGTTGTTCTAGGCATGAACATTTTAGTCCAAGTAACTTTATGGTTCAATAGCTATTTTCATATACTGATTTTAATTTATTAATTCAGATATCTAAGAACCCTCACGATAGATAGATCCACATTCAGGAAAAGTGTGAAACCATTATTTGGGGAGGAGAGCTTACCAGTGATTGACTGGGTGCTAAAGAAATCACTTATTTGACGGGAATTAAAATTGAATCGTGTAATATATTTATGAATTGGAGAAAGTGCAGTGTCTCTTTGGACGGTTATATGTGGAACTGTCAAATGAAAGACTGTTCACGGTACAAACGAAATGTAGCAATAACAAAAGAGTCACTTTTTGCTAAGTCAAAACGAAATACGATTAAAAGATTATCGGGGTTTTGTAATACAATATCTTTTCAATAATTAAGTTAATTTAACTGGGTTTTTTGTTTTAATGGAAAGTGAATAATATATTAATTTAATTGTTCATTTATCAATAAACGAGTTCGTTTATATTTCCCACCTTACTTTTAATAAATAGAACATATTTTGTCAAGGGTTTGCTATACTTTACATGTGGATAATTGGGTTTGCTAATCTTGACGGGATAATTGGGTTCACTGTTCCTGACATGGAAATGTTGCTTTCGCTAATCTTGACAAGATCCGAATAAATAAATAAATAAATGAAAATAAATGCAGACAAAGGTGAGTTAGTAAATTGTATTTGTATTATGAACAGTTAATTGGAACTATGACAAATATAGCAGGGCGAAATTTGATGAACTTAAAATCCGAGGAAGATTTAAGATAGTTCAGACCCCAGCATTGTTAAGCTTATGGGGATACTGAAGAAAGAGTTTGAGAAAAGGCTTGCTGTCACCCAGTTTCAGGCTATAACTACCAAACATGTGATATAAAAATACATCGTTTGTTTTTCGAACCGACGTCGAGTATCTCGTCATCTTGGGATGGTCGGGCACTGTGAACAGATGGCTTCTTTCGTGTGTCAAATAAATGACCACACCTGCTTGATAGTTTTTTTTTTTTTTTTTTTTATTTTCCCATCCCTTATTATTAGGTTGGTGCAAAAATAATGTCGGTTTTTGACGTTAAAAACACGTCAAAAACCGACATTATTTTTGCACCAACCTAATAGTTATTTAACTTTTTTTCGTGGATATTTATTAAATTGTTAAGTTGGTAAAACTTAACGGAAACGATGTTGTTAAAGCATTTTACTTAAAAATTTTAGATTTATTTCTTCGACATCTTCGCATAATTTCAAAGACTTGGTTTTAATCATTTTCCCAGTCACCTTCTTTATTGAGCCCCCCCCCCCCACCAGTTCATTTTTTCCAACGCGTCGTTTATTAAATCTCCCCGTTTATTACATTTTTTAATTTTTCCAGCTACCTCTATTTATTAAGCCCTGTTCTATCTGGACCCCTCATTAGAAACAGAGTACTGAACTGTTAAATGATATCAATCCTCCTATATGACAGTGAATGGTGGGAAGATCCACTCAACGTTGATGAAGAGGCAACAAAAATATGGTTCTACAGAAGGATGCTGAGGATACCATAGAGCGATAATGTGAGCAAAGTCAAAGTTTTACAGAAAATGGAAACAAATGGGAAACTTATACTTAACATCAGGAAACGACTTCTAGAATTTCTAGAAAACATAATGAAGAAAGAGGGATTGGAAAATCTGATACTCACAAGACAGACTGAAGATAAGAGAAACAGAAGAAAACAATGCATAATATACTTAGTGAGTTTGAGTAAATGGATGGCGGAACAAGATTTCTGAGAAATAAGAAAAAGGGCAGGAATTTATTAAGAGCTACGAAGGAGAGGAAATTGTGGAGGGCCATGTTCATCTATGTACTGAAGAGACACAGTACATAAATAAGAAGTAAAGGAAGATTAGTTATTTTGATCTGCACAAGGAAATGTCTCTAGCAGTGTAGAGTAGGGCTTCAGGCGGCAATGCTCTTTCTGAGTCGCATACTCAGCTGCGGTCAGTCTTTGAGCCTGTTAAATTTCGGGATCTTTATGGGTCATTGTATGCCATTGTCCTCTATCTAATGTTCTCTTATCCAGCTCCCTATGGCTGAGATTTGAAGACTGTTAGCAAAGCTTTCAACGTATTTTGTAGCGCCTTTGCTAACCTCCTTGAAAGCTTTTACCATATATTGGAGTTCACCAGGAGTTAAGTATGCGATCTACGTGGCATACGCACCTGAACTTCATGGATATGCAAATATATATATTGATAATAATCGATATAATAATACTGCAGCAGCAACCTACATATCTATCTATTAGCTTGGTGCAAAAATAATGTCGTTTTCTCACATATGTTACTATGTGAGAAAACGACATTATTTTTTTGCACCAACCTAATACCTAAATAAGTATGTTTCAAAAGAAAAGAAAAATAACGCTTCGATCACTTTTCAGGATTAATGGGGGTAAAAGAATAATAAATAGAGGAAGCCTTCTATATATATTTTTTTCATCTCCATCCTTTCACTCGTTTTTTCTGGTAATTTTTCTTTAACTTTCTGAAATATACTTAACTATGTCTCTCGCATGTAAATCCCAGTTTTATAGTTACGTGGATATACACGGATAGGCAGTTATTGGTTGTATCTATATAGCCTTTATAGATTTAATGTATGCTATATTTGCTATATTTATTGGTTAAAGTGCTCAATAACAGGGATAGAGCGCATGTAAATATCACCCAACGGCGACAGTCTGTTTCATGCTTAAAGACAATCATCAAAGACTGAAAATTATATATATATATATATATATATATATATATAGTTTATTATATATGTATATTTAGGCAACAATCCTTCCTTTATGCATGTTTCATTAAAAACGACAGATCAGGTATTACGGTTAAGCTTTTTATTTTTATTTAATTTTTCTTGTATTCGAACAAGAGCTTTCTTTTCTGGACAAAGGGTGTGTAAAAACTGTCCAAATGTTTTTATATTTCCGAGCGCTTTCGGCTATACATTTAGCCATTATCAAGGATGATTCAATTTTTCAGCTTAATTGAGTGTGTGCGTTCTGTGTGTGTCTTAGTGTGTGGTAGTGATGTTTTTTAATTTCCGAATACAGTTAGCACATTGTGGCCTTGTTTGTAGTTAATATTGTTAAGGTTGACTTTTTCTTTTTTATTATTAAAGCTTCCATTATTTTTAGTCTTTTTTGTAGGTGGATGCAGTTAATATATTTGTGTTTTCTACTAGTATATTCCTAATGGAGTCGGGTAAATTTTGTGGGTTCTAATGGAGCTGTGATCAGATAAGTGTAACGTAAGACGTCTGGATAAGCATGTGGTTGTGTAAACGATGTAATTATTTATGAGTCCGGTTTGATCAGGAAAACAGTTCCTTAAGGGGCATTTGAACTCATAGATAATGTTCGTTCTTTGTAATTTTGACTTAGCTGGTGTGTTGTTATTTTTGAGGATAAGGTTGGCTGTCTGAAATTTTTTATAATAGATAATAAATTTGATTTTTTTATTCAGATCAATTGGAGTAGTATATTTCTTTATAATATGCCTTAGAGAAGATTCGTCTTGTTTGTAATTAATATGCATTTGGCTTTTGTAATAAATGTGTATGTAATTTTTGTATGTGATATTTATTATATATGTATACAGTTGTGGACAGAATAATTGGAAATAAAGCTGTATTAACTCGAATTTTTTATAGTTACTTCAAATGCATTTTTTCACAAATGATGAAATAATGGATTTTGAAGAATGTGCAGTGATGCCATCAACAAAAAATTATTTTAGTCTCAAACAATACAAAAATCACTAAAAAACATTTAATATAGGACAAAATTATTGGCCCATTTGCCTCGATAATCAATTTTGTAGCCTTTATTATTGATAAATGACTTTAACCGTTTTCAAGATCACTACACAAACTGATAAGTATTTTGTCCCACTCTTCCTTGGCAATAGCTTCTAGTTCCTCCATGTTCGAAGAATTTCTTTTTCTTATTTTTTACCTTTAGATATGCCATAAATTTTCAATGTGGTTTAGGTCAGGAATTTGTGTGGGGTATGCCAATATCTTAATTTTGCTAAATATTTTAGTAACAACTCGTGGCCAGTCTTTCAGGTCATTGCCATATTCGAACGTTCAGTGACGCCCCAAAGACAGCTTCTGTGCACTTTGTTTTATATTATTTTTAAGAATAGTCAAATACTGCTCTTTGTCCATGATTCCTCATACTTTCACTAGTTCTCCTGGTCCAGAAGCAGCAAAACATCCCTAGAGCTGACTGTTCCCACCACGATTGTAGGGAGGGTATTTTGGGGTCAGTGAGCTTCATTCAACTTCCTCCATACTTTCGGGAATTCATGTGACCAAATAATTCTAGTTTGGTTTCAAGTGACCATAAAACAGAATTTCAATGTTTAGTCCCATGTTCTAGATGGCTTCTAGCATAAGCTAATCAGCATTTTAGCTATTTAACCTTAAGCTATGGAGTTTTCCTTGTGCAACAAGATCGAAGTCCTGCTTCATGAAAGTATCTACTGTCTTCGTCGATACATTCCACCCTGACGTCTTTACATCATTGACAATGTCCTTTGCTGTTTAGTGAGGACGTTTCCAAACATCTCTAACAATTTTCCTTTCCATTCTCTCAGAAATTAACTGTTTCCTACCAGTTTTTAATTTATTCACAAAACAAAGAGTCAGGTTGTACTTCTTGATAATGCTATGAATTACCTTTTTTTCTTCATTACCTTTTAGATGTTATAGAATCAGGTCAATACTATTTCATTTTTAAAGGACGATTGTATTAAATGCCAAATTAAGACAACACATATTACAATTGCAATATTAGAGTAATTATTATTTCATAATTTTCATAAGCGGAGCGAATAATTTTAGACTGTACCAATTTTTAGAAAGATTTATAACTACGAATATAATATATAAAGACTTCCAAAAATTTCAATAATTATTCAAAATTAAATATAGAATCAACTCTTTACGGCAAATTTATTAAGTACTTGCAAATATTGGCATTTCCTTAAAAAATATTCATTGGGGGCAAATAATTCTGTTCACAATTATATATATATATATATATATATATATATATATATATATATAC
>OZ010587.1:36510338-36512838 GCA_963932145.1 Acanthosepion lycidas
ACCAAAGATGAACTGAAGGCAAAGATTATGGCAATATTCATGAACTTAAACCGCTCAGAAGTCTTACAGAAAATTCCAAAGTCGTCAGGAGGCCATGGTTGAAGCTAATGGCGATTTTATTGAATAAATTTAATCTTTAGTATTTCAAAATATTTTTGTGTAATTTTGCTAAATATATCTGTTAAAATGAGATACCAATGTAATTTTCATTTTTACTTAATTTAGACGACAATTTACCCTACACACACACACACATACACACACACGCGCCCGCCCGCCGCGCGAGCTCGCGCGTGTTTGTGTGTATAATGGACTCTTCCGTCGATTTCGACATATGCAGATCAGGCAACCTCATTCAATTGTTATGTTTATGTCGTATGTGACACTTCAGTCCATCTAGTCACCTATATATTAGGTTGATGCAAAAATAATGGCGTAATAATGTCGTTTTTTGACGTATTTTTAACGTCAAAAAACGACATTATTACGTTATTATTTATGCACCAACCTAATACAAGTCCACATATTGTGCATCTGCGGGGATCTCGAGGAATAGCAACAGGAATATTTGCTGACGCTTTTCGCCATTGTATTTCGCCTCATAACCGGTCAATAGAAATGATTTCAAAATTTCTGATACCACTCTGGTACAAATATCTCCATTTATTTATATCCAGGGCAAAGTTAGTATGAGACACATACACGTCTGCGAGGTTACCCTTTAGCCCTTTAGCCCTTTAGCCCTTTAGCTCGGCCGTCTAACAGCCCTTTGTGCGCTGTCAAGCTGACTATGCATGAGGAACGTATGTATTCTGTCGGCACTCATCATAGCAACATCAGCAGCTCAGCGAAATTGTGACTGCATCAAGAAAGTGTCATTCCATCAATGTTGCATCTTGCAAGATCAGCATTGGACACCCTATCGTCAAAAGTATAGGCACAGACCGCGAGGAGACAATTTTTGTGGAATACATTCGGGTGTTTGACATGGGACCTCTCTCTCTCTCTCTTTCTCTCTCTCTCTCTCTCTATATATATATATATATATATATATATATATATATATATATTAGGTTGGTGCAAAAATAATGACGTAATAATGTCGTTTTTTGACGTTAAAAAAAACGTCAAAAAACGACATTATTACGTCATTATTTTTGCACCAACCTAATATATATATATATTGATGCATGTTTCATTAAATAATATAGACAAGTGTTGTCTATTTATTTTATGTAAATTTTTTCATATCGTCTGTTTCGGCATAGACAACACTTGTCTATATTATTTAATGAAACATGCATCAATGAAAAAATGCTGCCGAAATACACACAACATATATATATATGTATATATATATATATATATATATATATATATATATATATATATATATATATATATATATATATATGTGTGTGTGTGTGTGTGTGTTTGCGCGCGCGCGAGCGTGTGTGGTTATATGGGATCTGCTTGGAAAGTATCTAGAACTATTTACTTGACCTTGATATAACTTGGCAACCCATTAAATCTGAACTTACTGCGCATGCGTAGGCAGATACTTTCGACCGCTAAGTGAGCTTGTATATTGTTTGACCGTGGCATTAACACAGAATATATAACAAAATTTGCTTGATACCCAGAGATCTGTCTGTTGAGACATTTTAATGATTAAATCTTCGGAGATGATTCAACGAGTAAACCTCAGGAAAATTTAGCACTGACGCTTCAGATTTTCCGGTGAATTCGCTGAAAGCGATCGACATTCTGGAATGCGATCAACAGGAAGAAAATGTTGAGCTCATGCAATCAAAAGTAATCGACGACTGACAGAGGTAAAAGATTTTGAAATTCCACCGTCTGTCTGGAAAGAATTCAGACATTTTTTTACTATTTCGACCCGATTTTCAGTTCTTCAAATTTCATCCTATTTATTTATTCATTATATTATTTTTATATTATTTATTGCAAAGCATCGCGTGACACTGGTTGGTCAGTTCAGCTACAGTTTAGATTCGCTACAATTCATAGTTTTTCAAAAGTTTTCCTTCTTTATACAAGTTTCAATGAAGACGACTGACAAGGTACTACGATTAAGATATTTTTTAAATTGTTTTTGTATTCGTATAAGTGATTTCTTTTCTGGGCATAATGCGTGTAAAAACTGTCTAAATGATCTGTTGATGAAGAACGCTTTTGGCTATTCTATTCTCCATTATCAAGGATGTTTTTTTTTTATTTAACTGAATGTGTGGAATTTTTTTAGTATGTATATGTAGGTACGGAAATTTTCTCTAAATTTTCGAACACGATCAGCATATTCTGGTTATGTTCATAATTGATATTATTGTGAGTTGGCTTCTTTTTCCTATTATTAACGCTTCCATTATTTTTAAACGTTTTTGAATGAGTCGTATTTCCGCAAGTATGTTGTGGACAGAGGTTGGTAGGTCTCTGCGTATATTGAAAAAGATCTGAATAGAGCTATGATCAGACAGAT
>OZ010587.1:36517838-36520338 GCA_963932145.1 Acanthosepion lycidas
AATAGTGCAAATATTGTATTTAAATCATCTTGGATTGCCAAAAAAAAAAAAAAATCTTATAAAATCCCAAAAGCTATATGTGATTTCCATGAAGTTCTGTACTGTTTAACAGCTGATATCAAATAATTTATATCTGCAACGCTTCTAATTACCAGCACTTTATGCGAAAGAAATTTCTCAAAAAGTGGATTAGTGAAAACATTCTGAAAAATTATATGACTAGTAGAAGAATAACATTGTACTGCTTTCATTAAAGTTCGCGAGCTGAGAGAATTGACTGAGATTACTATGGTGGCCGCCATGATAATCGTAGAATTCAAAATATATTAAATATGTAGAGATTATTTATGAACTGCCACCTCATTGCTACTGTTACTACTACTACTACTACTACTACATTTTGGGAAAACTGCTTGATTTAAGTGGAGTTTATTTTATTTAATAAAGTATTATAGCAATATTTAAAAATAATTTCTAAAAGTTGTATAAATTGGCAAAGTGAATCATAAAAATAAAAAAAATCCTCTCCTTCATTTGAGTTTTTCCTCCCTTTCGCTAACACACACACACACACATTATTCAATGCGGGGGGTAGCCTGTTCTCGGTCTATCGATAACTTGCTCAGTTCTTATTTTTAGTATTTTTCTCGTCTACTGAGTCCAAGAATACACCTGATGAAGGCCCGAGAATATAATGGCCGAAACATTGTGATAACAACAACAAAGATGAGGATAAGTGGCCGCGCTTTTTGACAGCTAGAAGCGCCATTGAATAAACCTATAAACATACATCCTATTAAAGGCCGCTAATGGTAGCCATTAAACAAGATGCAAAGTCACTTCCAATTTATGTAATTTATTTGATAATTATTTTCAAATACTGGGAGTCCTCGACTTGCGACAGAGTTTCATTCCTACGATGTGTCGTAAAGCGATTTTCTGTATAAGTCGGAACGTACCCACGATCTTCCGTGAGTAAGCACTTACGTCACTCACCTATGCTAAAGCAATAGTAAAGTAATAAACTATGGAATAACAACACATTTCTATGACATATGTTAATATAATTTGGAATAAAAACACACACAAGACAAATATTAGGTTGGTGCAAAAATAATGACGTAATACTGTCGTTTTTTACGTTAAAGAATAGGTCAAAAAACGACATTGTTACGTCATTAATATAATGAAATGAAATTCTTTTAATCTACTGGTATATTTATTGCTAGTGATGTCATTGGCTGTTGGTAGATGGAATGACTAAGCGTCAGGTCTTGTATCTGGGGAAGAAAAGACAAACAAACATGAGTTTGTTTTTCTTTTTTATCGGAAGTTCACCAACTTATAGATTAATAAGAAAATGTCCTTATCTTTTACAGGGAAACTCAATATGTATACACACATGTACGTATTTTAAGCGACAGTCGAACGACTTAAGGCAAGCAACCGGCCAATGTCCGTTGCTGTTTTTTTTTTCCCCTTTTCAGGGCGTTTAACAATGTCTAAGTTCGCTTTCCTAGTGATAGCTTTCCTTTACTTCGAAGCACCACCAACAGAAGAGGTTACTCTACGCTTGGGAGCTATAATGACAGGCTATAATTTTACACAATACAACAAAAACGAAAGAGAGAGAATGCACAAAAGTCCAATATGGCGTACAACCAAGAACTGACCAACACCGCCTTATGCACGAGTCGAAAAAAGATTAATAGAGATTACGTCGTAACGACGAATCGTCGTTTGATGGGACTGTCGTAACCCTGGGATTAATTGTAAATGATTAAATAAAGGGAGGCTACTCTATATTAAACAATTTATGGTTTATATATAAATTAAAGTAAGCTTCATATAGCTTTACAGGTATTCATTTTTGTATTCTAGTGTGGAAAGGTTCAGGAAACGAGAAACAATGGATTAAGTTTTGCATAAAATAATGAAATTTGCGTGAAATAATACGTTTAGTTTTTTAAAAGAAATTCTGTACAAAGATATCTAAGAGAAATATTTTTAAACAAAATAAAGATATTTCAGGTGTGTATTATTTCAGGTGTGGCATCATTTATCGGTGTGGAAAATAGAATCGTTGATCCGAGTTTAAATCTCTTCCTTGTCTCTTGCTTCTCTTCGTAGGTATGACAATAGGAGTATCAGTATAAGAGAAATAAAACGCTGAATTCCTAACCGTAGAGAACGCAACGGGTAACCATTCCACCACATAAGTCGAATATGTCGAAACTTAATATTTTCAGCAAAGACAGAAGGCATGATTGTCAGCAAGGTAGATCACCAAAAGTGTAAACTTCGGATTGAGGGCATTAACATCGAGCAGGTACATAAATGTAACTATCTGCTTAAATCAGTAACAGACAACAGAAAATATGATATAAAAATCTGAAGGCTCATGAGAATAGCGAAAAGTACCTTCTAAAAACAAGGCTTAAAGAGGAGAAACAGAAAACTGCCACAGTTAGACTTTTTTTATGTCAAGGACTCATTAGAA
>OZ010587.1:36525338-36600338 GCA_963932145.1 Acanthosepion lycidas
AGCGAGAAGTGTAAGAAACTGTGAGCACTGAACTTACAGCTACATCTAGCCAGCTCAACTATAAATTTGTGAAATTTCAACGCCAGTCTTGTACTGAGCTTAAATTCAAAAACTCTATGTACCATAGCGAAGAGCGATATTTATTTGTACAATGATACAAAATGTGTCACATGGGCAAAATGGGGAATGGAGGAGAAGGACGGTCTTTAGCTAACCACAGACACTGACCCAAACATACTACAATATTCCTTACACCAAAACAACGCATTCTTACTTAACTTCCTTTGAACATCCATCATAATACCTCATTGTCTCTATGAAAATCCTAACTAGTCCCCATATGTACAACAAGAACAGCTCATCCGAACAATTACCATGAAATTATTTATAGAAAATACACAGAGGCAACCTTATGGCGATGGGAAAGTGACTGAAGCTGAGCCGCTAGATCAGGACCAATAATATTACTAATTCTTCTTTAGATTTTATTAAGGAGCTCCAGGTAAATAGCAGAGTCACCGGACCATATGTGTCAGCAATATATTAAGCCTCGATGAATGGTAGGCATATAGATTTGTATGATAGATTCTGGAGAGAAAAAGTGTCTCGCACAACGCAGTTAACCAAATGTCTTAGCAGCAGATCTAGCAACGGATTCAATATAGTATTTCCCTTTCATGTCAGCTGGAAAATGCTACTTTTATAAATAATAAAAAAAAAAATGGTTATAATTTACTCAGAAGATGCATTGAAAATGACATGATCTGAAAGTCTCTTGTGCTCATTATATGACCAGGTTACTGAAGAGATAGATAGATACACACACACTACAATTCAAAAGTTTGAGGCTACCCCTGGTAAATTTTTAAATTGGACCCCAAAATAGTTCTTTTGTACTTTAAATAAGTGGCACATGATTTTTATTAGAAATTGTATTATGAAAAGGAAAAAAAAAAGCATTTTATGATTAAACTTTGCTCTCATCAAAATATCCTTGATTATTGCAGCACAAATTTTTGGCATTTGTTACAAAAGTTCCTCAAAGTATAAGTTTGATAAGTGATTCGATTCTTTTTTTTTCTTTTTTCTTTTTTTTTTTCAGTGTCTCTAAGAGCTCTTTTTCAAATTTTTTTTTTTCTTTCACTCTTCTGCCAAGTTCATTCCATGCTAATTCTGGGGAGGTGGCTTCAAACTTTTGAATTGCTGCGTGTGTGTATAAAATAGGATATAGAATCCCAACAAAGTTTTGGAGAAATTTGATAAATAGAAAACCATTTCATTGAAACTTTTTTGATCTGATGAAAAGACTAGTTGTGCCGAGAAGGCACAACTAGTCAATTTGCTGGAGGTTAGCATCAGCCATGTTGATGGAAGGCAGAGACGAGTCTCTTAAATGATTAATGGAGAGAAATTTAGTTTTGGAAGCGTTAAAATTAGCAACCCATCGTTTGCCCTAGTTAACTACGGACTTGAAGTTGTTTGTTTCCTTACATTTTTACCGGAGCATTTTCGAGCAGTTGAAAAAAAAAAAAACATCTTTCGTCGTTAATTCATTTTCTGTTTCCAGTAAAATTTACTGTGTCAGCCTAGATGGAAAGATTAAAGAGTATGAAATGTTAATGTATTTATTTAATCAGTCCTCTTGAAATGGGAATGCTTTACATAAACAATCCATAATTTTAATAATCTAGCGACGGATTTCCTCTGTCTTTTATACAATTATTTTCTTGGAAACACTTCTAACGAGCCTTTTCCCCTAGTACCCCGACTACGTGAATTTAAGTGTGCTGCTAGATTGACATCAAGGTGCCACCTCTTTATTGTTGAAATAGATTAATGTAACTGCCACTTCTATTCCAACAGTTTCTTCTCTCGCACTTCCCGCCTGTGGATCTCCCTTCTGTTTATTTGCTTCCGTGATAAATACAATCTGCAAAATTTTAAATGCAACCTCAACTGCCATCGTCTGTCTTCTTGAATCCTCTTCATCTTTTCTCCTTTCCTCAATTCTCCCTTCAACCACTCTTTTTCCCTTTCGCTTCATGTAACCCCAGATCTGCGCACTAGTCGTATTTCTGTCTTGCTTGTTGTGAAATAATCAAAAAAAATAATAATATCTTTTATTTTTTCATATTTTCTTTTTCAGAATTATTAAAAAATCTCTTTCGTATTTAAGGGAATATCAAACCCACGTTCCACAAATGTAACTAAAAAATATGGTTTGGTTCTATTGAATGTGAAATTGAGGTATCTAGTGACTTAGTGTTTACCCGGGCATCTTAGACGATAATGACATAGATTTGTAAAATTTTATCTCTCCATTCAATCCGTTAGCGTCAAAAGAATTCTAGATAATCACTTACCAGTGGAACTATCAATAGTTATTAAAATCTGTTGTGTTACTAGAAGCCATTTCTTTGTAAAGCTTCAAGTGGCTAGGTTTTGAAATCAGAGTTATCCTTCGCCTAGATTTTTTTCTAAATATGGCGAGGGAGCCCAGCCTGTACTGTTACTTAACTATTTTCTTTCTGGAAGAGAAGAGAAGGATTTATATCTCACCCAAAGTTATTAGTGTGAAAATGAAAGAGAAAGGTACGACACCGGAATTCGAACTCGGGTCGTCATTTTTTCGTACCAAGTCGTTACCCATGTCACAGCTAATTCATTTTATGATACTGTAATATTTCTTGTTGATATACCATCAAATAAAGTAAATGATGGCTTTCGTATTGTTTATACCGATCATGTCATTCTTGCAAAAAAGCACAAGCTTCCAAATTTTCCTCCATACAAAATCGCGATAAAAACTGATAAAAAGTCAGGAAAAAAAGGTAAGAAATAATAAAGAAAGAAAAAAAAGAAAAGGCGAAATAATCGACACAGATTGTGGAACATCATCTTCAAAGTGAGAGCTTTTGCGGTGAGCGAGATTCTGGGAAGTATATATATTTTTGGTGCTAAGCCCTGCGGGTGACCGGAGTGCTTATCGCTGACGTCAGTTTCAAAGAAGATTGCTTTGACTGGAACGACAACCACACCAACCACAGCAATTACCATTTCTTGAGAAACTTTGTCCCAATTTGTTATTCATTCTTCTTTCTAGACAGTTCTTCTTCTTCTTCTTCTTCTTCTTCTTCTTCTTCTTCTTCTTCTATCAAAATTTCATTCTTCTTTCTTTGCCATCGACGCCATCATCGTCTATCAAAATTTCATTCTTTTTTCTTTGGCATCGACGTCATTATTGTCTATCATAATCTTATTCACTTTCCGCTTTTTCATTATCATTTTTTTCTTTCACTTCTTCTTTTCTATAATCTCGTTCCTAATTTTTTATTCTCTAAAAATCCCTTTCTTTCCCCAACTTCATTATCTTTTTAATTCTTCTTTTTCCCATAAATGTGTATTGGCGCCGAAATGAATGTAACGAGCTCTACTTTTGTTAAGATTACTTCTAAAATCTTACTTAGGAAATAACAAAAAGGGTTAAATTTAAGAACGTTAAATTACATCCTCGGTTATCCATTGAAGCTGCTATCCACCAAGAAAGAAAGGAAAGAAGTTAGCACCACCTCCCGGTGAACCATTTAAAAGACAGTTCGCGCAGAGGATTGGTTGTTATAAGCATCCAATCGGATGCGCGGGAAACGTGCTCTATTGTCAGAGTATCTGCTAGCATTTGATTGCAAGAGAGAATCAGGGATTGATCTGCCCTGATTGGGTTGATTTAGTGGTGGGGTGTATGATGGTGAAAAACCCGAAAATCCCTGATGAACCAAGTCAATTTACATCACTGACGACTCCCTCTGGTGCCTATTTAAGAGCGTACATTTGAAGTAAACAATATAATAATTAATTAATGCAAAACAAACTAATAATATGGTGAAACTTGAAGCATGACATTACTCTATCATCTATAATAATTGTCACAAGGAATACATAGGAGTAAGCTCAAGAAATTTAAATAAAACATTATATGAACACAAAAGGGATCTTTTGCAAAATAACAAATTAAATTCCTTAGTTGCTCACCGTTATGGGTTTAACCATAATTTGAATTTTAAAAATGCTACTCTAATTAATATAGAAAGCAATTTACTAACACGAAAATGTACAGAAGGTGCTTTAATCGCTGGATCATCCACAGTAAATTTACATCTAGGTTCTTGTAACGTTTCAAGTTTCTTGGCAGATCTTCAAATCATAATGTGTACTATTTAATAACAAAAGTGATATAAACATGGACAAAAAGAAAAATAAACTAAATGAAATTGGATAGACTATATACGGAAAACATGTATTAAAAATCATTTAAATTTAAAATTCTCAGCGCCCCCTCTCCTTCTGACGCATGTGTAGTCCCATCGACGTAAATATAAACTTCGTTCGATGAAGTCGGAAAGGACAAAACGCATCACCCGAAAACGTTGCCATATTGTACACTCTGACCTTCTTTATTTAAATGGAAATTCTACCCGAACCCTTTATTTCGTTTACCGGGTAGATTGTTCTAGTTCCACGTTCCGGATATCTAAGTATTAGTTATTTCATTTTAACTCAACTTTTCTCAAGGACACCTGTACAAGTGGATAAAAGCGTTGGTTGAAGTAATCCGTTTGAGCCAAAGAGTTGTGAGTTCAATGCCTGACTAGAGCAGTGGTAACCAAAAACTTAGAGAGTTGAGTTAATAAAAGGAAATAACTGAAAATTAGGTATCCAGAAGAGGCATGGCACGAGAAACTAGAACAATCTACTCCCGTAGATGAAATAAAGGGTTCAGTTTGAAATTCCAATGTATATCACCTGAAGAAAACCTGAGCGTACAATGGCTGAAACGTTGTGAATATGGTAACAAAGATAAGGACAACAGTCCGAACAATGTAAATAGTGTAAATAGCGTATGTTTTCTTAACATCTACCGAAAATATCTGAGCGCTTGTATTTACAGAAGTACCTTTATATAATCTAGGAAATGTATACGCACAAATTGACGACTTTGCTATAGCATTTTTCTCGAAGACCTTTTATCTCAAATTATTATATGACTCACCTTGAAAATAATATTTTTAACGCAACAAACAAACCCTCTATATATGTCCGATATATCGATGACATATTCCTTCTCGCAAAAGATCTGGAACAGATAAAAAACAAAGTTTGCAAGTAATTCTGTACTTAGTTTTACATATAAACTCAACGTAAAAAAGTATTTTCTCGGTGTTCTTATTCATAGTAATTATCAGAACATTATTACCTAGCCTAGACAGACACACTAGATCTTGTCTATATCTGTTTATATTTCTGGGGTGAGGTATTGTAATTATTTACACTATTTTCATTGTTGGGACTGTTGTCTTCATCTTTATTGTCACATTCACAACGTTTCGGCTGATGTACTATACGGTTCCCTTCAGGTGTTATACGTTAAAATTTCGGACCGAACTCTTTATTTCGGGGTAGATTGTTCTAGTTCTACGTGCCATGCATTTTCTGGATATCTCCTTTTCTTATCTTATAAGAGAAATAACTGAAATTGAGCTACCCAGAAAATGACTGAGGCCATCCTTAACTGTCCTACGCCCATACATATAACGGGTATGAAAACCTGGTTTGGACTGGTGAACCAGGTATCATGCATTCTCGCAAGCTGAGGCCATGGCCCCACTTCAGGGCATTACTTCGCTCGAAGAAACGAAAATTTTATTGAGACGAAACACTTGAAGAACGTTTTGAAGAGTCGAAGCGAATAATCGTGCAGAAAACTGAGGATGGAGTCAAAACGTTCGAGATCAATAAAACGGCATATCTTTCAACAGATTGCAGTAAAACAGGAATCGGCTACTTTCTTTTTCAAAAACACTGTAATTGTGCAGGCGAAGCGAACTCAACTTGTGGTGAGGGTCACTGTAAAATTATTTGGACCGGATCACACTTTAAAAACGAGGCAGAATCACCGGTCGAATATGAAACACTGGCTCTTGTTTATGGACTAGAATCGTGTCGGGGATTTATATTAGGACGTCCAGAATTGCTAATGACTGTTGACCATCAACAACTCACAAAAAAAATTTCTCTGATTTGAACCTCGACAACATAAACAATCCACGTTTCTTTAATTTCAAGGAAGGTGCACTAATGTACAAATTCAGTATTTAACATCTCCCTGAAAAACTTAATGCTGCACTCGACTGAACCTCCCGGTATCCATCATGGATCCCATCAGAGGGACTCGACAGAACGTCTTCAAATACCATCTGCACATATATAACAGAAGCGTAGACGGTCATTCTACGAGGCGTCTACAACTGATATAGTCGAACCAATTGACAGTGCAATTAAGGCTGCATTCAGATCCATATACGAGCATCACCTGAGATAGGATCGTTACCACGGCAGCCATTGATGAAGAATGTCAGACTCTGACGGAATATATACGGACCGGTTTCCCCAAATCACTCCATGACCTCCCGTCGGTGATCTCTTGGTTTTGTCCCATGCGCGAGGAATCGTACACCGCCGAAGGTGTACCGATCAAGGAGAATGAAATTCTTATACCTCGACAGCATCGTGCGGAAGTACTTAAATCCCTACATTCTGCACACCAGAGTTTAAATGGTAGCAAATGCAAGACATCGCCTATTTTGGCCTTGTTTGGATGCCAGCGTCCGGCAGACAAGAGCCCAATGACAGATATGTAATTCTATCGCCTCGTTACACCCTAATGATAACGCCGTCTAACCCTGAATTCTTATTCCAACGAACCGTGATTGACTTTTTCGACTTACACGGTAGAAATTATGTTATATACACAATTAGGTGCCCTGGCTGGAGGAAGTGGCCCTAATGTCATCTGGCAACGTATGCCGTATGCGAAACCTTGATAATTTGTTTCAGCAACTATGATGCACCTGAAGAACTTTCTTCAAGCAGGGAACCACCTTTTGATTCCCAAGAATACGATCTGTTGGCTGAGTCTTCAGAATACGCCGACTGTACGTCTGCAGAGGGTTAAGATCCCCGCCAATGAGGCCACATGTTTGTCATGAGTGGCGACTCGCATCTCTGGAGATCCTGGTGGTTGAGGGCTTCAGGTGTCAGGGTTAGATACCTTCTGATTCCCCAACATACCACATTAGCCCTTACTTGGACCAGACGGGCGGTCAAATAGGCCCCGACCCAATCAATCAGCTAGCCATTTATAAAGTACTTTATAACCAAATACAAAACTACAACGGGATAAAATACAATCCTTATCCAACCAGTAGGTTCGAAGAGATCTAGACTTGGACATGGCTGTAGACATACCAGTTTGTATATTTAAGATTTGGTAAGTTCAAAAAATGCTGGAAAAACTACATCAATATACTCAACTGTGCTACAAAAACAAAATCTATCTGGAATATGATACAGAAAATAGCAGGCAAATACCAAACAAACTCTGTAAAACACTGCCTGATAAATAACTCCAAAATAACCAGTAAAAAAGATATAGCTGAACAACTAGCCAAAGAAATCTCCAAAAATTCGTCTGTCAAGAATGGTACCCAACAATTTTCAAAGTTAAAACATAAAGTGGAAAAACAAAATCTAAATTTTAAATCAAATAATGCCGAGAACTATAACCTACAATTTCTTCTGGAGAAACTAAATGAATCTTTAAATACAGCTATGGACCCAAATGATATCCATTACGAATTTATAAAACAGTTACCCAGAAAATCATTACAGCTGTTATTAAAAATGTACAGAATGGTATTAATCAAAACAACAAAGACGTAGATACTCGCAGGAATAACTTAGAATAATGACAATCATCTCGGAATGTCAATATTAAAGGGTGCAGACTTCAATATATTTGAAAGATTATGATCAAAACAAGCAAGATAAAGATACTAGTAGATATAATTCATTAATAACTTCATCCCATCACTAGAAGATAAGTAGGTAGGAGAGCATTCCAATCGAAAGAAAATGATCTAAACAACAAAGATGAGTCTGATAGTCGGTATAATTAATCTAAAAATGGGGGGGAAAATAATAATCTGGACATTTTAAAGGCACACGTGTTGATCTCGAAAGAAAAAAATAACTGAAGTAGGCCGTTTGATGAAGGGTTAAGGGTGACGGCTTGCATGAACCGGAAGTGAGAAAAGTTGAAGTTTTTTTTCCAATTTCGACTCAAACGGCGCGTACTGCCAACATGGTTTCGTGGGGAGAGAGAGAGAGAGAGAGAGAGAGAGAGAGAGAGAGAGAGAGAGAGAGAGAGAGAGAGAGAGTGGAAGACCCCCTGCATGGGCAAACACTTGTCTACACCATCGAACAAGTCAAGTGGTAAAAAGTGACAAAGTTCTTCTCTTTAAAAAAAGCTAGCAACGTACTTAATTCATAAGTTTAACAATTCACACACACACAGATTTATATATATATATATATATATATATGTGTGTGTGTGTGTGTGTGTGTGTGTTTGTGTGTGTATGTTTGTGTGTGTGTGTGTAAATAGGCATTAGTTCCTGTCAAGGTTGATAAGGAGGGTGACAGATTTTTGCTGCCTCTGTCTAAGCAGAAATGATAGTTATATGAGAGGATTTTGCAAGTATACATTCAACGATGTTGAAATATCGTGGCATGCACGTGATAATCCATTGTGTTAAGATATATGCCAGAGGAGTGAGAACGCGTAGGGAAAATGATTCTCACCTTTCCTAATAGCATTTAGAGACAAGTAAATTTAAACGAGATTCGACGATTTCTGGGTGGTAAAATTTATGAGAATTTGTATCTACCTACACGGTCAGAAAGACATATCTGTGAATATACGCTTCTAAACACACACACACAAAACACACACACACACAAACACAAACACACACACACACACACACACTCATATATATATATATATATATATATATATATATATATATATATATATATATATATATATATATGCCAACACCATTTTCAGGTTTTTATTATTCTGTGTAACGTTTTACTTCAGATTCGACAGTTTTTGACTGAACCACGTTAATAGGTTTTGAATTAAAAAAGCCCATCTAGATATATTTTGAGAAAATGAAGGAAATTACATATTAAACATATCTTGTGCATATATTTATGTTATGGGGAAACATACCTATTCTATAGTTAATAGACTGTCCCACCAAATATAAGTAGCAGTAGTAAGAGAAACGTGGGTGAGTCGATGTCGGACGACCGGCTGAAGGGTTGAACGTTCTGCCTTCGGGAGCGGAGGATCCCGAACGAGGCTACGCCGAAGGGCGGAGTTTCGTTCAGGGTGGTAAACCGACCCTGAACCCGTTTATACGGGTTCAAAGGGTATATTTTTGGTGGAGGCCACGGGCTCGGAGATCCCACGTTAAACCGGCCTTGTGCCACATGCTACCCTCGTGGGAGGGAGTGACTAAATACTAGTCGTTGTCGGCTGACATTCGAACTCTCTGCCTTCGGGCAGAGAGGAACCCGGACGAAGCTATGCCGAAGGGCAGAGTTTCGTCCGGAGAGGTAGACAGACCCGATCCCATTTATGCGGGCTCTCCGGGATATTTTGGCCGAGTCTACGGGCTCGGGAACCCCACATTAAATTCGGCTTTGTGCCATATGTAACTGCGTGGGGCAGATACTAAATAGCGTTGATGTCGGACGACAGTAGTCGAATACGAAACAACAACGACCACAAAAAGATTACTCTGCGTAATACCTATTATATCAAGTTCCTAACGTTTTGTACGTCGAACTATTTAGGACCGATTTAGTACAAATACAAGACTCCACTGCGATAACAACTTAACAAAAAACCGTAATAATATGACAAGATTTATTGACATATTAAATAATTTCGCTACATGAGCGTCATTTCGACGGATAACTTCGAAAACCCTTTTAGTCATGGAATCTGTCAAATTTTTATCGTAGCAGGTTTGACTGCCTCTGCTGCAGCTTTGATGGCAGCCCATAAGATAACTTTCGACATAAAATGGCGTCCATCGGCTTAAACATATTGTTTAATGATGGAGCAAAGATTGTCTATAGGGTTGAAATTCGCAGAGGCAGTCGGCCGCACCGTCAACCTTTCACCTTGTATGCCGTAAGAACCTAGGAATGTATGGGAGAGTTAGAGGGAGCGTTGTTAAGCATGAATACTAGAGTCAATACATGTGACAGCAGTATGTCATCTAGCCATAAGATCCAAGACCTCCTTTAGGAGATTACAGTAGGCGGCTGCGATCACTAAATACTTCAGGTATAATGACTGGGCAAACAAGTTTGTCTCCAATGATACCAGCACACAAAATGACTCCTTCACTCTGTTAGTGATGCGCAATAGACCCAACCAATTGCCCAACCATCAGGCCCGTCAAGAGTCACCCTGATTTCGTCAGTGAAGAGAATACAACTCATATCTAACGTCATATACTTCCAAGTCCATTAAAGCCTTAAATTCCTGTGAGAAGAATATAAAAAGAAAAAAGAAAACAGTTTCAGGGGAGCTCGCACGGAATCCATAGTCCAGACGATGCGATTTCTGTTGGTTTTCACTACGTGAGGAAAGTCCGGCGGCGATGAAAATGGCTTTGCTTTGATGTCCGGGTTTCCCACGTAACTTTCGGATAAAATTCCTTAAATCTGTAGCTGTCACAATCTGTGAGGTCTCATAATCGGATCGTTTCTTTATTGGCGAAGGATTCCTCAAGAATTGTCCAACCGTGTCAAGATGACGACCTAACCTCTCCGCAGTCAGATGAAGATAGGTATCTTTAGCACTTTCCTTGAGGATGACAGACATTTCTTCATCATTGGGGCCTTTTCCACGTCTTATTGTTCTTAGAGAGGAGAGACGCTATTAGTGTGGTTTAGCCAAAAACTATCGAATCTGAAATAAAGAATAAAAGACGTTACGCAGAATGATGAAAACCTAACAATGGTGTTGCCATATTGTGCAAACCAACTGGGAAATGTTTATCACAGAAAACCGAGAAACCTAAATTTCATCGCCATGCTATTAGCATAGTTCTGGGTATATATATATATATATATATATATATATATATATATATATATATATATATATATATGTGTGTGTGTGTGAAAAGTGTGTGTATATAAATATATATATATATGTGTGTGTGAAAAGTGTGTGTATATATATATATATATATATATATATATATATATATATATATATATATAATTACTTATTAAAAAAAAATTATAACATAAACATGTTATAAAATCACTACAAAAATATCCATTTTGTTTCAACACCCTCGGTGTCTTATCAAGTGATGATGTTGAATGTAAAATAAATGGTTTTAAAAGTTTCAAAAACATTTATTTTACATTCAACGTCATCACTTGATAAGACACCGATGGTGTTGAAACAAAATGGCTATTTTTGTAGTGATTTTATAACATATTTATGTTATAAATTTTTTTTTAAATAAGTAATTATATCTGCTCTACTTTGTATTGAGCAGTCTTTTAAGAATAGTAATTCATTCCATATACATCAATCATATACTTGGGTATATATATATATATATATATATATATATATATATATATATATATATATATATATATATGCGCGGTACTTATTAGAAAGCGCTCAATATCAGAGATAGAGCTAACATATTTGGTTGGATTGATGTGAGTTTGTGACCCTGGGTTTCACGCTTTTGCGATCATCAGTCAAACTGATTAATTTTTTTTAAATTTTGGGTTTATGTAGATTGCGTGTATTGTTGTTATTAGGGGAGTGGGTGGGAATCGTCGTCGTGATGTCACTCGTGCTAACGCAAACATAGATGGGTGTACGGACATTCATCTTATGTTTGCGTTAGCATGAGTGACATCACGACGACGATTCCCCCAACTCCCCTAATATCACCATTGCAATATGTTGGCTTGTATGCAGATCACTCGCAGGACTGAAGTGTCACATAAGTCGCACACAATAAAAACTGAATGAGGTTGTCGGATCCTCATACGTCGAAATTAAAAGGAAAATTCATTATCTCTCTCTCTCATCTTTTAGGACTTCCTTAGACAAAAGTGATGTGACTACATCTGCACACAAATGATAGGCAATGTTGAAATTTTAAACTTTTCAATTTTATTTTTTAAAAATATTTTCTTGGGTAGATAGTCTAGCTAATTTCATTTAGTTTCTGTTTCTTTTTGCTTATGCTTTTATCACTTTTACAATTAAATAACCTAGATTCTCATAATAGAAGATCTCCCAAGGAAGGTGAAATTTCGTAAGAAACTAGACACAAATTTCTTGTGGATGTTCTGACGATTAAAGCACTTTCTATACACTTTTGTCTCAGTAAATTGCTTTCTCTTTTAATAAATGTAACATTTTCTAAATCAAAATTATGGTTAGATTCCTTACGGTAAGCAACTAATGCATACAGTTGTGGACACAATTATTCATCCCCAAGTAAATATTTGCATATTTTCTATGGAAATGCGAATATTTGCAAATACTTACTGAATTTCCCATAAATAATTGATTTCGTATTTAGGTTTGAATAATTTGTGATGATTTTAGAAGTTTCGATCTATTATATTCATAGGTATATATACTTTTCTAAAAATTGGTGCAGTCAAAAATTATTCGCTTATGAAATTAATATTCCACTATGGTAATTGTAATGTGTGTTTTTTTTAATTTGACATTTAATAGAAACACTCTTTGGAAATTCAATAGTATTGACCTGATTCTGTAACATTCTAAAAAGTAATGAAGATGATAATATGTGAAAGCCAATTGCGTCGATAACTCACGCGTTCTGCAACCATGGCGAAGATGGCCAAACTTGGCAAGAAGCTACGAATGAAGATAGTTGATGCGTACAAACAGGGTGATGGATATACAACACTTTCCAAGCGTTTAAATGTTCCTAGATCAACAATTCATAGCATTATCAAGAAGTACAACGAAACTCATTGTGTTGAGAATAAGTCAAGGATTAGCAAAAAAAGATTAATTCCTGAGAGAATAGAAAGGAAAATTGTTAGAGATTCTTGAAGAATCCTCACTTAACGACAAAGGACATTGTCAATGATGTAAAGACATCATGGTTGAATGTATCGACGAAGATAGTTACTAGATATTTCCATCGAGCAGAACGTCGAGCTTGTCACCCAAGGGAAACTTCATTGCTTAAGGCTAAACACCTAAAATACAGAGTAAATTATGCTAGAAACCATCTAGAATATGGGAGTAAATATTGTAACTCTGTTTTATAGTTAGACGAAACCAAACTAGAATTACTTGGTCACATGAACTCCCAAAAGTATGAACGAAAGTGAATGAAGCTCCCTTACCCTAAAATACCCACCCTACAATTGTGGTGGGAGCATTCTCCTCTGGGGATGTTTTGCTGCATGTGGATCAGGAAAACTAGTGAGAGGATAGGGTATCATAGATAAAGAGTAGTATTTGACTATTCTTAAAAATAATATAAAACAAAGTGCACGAAAGCTGTTTTAGGGGCGTCACTGGAAACTCCAAGATGACATTGAACGAAAACAGACGGCATGAATTGTTACTAAAATACTTAGATGACAGCAAAATTAAGGTATTGGCGTACCCCACACAAATTCCTGAAAGTGTAGTGATCTTTTAAGGAACAATCAAAAACGATGAAAGGCAATAATCAAGAATAAAGTTTACACAATAGATTATTAAGGCAAGTGAGCCAATAATTTTGTTCTATGTTAAATGTTTTTTGTTGATTTTTGCATTGTTTGAAACTAAAATAATTTTTTCTTGATGGCATCACTGCACATTCTTCAAAATCCATTATCTCATTCATATTTCTATGTTAAATGTTTTTTGTTGATTTTTGCATTGTTTCACATTAAATAATTTTTTCTTGATGGCATCACTGCACATTCTTCAAAATCCATTATTTCATTCATATTTCTATGTTAAATGTTTTTTGTTGATTTTTGCATTGTTTCACACTAAAATAATTTTTTCTTGATGGCATCACTGCACATTCTTCAAAATCCATTATTTCATTCATATTTCTATGTTAAATGTTTTTTGTTGATTTTTGCATTGTTTCACACTAAAATAATTTTTTCTTGATGGCATCACTGCCCATTCTTCAAAATCCATTATTTCATCAGGTGTGAAAAAATGCATATGAAGTAACTATAAAAAGTTTGAGTTAATACAGCTTCATTATGGAAGTCAGGTGAATAATTACGTCCACAACTATATATATATATATATATATATATATATATATATATATATATATATATATATATATGAACAAAAATCTCATACCAGAGTATTTATATATTATTTTAAAAACGATGGGCGCATTCTTTTTCTTTAAATGGAACCTATTTTGTCCAATACTTCTTCAAAATGATTCGTTGGAAAAAATAATCCAAATAAATACTCTTAAGATTATGTCTTCAAATTTGGTCTGAAGAAGGAGACATTGTGGCGTGAAACTAACTGACGACACGCACACACACATATCTATCTATCTATCTATCTATCTATCTATCTATATATATATATATATATATATATATATATATATATATATTCTTGTAAGTATTAAAGAAAGTTGACAGCATACTGCTCCTCACAATGATAGCCATACCTGCAACCGTGGATTTGCCGCACGCACTAAACCTGGCTTTGCTCTCAACTCACGGAAACACGTGGCAATTGATCTTCAATCACTGGAGCAAAATGGCTCAAACTGATGTTCCATCTGTCTAATAGTTTGCAAAATACCTGCGAGCTTTGGTAGGCACATGCGTGTCTATAAAGGTAGAGCTCCTCCTTATTTTACTGAGCCCTTATCCGTGACGAAAGAGGTCGCCATATATATATATATATATATATATATATATATATATATATATATATATATATATATATATATGAAATTAGAATTATGTCATGATCTTGTAGAATATCATGTGACGTTCCTTGGTCTTACGTGATATGACTTAGTTTAATGGTACTTTCTTGTTTTCACTTATAAAAACAAAGATTTCCAAGCACCAGAAGCAAGACCTCAGCTAGTCAGTGAGATGGAATAATGTCTTTCATAATGGAGTTTCATAAGGATGTTATTACGAAGTTAGCACAAATTGCTTTCATCGAAATTTCAACATCGTTCCTTGATTCCATCTTATGACCTCATATCCGTCATAAGGGGTAGATGGCACACAGGCACACTGACACACACAGACACACACACGCACAGACACAATATATATATATATATATATATGTGAAGAAATATACTCTGAAGGTGTGCTATATTTATAGGATAAATTGCTCAATGTCATGTGTAAATATATAAGTGAACATTGAATCAACACTTAGAGGCTACAGGCTGTTTCGTGCTAGACGCAATCATAAGGAGATTGAGTATAGCATGAAACAGCCTGTCGCCTCTAAGTGTTGACTTCCAAGTTCACTTATATATATATATATATATATATATATATATATATATATATATATATATATTGTCTGGATAAATTTAAACCATTTTGCAAATAATACCATTTGTAATTTCAGACATGTGGCGCCAAGCGAAGTCTATGGTGGCATCCTCAGGGACACATATCAAGTTCTGGTGGTCATTAGCAACCAGGTTATGTCATGCTGCCCTTTCCCACAGTGCCTTCAGGTTCAGTGCTACCGCCTACATCAAGATACTGGACACGGCGGTTAAGCATTTGATTGAAGTGTTTGCCTACAAGAAACTGTACATGTTCCAATAGGATTCTGCTTCCCGCAAATGGCCCACATGACTTAACATCAAGCCTCGTCATTCTCCTGATTTGAATCAACTGGATTACAACGTATGAAGTATTGTCGAGATATTAACCAAACAACGGCTCCACAATAGCAAGGTCTCGTTGACAGCTGTCATCGTGGACATGATAGCCAAAATGGACAGCAACTAACAGATCCAGGCTTACTGTCAGTTCTAAGGCATCGTCAAGGCTAACCACGGAGCTCAATGCGGTTTTATTTCGTAACGTTTTTTTCTTATATTATTGTTGAACAGATGTACAAATATTACTGGAAAGAAACTATATTTTTGCATGACAATATCATTGTTTTGTTTACGATAGTAATTTTTTTGCAGTTACCTGGCGTACGCTGCATATACAAAGGGGTGCTGAAATATTTTTGGACTGACCCCAAAATCCACACAAAAATGTTACCAAATGACAAAACATTTTTTTTAAGGAATTCTTTACCGGTTTGAAAACTGTTTTTCAGACAGTCGGATAGTTTGCGTATGTATGTGTGTGTGTGCATGAAGAAGTGAGAGTGAGAGGAGAGTAGACATAACATGATCCGAGAACACAGAAGTCACTTAATTCAAACTAATAACAATTTAAGTGACTCTTGGCCAGGTTGACAGCGCCTGAGTATCAATAATGTTTTCTTTTTAGTTTGTTTTTTTCTATTTAAGCTAAACTTTTAACGTTTCGCAGGGGGGGTAGAAGCTTATAATGATTGAAAATCTCCTCACGCACGTGTACACTCATACACCCACACTGTCCCACCACACGCATATACACACACGCACAGACACGTCATATATATATATATATATATATATATATATATATATATATATATATATATATATATATATATATATATATGTTCTGTTAAGAATGTCTATTGAATCTTTTGATTTAGATGTTTTTTTTCTGCTAATTTACGTCAGATTTTGGTCGAGAATCTATTGCTACCACTTGAAAAGCAAACGTTCTTATAAATCAGGGGTGGCCATACCGCGGCTCTTGAGCCACATACGGCTCTTTGACCTTTAATATGCGGCTTGTTGAAATATGTTGGATGACCTCTTTTTCCCTCACAGTTAATATAGTTCATAATTCATTAGCATATTAAATTCGTTCAATATAGTTAAAACAATCATCAAAGACTTTGAAAACATTTGGTATATATATATATATATATATATATATATATATATATATATATATTTGTAATTTGTGATTGCTCAAATCAATACAAATTAACAGTTTAAAAAACCTGCATATATGAATAAATATTATTGCATATATGCATTTCTTAATATTTATATAAACATTTTGTAAATATAATGTGTATGTAATAAAACCGTATGTGCAAATTCTGTTCATGTTTTGCGGCTCTCTGAACTTTATCGTATGTTGCTCTTACATTAAGCAAGTTTGGTCACCCTGTTATAAATATTTTACGTCCTTTCTGTTAAAAGAAAACAACCTATTATAAATAATATTTTGTTTTAATCCAAGCGCCCATGTGTTTAAATGTATTTAAGCAATGAAGCTTTCTTGTCACATGATGTTAAATTTTCTTTCATCGTAATAACCTGTGAACCCTTTTTCATTTCGAACGTTAAACTGACAACAATACAAACGTAAGAAGAGCTGCTTCTGGATCAACGATGATCGAATATACTTGGACGTTAACATTTAATTACGGCAAATACTTTTATAAACGTTTTCACCGATGATAAAACGATTGATTTAATGTCAGCACAAGCTAATTAAAATGATCAAGAGACATTCTAATCTTATGCTAAATTCACCCCATACAAGGTCCGTGCGACAAGGCTCTAGGTAGAGAGTTCTTGTTAAAATGGTTATGAAGATTGTTGTGTGATATGAATGAAGGTAAGAATGTGATGGTTGTCAGGATAGATAAACATTGACCCTTGATTTGAATACCTTCAGAATGTTGTGTTCTGGGAACGTCAACGCGGGAATCTGCCCCACAAAAGAGCAATTATTTTGGAAAAAGCTACTCGAGTGGAATATTCTCCTTATATCTGGGATGAAATGACGGTGATTCGATTCTGTGGGTGTGGCATGAAGTGGCATCGAATAAATGTCCAAACTTGTGGAAGTGAGGAATGGAAGTCATTTGTACGTTTGCCATGAAGATAGCGATTGAATAGTTATAAGCTTTCAACGTTACGTATGCGAGAAACTGGCTTCAGATTGGAGAATAAGCTACTTTCCTAAAGCGGATATCCATGTATATGACAGGTTCGGTGAAAAAAAAAATTGCTTTTTTCACTGTAAATTATTCATTATTTCATATCCAATTATTTTACAAAAAATTAGAGCTCAAGTTAGGTTTATAGTTCGTAGCCATGCAATTAGATGAGGTAACATAAACCGTAGATTTGTCTACGGAATATCATTACATTATTGTTCCATAATTAGAGTGAAATCCTTAAGGTTTCTTGTCAAAAGCATTTCCTTTTTGTTCGCGTATTAATTTAAATTATTCCTTTGTACATGCTTTATTTTTTAAATGGAATAAGATCATTCTAAATTTCAGAATTTCGCTATTGCTAAAATCAACAATGGAAAAGAGAAGAAACAAAGCGTAAAAAAAAATAGCTGCAGATTGTTCAACTGCCAATAACAAAGGAAAAAAATGAAAAATACTCAACATCACATCGAATATAGCATCAAAATTTATATCATTTTTATTTATTTGCTATGTAACTAAATACATAATTGTCAACAATGTTTCCTTAAAATTGATATTTCCTGTAATAAATACTTAAATATTATTATTGTTATTATTTTACTTAAGTGTAAGGTGGTCCTACATTTAAATTTCCTACGACTAAGCAAAACTGTCTAAAACTTTTAAACGCGTATTGCCGCAAAATTATCAGATGCTGAATACGCCCTTCCTCCGCCGAACGCGTCATATATTAATTTTCTACAAGAATTCCGATGACTTTTTGACCAAATCTTTCTTTCCTGGAAGTTTATAGCATCGTTATTTAGTTATCAAATGATTTTTCTTTAGCTTTCTCTAATCTTCCGTTATCATTCACCTCAATTGTGTATTCTAACTTGAAAAAGCATTATAGTTTTGGTGATGGAGTCTTTTAGTGACTTGTCTGTAAAAAAACAAAATCATACTTGACTGATTTTTGCCAAATAAGATGCCTTCTTTTACTGTTTCTGCCTTGCAGTAATTATCAACCTTCCAGCTGTTCGAAATAAAGAAATATACTCGAATCCCACTAAACACAAAAAAAGAAAATTATTCTCTAATAGGTTCTATGCGGGTGAAATTTTTAAATCTATCTTATCATTTTATTTGTTTTGATTCTGACAACTATTCATTGACAACTTCTATCTTATCAAAAATGTTTAACACTGCCGCCTAACAAGAGAAATGAAAGTGTTCAAACTCTGGTTATTCTGGTCATGGTTCGTTTCCGCAAATTTTCAGGGAACCCAGTTGCCTAGCTTCTGAAGATTTGTAAATCACATACTACAGTTGATTACATAAGCAAATAAAGAAGCTATGTTAACTACATATACACTGTCGTGATGACCGTAATTTTTTGTGAAAGATGGCGATTTGGAATTTTTTGTTAATGTATAGAACTTCCGAGAAAGTAGCGAGAGAGATGTGGTTCTACCATTGAATGCTAAATATACCACGGACAGAAAATGGGAATCTTATAGAGAACCGGAACCAAAAGTAAACTCTTACTTAAAGCAGAAAAAGACAGTTGAAATTTCTGAGACGTAAGATTAGGAAAGACAGCATAGTGAATTTATCACTCGTAGGACATAAATAAGCAAAGAAGATCAGGGAAAACATCGAGTAGCATAATTAAAGGATTTACATGGATGGACGTCAGAAAAGAAACAAAAAGTGAAGGTAAGTCGGTAAAAAAACTACTTAAACCAACTAAAGACGGGAAGTTGTTAAGAATCATAATCAGCCATGTTATGAAAGGACTTGACACTTAAAATAACAAAGAACCACCCTTCAGACGACTTGAACACGTTTAAGTCGGCTGAAGATCGCGTTGTGACTAGAGTCATCCTTCCATAGGAATTAACGTTATAAAGCGTTTTTACTATGTCTAGGTAATCTAGGTGTTGAGCACTTTACTGATTGGGTAGGTGCTTGCCCTTAGATCTTTTTTCTTATTGCTGTCTTTGTTCGACATTTTCTCTTGTTTAGGGATGCTTATGCCTTTTTCCAAGTTTTGGCTTACTTTAATATATATATATATATATATATATATATATATATATATAAAGGAACATTGACACAATTTTTACCAGTGCTCATATTGTAATTTTTTTATTATTATTAATGCACATTTTACCAGAGCTTAAATTGCAATTTTTTGTTGTTATTTATTGCTTTTCTGTAGCAATCCTTATTACTGGTTCCCACATTGTATTAATTTCTCTGCTTTGCCGACTCTGGAGATTTTTGTGGCCTAGTATATGTGCTAATTCTTTAACTTTTCGTATTTTCCAGTGATGTTCTCTCTCTATTATTTCAACCTCACCTTACAGGGGGCGATGATCTCCCATTCCATCCATATGTGGTCAGCAATGCTTGATTTTTCTATTTCTCCTAGTGTTACCGCTTTACGATGTTATTACAGTCTTACATTAAGGGGCGACCTGTTTCTCCTTTATATTTCTTACCACAGCTGCACGGGATGGTGTACACACAGTCCTTAGTCATGTTCTTCTCTATGGACTTGGAAGATGTTCCTGTGAAGTGTTGAATATCATTTGAAGGTTGTCCTGATGTCATATAGACCAGGGATGTTTTCTATTTTCTCTGATAATCCCTTCACATAGGGTAAGCAGACCGAAGCTGTTTTCTGAGATTTGCTATCCTCTTGTATCCTTCTATCCCAGTATGTCGGAGCTCCTGCCATGTGTCCAGGTAGTTTTTACGTTGTAGGTTACTGCTTACACTGAGCATTTCTTGTTCATATCTCTCTGGTTGCCACTTATAACTTTTGCTCAATGTTGTAAGCAGCGGGCGATCCCTTTCTTTACACTGTAAGGGTAGACGGAGTTGAAATTGAGGTATTGTCCGGTGAATGTAGGCTTGCGATATACGGACATCTTGAACCCATGCTCTATTCGACATATTAGTACATCCAGGAAGGTGAGTGTGTTGTTTTTTCTGTCAATTGTGAACTGTATTGATGATCTTATTGAGTTCCCATGTTCCAGTAGTAACTGGACCTCTTCTTGGTGTGATCAGAGAATGACGGTGTCATCTATGTATCTCGGCCATAGCGTCAAAGTATTCCTTATATGGGTCTGTCATTGCTGGTAATAATGGCGAGCCAATTGTCAAGCTCTCATACTGTCGATATATGTCTGATCCCATTCCAAAGTGTGTTGTTTTATCTACATCATTTACATCAGGTTATCTGTTAGTATACTGGTCCGTTTTCCTAAGGATGAGTCCTGGCCAGTCTGTCCCTGCCTACCGAGAGTACCTCCTCCGTGGGTACCTTGATGAACAAACTCAACACGTCCAGGCTCACCATCTGGTTTGATTGAATGAAAGCATCTTTGATTATTTCCACGATGTGGGCTGAGACATTAGGTTTATAAGTCCCCTAAATTCACGCACAGATGCTCTCAAGTGGATTAAGGCGTTGGTTTGATTCGGTGACCAGACCCAAAGTGAGTTCAATACCTGGCTACAGTAGTGGTGAATCACAACTCGAGAGTTGAGTTTAAGGGAAATAACTGAGACATCCATGTACTATGGCTCTTTCCCGGTGGACGAAATAAAAGGTTCAGCTCGAAATTCCAAAACATCCGAAGAAGGCCTGAGCGTACAACGGCCGA
Organism: Acanthosepion lycidas; assembly: GCA_963932145.1. Taxonomy (NCBI): domain Eukaryota; kingdom Metazoa; phylum Mollusca; class Cephalopoda; order Sepiida; family Sepiidae; genus Acanthosepion; species Acanthosepion lycidas. Next base: position 36,547,041 of record OZ010587.1, read on the forward strand.
AACATTGTGAATGTGGCAATGGATAACAGTCGGAATAATGCAAATAATGTAAGTAATCATAATATCTCGTCTCGGAGATATAGATGGATATTTTATTTTTATTGATATGTATTATTATTAGTATTTTATTTATTTTATCACGGCTTATTTTATTATTATTAATATAACTACTTTTAGTTAATTTAGTAATATTAATATAGAGTTACCTCCCTTGATTTTCTAACGTCTCTTCTGGTGTATTACTTTTATTACATCGGGGTCTCTCTTAATTAGACTTTATAAATCTTATTTCCAACCTTGTTTTCAATCTTCAATGTTATTCTGGGCCTAAATTCAAATTCAAAATTAAACCACATTTCAATTAAATATTTTAACAACAATAATATTTCATCCCAACGAAAAGGATCCTGTGATAAACAGAAATGTTGTAAAACCGGGTATTAACACCAAATAAAAATAAAAATACAGGCACTTGATAACTGCATAGGCATGAAACTCAGAGTTGTGCAATCGATGTAAAATATTATGTATATTCCTTAATATATATTAAATAGCTCTGTTATTTAACATTCTGCACTGTTTTTTCTTACACTATAGTGTATTTGTATATGATCGCTCACTCATACATCTACCTATATATACCCATTCGGTTACACACGCACACATGCGCGCGCACGCACGGACGCACACACAAACACACATACACATATACAGACACACACATATATATATATATATATATATATATATATATATATATATATAAAGCATATACAATTTTACAGGCAAACCAACATTTCCGCTACCACAATTTCCACACCTCCCGTATCATGTGGCAGTAAGTTAGGTTTTCCTTCTAATGGAGAGGAAAGTCTAACTTAGTCTGTGATGATATCGGAGGTGCTGAAATTTCGGTAGCGAAAAGGTTGGTTTGTCTGCCAAATTTTATGTTTTAAATTGGTCTGTTTTTATTTTAATTTGCAATGAGCACTTTTTATTCACATGACCTTGTTTTGACGAATAGTTAATGTCATTTTCTTTTTTAAATTGATTATACATGGATACATATATATATATATATATATATATACATATATATATATATATATATATATATATATATATATATATATATATATATATATATAAGCGGTAAGAATCTGCATCTCCTAATACTTACTCAAAGAAGAACTATATATAGAAACACTTTCAAAAACCTCCAGTATCCTTATCGTTTCGCCGACAATGCTAAAAGAAAGGTATACAAAATATACGACCGCAGAAAATCTAACAATGTCATTAACAACAATAAAGTAGATAGAAACAGACAGATAATACGACCCTATAATCTCCATAACGTCCACTACCCAAAACAATCTATCCACTCAAAACAACATGAAAATAATTATAAACACATCCAAAATTGTGGATATGACCAGAAGCAAAAATATCACAACTATAATAATTCTGAAGCAGGTATATACAAAATAAATTGCCAGAACTGTTCCTTACAATACATTGGGGAAACCTGAAGAAATACAAAAAGTATCTATGAACACAAAGAGAACTTACACACAACAATTTATCAAATGCATAGAAATAAATTCAAAAACAACTTTGACCTAGCGAATGTCACGCTTATTTAAAAAAAAAAAATAACTTACTTAAAAAGAAAGTTTCGGAAGTGACGCTATGGAATCTTATCAAAATATGAATTTGCGCCCCGGATTCTTCCCAGTATCTCCTTTCCTGAATTAATTACTCCTTCTTCAAGCTATGATACATAGCCATAAAAATACAAAAAAAATAAAAAAAATAAAACCATTAAATCAATAACATCATGTTATTCAAAACATATAACACATTAATCAATAACGAATCCCAAATAATTTAAAAATTAGATTGCATAATTATATATATATATATATATATATATATATATATATACACTTGTAAGTATTAAAGAAAGTTGACAGCATACTGCTCCTCACAATCATAGCCATACCTGCAACCGTGGATTTGCCGCACGCACTAAACCTGGCTTTGCTCTCAACTCACGGAAACACGTGGCAATTGATCTTCAATCACTGGAGCAAAATGGCTCAAACTGATGTTCCATCTGTCTAATAGTTTGCAAAATACCTGCAAGCTTTGGTAGGCACATGCGTGTCTATAAAGGTAGAGCTCCTCCTTATTTTACTGAGCCCTTATCCGTGACGAAAGAGGTCGCCATATATATATATATATATATATATATATATATGAAATTAGAATTATGTCATGATCTTGTAGAATATCATGTGACGTTCCTTGGTCTTACGTGATATGACTTAGTTTAATGGTACTTTCTTGTTTTCACTTATAAAAACAAAGATTTCCAAGCACCAGAAGCAAGACCTCAACTCGTGAGTTTGCATAATTATATATATATAATATAATTTAGTTTGCATAATTATATATATATATATATATATATATATATTAAACAAAAAAATCACCTGATCATTGTTTACTAGACATTGAATTGTATCACCTCATGTCCTACATAAACTTGCCTAACATTTCCTTTAACCTGATGAATATTCACGAGCATTCTTATACCTAAAGGTTTTGCAAATCTAATAACATGCTTGCTCTTGAATATAAATACTTTTCACAAAACAATATATTTACATTTTCCTTGATAAAGTTCCTCAGAGGAAGAAACGTGTATATATATATCTTTATCATCTTTAGACCTTTCTGTTCTTCTCTCGTCTGTTACCCCTCCCTATAGCTTTTATTTACTCTAACATTCGTCCCACACTCTCATACATACACTCTCACTAAATTTTATTTTTTCTTCCGGAGTTGTTTTTTCTGTTTTCTTTTTGAATTTGTAGGTCTGATGAATTGGATCGTATTTACGATTCCAATGGAATAAATTATAACCATAGAATGCACAAGCCTTTTTATTATATATATAAACTCTTCCTCCCTCAGATATGCGTAAATAGTAGAGACACCTCTTTAGCTTTAGGTGAGTAAAATGTCTTGAAGAAAACTTTAAATTCAAATCCTCCGCCAGCTCGTCATGGGCTTAACGTTTTTTGGCGTTTGGCTGAGATTCGATCACGGCTACGACTAGCTTGGACTAGCTTCGGCCTGGACTAGCTAAGACAAGCCATGACCAGCTTTGACTAAGCTCTGACCAGCTTGGACATGCTATGACCAGTTTTGGACCAGTGGCCCTTAGAGTGGAAACACTCGGGTCTCCCACGTTAAACGACCATGTGTCACATCTTGACCTTGTGGGAGTCAAGTAAATACCAACTCGCCATGGGCTAGCAAGGCAAGGCCAATTTTCTGACAGATATTGGGCATCAATGTGTGTGCGTGTTCGTGACATTGTGTTTATATAAATCGTCTGCTGTTGGTTGACGTTTCTCAGGTTATTCTCGCGAGACATAACTAATGGATTCGATCATGTATTAGTGTAAACCTTGCATCGGTTTTTCCTACTTTTGGCCTGAAAATGTTGTTTTAAAAGCTCGAGAGTTAGACGAATTTTAAAAGTATTTGTTAACTAATATGCCTGGAAAAGTACATTGGTTACAGAGATATTTGAGCTTTTTAGTGGGGGAAACGTAGAAGTTTGTGTCTACGTCGATACCGAAGATGGATGCGTTTGTGGGGAATGCTTGTTGGCAATTGGCTGGATATTTTTTTCGGGAAACGAAAATTAAATAGGTATGTCAAATAGATAAATAAATAAAAATAAAAAAAATGAAAAGAGAAAAAATTGTAGAAATAAATAATGTGTTCGGCCACTGCTTCTGTCATAAAGAAGAACGCAGACGACCAAAAATGAAAAGATGGAAGCAAGACGCCGGAAAAATGGCGGGAAATGAAGCAAACGATAAGAAGAAAGCAGATTGCGAGAAGAGATACTAAGAGAGAAGGATGGAGAGAGTGAAACAGAGAGAAAGAGAGAAAGCTTAAGAATAAAAAAGAAGGAAAGGTAATAAGTAGGGAGAAATGTTAGTTATGCATAGAAAAAGAAGAAAAACATCGCAGAAGAACAAGAGAAGGAAGCTATTTACGCTAATTTATTAACCTTAGCTAAGTCTGGTGGAAGGCTATTAAAATTTTCCACCAGTTTCTTCAATCTAGCGGTGAGCCGAAGTGTGTATTACAAATATATATTGTTTTAAATATTATATGTTAGAAAATATTAAGGATATTATTGGTTATTACTATTTTTACTCCATCTTATTAATGTTAGTTTTTATCACACCGAACTCGGTCTATTATTAGCCTTTTAAATATTATGGAACACATAAAATTGATATTTACTGGACATCTTAATATTATCAGGTTTTCGCGCATGATTATAGATAATTTTCAATTATTATTAGAATATTATGGTATTTTACGGCGTCAATCATTTCGATTTGAAAACATTTTGAAACAATCCATATTGCTATGACAAAGACATAGCCATTGGTGCAAAACAAGGGAGGTAATTTGACTACAGCAAACAAGTTACAACCATTAGGGTCAAGTAATATGCAGATAAATTTGGAGCATATATATATATATATATATATATATATATATATTGTGCATTTAGACAGCAAATTTTCTTTTAGGTATGGCTGATTTAATAAATTACAGACATGTCTGCTAATTTTCAATACAATCCGTTGATACTTACGAATAACCTTCCGTGTATTGACCTTAAAGGATGAGAGAAATCTACTATAGCTGTTTAAATTTCTTTTATTTTCATTTACCAAGTACTTTCAATCTTCTTCTAAGATTATTTTTAGGGGTGCAATTAGTACAAAACTATATGTTGGTTATTAGTACAACTATTTATACAAAGTTGTGCGTCGTTATCCATTGCCGTATTTTTTTCATTATACTTTTAAATGCTAAACGTTTGACAATATATATATATATATATATATATATATATATATATATATATATATATATATATATATATATATATATGTATAATGGTGGGGGAGATTCAGATATAACTAAAAAGATATATAGGTAAAAAGAAAATATGAATAAAGATAACAGGAAAACGCGTTTCCTCCTATGATACACTTTATCAAGGTAAACGTAAGGATTTTATTTTGCAACAAATACTTATAAACAGAAATAAAAGTATCATTAGTTGTTCAGAAGTTTTACATTCAACTTATCTAAATTATCTAAGCTCATAAATATTCTTGAGGCTAACTAAAAGTCAAGGTAAGTTATGGAGAACGCTAAGTGAAACAAATTAATGTCTGTTAAACGAAAGTAAGTAAATGTAATTACTGTTGTTAATTTAAAAAAAAAATGTTTGTATTATTTTAGTTAAAAAAATTAATTTATTTTAAATAATAGAAGGTCTTTAATTTAACCGTTTTCTCCATAAAAACGTGATACCTAACGTTTCAAATGAATTTTTAAAAATGAAGTTTTTTATTTTAGCTTTAATTTTGAGCTAATAGATTAAATTTAATCTTTCCAATAAGCAGGATAATTTTCTGTAATGCAAAAATTTACTTAAATTGCCTGAAATGAGTTTTTTTTTTCTTCTTTTGCTATAATAGCTGATTAGCGTCGTTTTACAGGCGTCTTTGATAGCAATTCTCTGCATTATAATATTTTCCAAATTATAATTTCTTTCAGTATGTGTCTATATTTCTGAGATGAAGTATTATGTATACTATTTCATAAAGGGATAAAGGGCTCGACATTCCAACCATCTGAAGAAGGCCGGGGCGTACAACTGCCGAAAAGTTGTGATAAATATGGCAACAAAGATGAGGACAATAGTCTGAATTATGTAAATAGTGTATTTTTCTTTATTTGGGCATAATTAGCTGATTTAAAGTATAATTATCTAATTTAGAAGAAATATTATTTACTCTAAGTTTAAAATATCGTCGAAATGCATTTATTATTCCTACAGTAGCTGTTTTAACTGTTTTGACGTATTGACGGCGAACTGACACCCTTATGAAAGCTGTAAAATATAATTTAAAAAAAAATGATGTAAGTGCCTTTTTATATAATTTTTAAGTACTCTGTAATTTTAAAAATTTAGGAAAATTTCCTCGGTAGTCAAATGTTTGAATAAATTTTAGATAAGTTGACTTTAAATTTACTATTAAACGCAGTTATTTTCTGACATTGTTGTATATAGTCGCTCATGCTAATAAAAATCGGCACTTTTATACACAGACAAAAAATAAAAATAAAATAAAATTCTTTCAAAAATTTTTTGATTATTTGTATTAATTTTTTTCATTCATGATTAATAAATATAGTTATCATTTAAAAAATAATATCATCTAAAAGGCTGAAATTAATACATTATTTTAAACGATTTAAAACTTAATAAAAATTTTCTAATTAAAATTTTTAAACAAAAATGAAATCAATTCTCGTATCAAAAAAATTCTTAAGACAATATTGTCTTTAATATCTGTCATATATAAAAGAAATTAAAACCTTTTTTAATTAAATAATTTCATAGTTTTATTGTATTTTTTTCATTTTAAGATTCACAGCAGATTTTCCGTAAATGGTGTTTCTGTTTGACAAAAACAAATGGATGCTTTTAAATAATATAAGTATGAAGAGGCTGAAATTTTAATTTCCCGAAATTTTGTAAAATTAACTAAGTGGAAGTAATACATGTAAAAAAAATATTTTTACCAAGATTTTTAATATAATATCAGGAATAATTTAATTCCTTTTTGAATAAATCCTCAAAATTTCATTAAAATCTAACAATGATTTCATTTTTTGCAAGAATTTCCAAAACAATGTTTTTAACGCACAAATAAAAGCTAAAAATCCCTATACAAATATTTAGCCCATCCATTCTCTCAGGAAAAACAATATAATCAACTATAATTTCGAGCTTGCTAGAAAGGATTAAAAAATTAACGAAATAATCAAAAAAATACTTTGATGTTTCTTCTTAATATAAATATTTTGAGGATAAAACTTTGTTTTTATCAAGTTGGGACTTTTTTAAATCACGGTATACACTGTTTAGAAAACTTTTGGAGGTACCTAGTTAAAATTAACAAGTTATTCTTTGATCCAACTAACAGAATGTAGATCTTTTTTGAGATCAGCTGCCAGTTTGACCTTATCGAACGGCTTAGATTTATTGTTAAGATAGGAATAAATGATTGTATCATCGGCATACATGCCGAGTTGATGACTGTTATGTCATCCTAACGTTTACTGAATAGGGGGTGTTGTATTTTAAATGATTCGAAAGGCTGTTGAGTAGAAAAAAATTAATGGGCCAGAATGGGGGTATTTTATAGCGGATAATGTAATATACATTAAACAAAGCCAACACTTTAAACTAAACTAATGAATATGATATCCAATTTCCCGAAAAGAATAAATAAAATAATAAATAAAAAATTAAATAAATATTTATAGGAAAGAAATTAACAAACTGGAAGAATGCATGCATAATCGTCATCGTCGCTGGCGGGACTCGTTACCGTGTATTGGGGTACTCACCGAGATTTCCTGTGAAATGAGTGTTGGATCTGAAGAGACGTCCATAGCCACCGCATGGTAGGATAAGGGTGGTTCAGCGGGTGGGGAACTCTGGTTTTTCTTTGAACTCTCTTTGTCTCTTCTATTTCTCTTCTAGTGTTTTCGAAAGAAGTTGGTTTTTCGTGGACTGATCTTCTTTAATGTGTTCTTTCTGCAGCTTCTGTCTTCCAATTGACCGGATCCATTTCTGTCGGCAGTAAGAATCTTTGAATGTGAAAGTCTTGCCTGCGAAGTGTTTGAGGTGATCTATGAATCGCCACTCTATGGCCCACACACTTCAGCTGACACCATCCGCTGTAGCAAATCAGGACGACAGGCAGGTTCATAAGGACATCTTGCATCGGGCTGCCGACATGTACATAGAACTTCGCCCTGACCGCTTACCTGCCGGGTGTCAAGCAAAACCAACACTAATTAAATAAAGCAAGTATAATGAGCAGATCCAAGTTACAATTTCTGGGAAAGAAAGAGAGAGCATAAAATAGCATGTTCACTCGTTGAAAAAGTCTAATACGCTAAGACACTCAATCACGATGATATGCCACTTTTTGTTCCATTAATCCAGTTGACCTTTGATGGCTTGGGTCTGTTGCAGTTTTGGGGTATTATGTAACTAGTGAGCTAGCCCAAATGACTTGACTCACTTTATAGTCCCACAATAGAAGGTTAACCAATCAGAAGACGTAGAATATTCAGTCCGTCGTGTATAAAGGCGGCCATTTTGTTTACTCTATCAGAATGTCCAGTGCTAGCTTGTCGGGCGAAGAGGAACAGAAGGAAGAACTACGCTCTGCTACTTTACCGGGATATCCACTGCTAACCTGAACTACGCTTCCCTACTGTCTTCGAAATATACACTGCTAACCTCCGGATTCTATACTCAAAGACGACCGTCATCGTGAACAACAGGGTCAAACCTTGGTATGGTTTTCAGGCACTTACCAACTCTCCCTAAATCGATATTATCAAGTCATCATCTCTTGACAATTATTATTACTAAATTGACAACAGTCGGGATTATTGCAAACTCTAGAATTCTTTTATTAGCTGCATATAGTATGTGCTTCACCACGGTTACATACAGATTACATAAGAATTCAGTGTTGTCCGTTTGCTAGACTGATTGCTAACCAAGGCCGAAGAGCCCATTATGCAGTACTATCTAACCCATAGCTGAGAGAAGAGAGACGAGTTCATGCCTTTCCTAAGAGTATTGTGAATCTAACGAACTCGACTGGAAGTCAAACTCGACTCTCTGATTTCACATTCCAAGTCCCTTATTCATTATACCACCCGTATGTCCAAACTTACAGCGCCTGGTATTCTAAAGCGGTTACCCATCCAAGTAATTTCTTAACTTCCGTGATCCGGCCAGAACTGGTGTTTCAGCGGTTTATGACAACCATTTTGAGAGGCGAATGCAGGTCTCATGGCTGCAACGCTAATGTTTTAACCACCGATCTATTAGGTTGGTGCAAAAATAATGACGTAATAATGTCGTTTTTTGACGTTAAAAAATACGTCAAAAAACGACATTATTACGTCATTATTTTTGCACCAACCTAATAGTAAATATACACCGAAAATAATTATTTGAATAAAACTAAATGTTTAATTTGAAATATTATGTCACAAGACTAAAAATGAATTTAAAATATATGTTACAAAATTAACAGGTGAAAAAAAAATCAAAATCAGTGAAATATGTACAAGTATAGACAGAAGAAAGCAGAGCATGACTTACCTGACAAATGTGTGTAAATATTTGGCAGAACAGAGATTAGGGGACATGGTAAATAGATGAATTTTCCTAAGAGCTACAAAGAGCAGGAACTTGTGGAGAGCCTTGATCAGCAGCGACCCGAAGAGACACGACATATAGAAGAAGAAGAATAGAAGAAGAAGATTGTTTGGAAGAAGAGAGTAGAAGAGGTGGTAAAACATAAATTTTACTAAAAGTTACAAGGAACAGGAGATTGTGGAGAGCTATGATCACCCATGTGCTGGAGGAACACGACATAGAAGAAGAATGAGCTTGTGTAAATGGTTGGCACAACAGGGATTAGGTAGAGATATCAATAAGATAAAACTTACTAAGATCTACAAAGAACAGGAAATCATGGAGAGCCTTGATCGCCCAAGTTCAGAGGGTACACAGTATATGTTTTGATTGATCATTGGATTGTACATTGATTTGGGGGGATTTAGCATACTGTGAGCAATCTGCTTGCATACAGATAGAAAATAAATTGAATAGCTATACAAAAATAGAAAGAGGCATAAGACAAGGAGGCATCTTCTCCCCAGATTTATTCAACCTCTACACCAACGCTAAACTAAAGGAACTGGTGACCCAACCAGGATTTACTATCGGTGGGTATAATCGTAACAATATAAGACATGCAGTTGACACTGGGTTGATGGTCGACTCGAAGAGTAGACCACAGGGCCTCCTTGACAGTGTGGGAGAAGAAAATGAGAAAAAAGGACTAACTATCAACCGCAAGAAGACAGAAAGTCTGGTCATCAGCTCAGAGAAAAAGCCCAAGATTAAATTTACGGATTGCACATAAAATATACATCAAGCAAGCGCAGAATTTTAAATATCTGAGAAGCGTTTTAACAGATAATAGAAAATACGCCATTGTGATGCGAACATAAATTGGATTAGAGAAAGAGACATTCCAATGATTATGCAAATTGCTGAGAAATGGAAATTTTTCGTTAGTAACAAAGAAAAGTATGCTGGATTGCTATGTTTTATCCATCTTCTTATATATCAGTGAATAATCTCCCCACGGATGAGGTGAAAACTAGATACTCGATATTCTCAGGATACTGAGAATTTTAAGGACGAAGCGCGTAAGCAACAAGGAAGTCTTAAAGTAAATACCAACAGAAAGAACACTTCTACTCAGAATTAAGAAAAGACAGATGAAAATCCTTGTGCACATAATGAGGAAGGAGGGCTTGGAAAACTTAACGCTCATAAGGCATATTGTGGGCAAGAGGAATAGAGGAAGGCAGCAACCTGACGAGCTTTCGTTGAAGCATGGCGGAAAACGGGCGAAGAGAGAAAAATTGCTAAAAGGCACAAGGGATAGGAAATTGTGGAGAGCCATGATCGATTAGGTCTTGAAGGGATGTGGCACAAAGTAAAAAAAGTTAATCCAGATTGATTTCTACAAATTTTATAACAAATTGGGCAGGATAAATCCAGGTAATTCGGTCTTAGTATGGGTACGAATATAGCTGTTCAAATCCGCTTGAAACAGGCAGACTAGGTGAAAATATATAAAAAAAACATTATGAACTGAAATGTCTCAATTTAGTCACTGCTACCTAATTACAAGTAACTCCTTTATTGAGCTAATAACGATGGCTACGCGATGTGTCATGGACTCGAGGAAATGCTGGAGCATTGGTAACACGCATTAAGAACGTCCCAGGGATGTCCAAAGCTGAGTTATGTTTGTTGATGTAGATGCAATGATTGTAGTGAGGTTTGTGTTTAATATATATTCAATAGGGTTTAAATCTGGTGAACCAGAGTGGGGGACATGGAAGGCAGCTGAGTATCTATCTGTCATTGGCTGTTCATATCTATCTATCTATCTATCTATCTATCTATCTATCTATCTGTTCTATTCTCTGTCATTATCTATCTATCTATCTATCTATCTATCTATCTATCTATCTATCTGTTCTATTCTCTCTCATTATCTATCTATCTATCTATCTATCTATCTATCACAATCTATCAATTAGCATTTGTCATAGTGTGATAGACTAGCAAAACTTTACTTTGTGAATTCGGGTCTCACTAAGTCCACACTGAATAAATTTCTCTTTAAACTTAGTCTGGCACAAGGGCATAATATCGGACACCTATTGAGGAACTGGGGTGTGTTGGGTTGAGTTTGCTGGGTTATTTAATTTTTTATTATACTTGAATTTATACATAAACATTGGTCGTGTTTCTACATGAGCCTAGGAAGACAATAGACGTCTTCGACTAGTGGCGGTCTGACCAGGCTAGTGCACCCCATATCAAATAAAAATGCAATAAAAAGCAAACAACTGTTTTAGTAATGAAAAAGAATAAGAACTTTATAAAGACGTCTGCACACTATCAGTTACTCAAGTCCAATGTGAGAAGACATTTTCAAACGTAAAGATCATAAAGACAAGTTTTAGAAATTTTGCTCTCTGAGTAGAATTTGGAATCATCCATGTTGCTATCCATTGAAAAGAGATTGTTAGATGAATTGAATGGAGAAGCACTCATCGAGTGAACACAAAAAAATTGCCTTCAATATAGTGGACAGCATGCAATATTTTATTATGTCTTTGAACTATATGTCAATGTATAAATTGTACAGTAAATTATTTAAAAATATCAACCAATTACTTAAAAGAAAAAATATATCAATTATGACATCCTATATTTATATTTGGTATCTACTGCCAGTAATGTATGCAGTACATGTACAAGGTAATTACTACATTGACTAAACTGGTAATACACATTTTTTCATCAAAAAGTTTAATTTTAACCTTTTATCTATATGTATTTTTTTAAATCATTTCACCCCAAGTAAGGTCATAATAATACTAAGACGCAAGAGGTTAGTAGGAGGCTAAAATAAATGAGATTTTGGGATAGCAACTATTCAGGAATAAACTCATTAGACTAGAATATTCTGCAAGACTAGCAAGTCGCGTGGTAGAAGTATGAAAAGTAAGTTCGCCAAAATGTATATTATGCTGATGTAGAAAAACTACAATCCTTCGTTCATCAATGTTTTCCTTTTCCTTTATGACTAAGTTTTTTGTTGTTATTTTCCTCCCTTCTTTTTTTTTCTTTCCCTTCTTCTTTTCAAAACCTCCCAGCCTCTTCTCCTATAGGCGTTTACCTATCTCTTCAAGTGAACAAATCAGCGGCCCTTCGAATATCTGGCTTCTCTTCCGCTATTTCCCGCCAACCTATTCACGAGCCAATCATCGCTCGTAAGCGTCGCTTAGTTAAACTCTGCTTTGATGATTGGTTATTCAGGCGAGCGTACACATAAGCAAATATTACACATTGTCACATGTTTATGCTAACTCTGTGGGAGGCGGTGGTAGTGGTGGTATCCGAGGTGGCCTCGGCCGGTGGGGGGTTATAGTGATCTTGGAAATGGTAATATCAATGTTGTTGTTGCTGCTGCGGGTTGGAAGTGGGTCGGTTTTTATTATTAATATTTTTCTTATTCACTTCAACGACGTGAATCATTACAGTGTATCAACATTGGAAAGACATTGTGGGTAATGGCGCGGAGAGATGGCTTGTGGGTAATAATAATAATAATAATATTAAGTTGGTGCAAATATAATGACGTAATAATGTCGGTTTTTGACGTTAAAAAATACGTCAAAAAACGACATTATTACGTCATTATTTTTGCACCAACGTAATAATAATAAGAAGAAGAAGAAGAAGAAGAAAAGGAGGAAAGGAGGAAGGAGGGAGGGGAAGAAGGAAAAGAAGAGGAAGAAGAAGTGGGATAAAAAAGAGAACATTGGATAAGATTTGTTTGAAAATAAAGTAAAAATATCAAGGACATAAGAGCAAAAGTAGGGCTCATAATAATTGGAGCACTAGGCTGTGTCAAAAACATTACAGAGAAGATTTAAAGAACTGGAAATGCGAAACAATGATTGATTTATTCTACTTCTACGGTTTATCAACCGTTTGCAGGTTATTTAAAGCTACAAAATAGTTTTAGATTGTAAGATTTTTTGAGATAATAATAATTTAATAATAGAAGTCTTATCAATTAATCTATAGCTGTCAGGGAGAAGAGATGGGTTGATACCTTCCTCAAGGGTATTTGCGCTTAACTGAATATAACGAACCCAACGGAAATTGGAACTCGGCTCTTCGATCAAAAATTCCGTGTCATTATCCATTACACCACCATACACCCAAGCTTACAGTACCTGGTATTGCCAAGCGGTCACCCATCTAGGTACTGACTAAAATCGGCGTTGCATAACGTCGGTGATCGTACAGGAACCGGTGTTTCAAACTGATATGGCCGTAAGGAAATACGAAAACGGATAGAGATTTGTTTAAACGACTAGTAGAAGTGGCGTGGATGTTAAGAATTCTGGAAATTATGGCCAATAACTAACGCCCTAAACCTCCCTCAAGTGAATCTAATAATACTTTTAATCCGGCACACCAGGGACCAGGTTATTACCGGACCACAGAAAATGCCGGATGAAAGAAATAACCTCTAGAAACCTTCTGTAAACATAGTCTTGTCTGCTCATTCCACATATATAGTGATGTATTATCAAAGGCGGAAGAAAAGCTTAAAGGGGGAAATAAAACAATCATTAATGCATCCAAACTAGTTTTTTTGTCATGCAGTACATCTACTTTTTCAGGCATAGATAAAGATTTAGGATTACGCTTCTTACCACTGGCAGCATCATTTGAATCTCAGGCTATATTTGGTGGCATCCTGAATGGATAAATATGCAGCTATATGTAAGAAATGAGCAAGACCGTATCACAAAAACATTCTGCTACTGTCGGCTGTTGCGGAAAGTTGTAAACAACATGCGGTACTATCCTCGTAGCCGCTCAACGAACTAATGGCCGTTGATTAAAAACGTAGCTGGCAATGGGGGTTGCTGGATCACAGCGTGCTGGTATAAAGAGGTCGAACTGTTAATAATAATAATAATGACGTGAATCATTACAGTGTATCAACATTGGAAAGACATTGTGGATAATGGCGCGGAGAGATGGCTTGTGGGTAATAATAATAATAATAATAATAATAATAATAATAATAATAATAATATTAGGTTGGTGCAAAAATAATGACGTAATAATGTCGGTTTTTGACGTTAAAAATACGTCAAAAAACGACATTATTACGTCATTATTTTTGCACCAACGTAATAATAATAATAATAATAATAATAATAATAATAATAATAATAAGAAGAAGAAGAAGAAGAAGAAGAAGGAGGAGAAGGAGGAGGTGGAGGAAGAGGAGTAGGCGGACTAAAAATACTAGGACATCAATCGAATTCCAAGTTAACCGTAGAAAATGGAGATAAGAGTCGTGTCTATAATTGAGTGCTTGAAACCGTGTAAAATATCGAGTCAGATATATATTGACATTTGAAGAAAATTTAGCTTAGCGAGACTACAGCTGTGTGTCTTAAAAACGTGCTGAAGAAGAAAAAAATGAAATGATAATACGAAGAATAATAGTAAATTCAAAAGGGAATTTTGAGAGGGCGAATAAATGCAACTGATGCACCTACTGCAGAGACAAAGAACCTAAAAAAGAAAACAACTGCAATGTATCAAATGAAAAACAATGGCGAGATAAGCATTTTCATGATCAATACACTGCTCGTACGAAATAAGTTGATGTAGACAAACCCTATATCCGCCAGTGGTTACGAAATGCAGGGTTAAAAGCTGAAACCGAATATATAATTCTTGCTGTAAACGACTAGGAATTAACAAGCACACATACTGCATACGAAATGCAGATTCTGTGATAAATATCCAGAAACAATTGACCATCTTGTATCAGTTTTCTCAGCTTTAACACCCACTGAATAAAAAACTCGGTATGATAGAGTAGGCTAATATCTGCATTGGAAAATATGCAACTTTTACGGGATGGAAAATGAAAGAACCTGGTATGAACATCCCCCAGACCCAGTTACAGAGAACCTGTAAAAATTTTTATGGGACTTTACAATACACAAAGGCAGAACCTTCAAAGCTAATCGCGCAGAAGTCGTGATCAAAGATCATAAAAACAGAATGTACTTTCTTATTGACATGGCAAACCCAGCAGATTGGAATGTATCTTGTAAAATCTTTAAACATACAAGGATCTTGAAGTGTAAATGTAAAAAAATATTGCACATGAAGACATCAATAATTATAGCTGTGAGCCCGCGGATTGAATGGAAAAGGTGCCGATAGATTCATTGAAGGGATTCCTGGTAGCCCATACATTAAAAAATACAAACAATTGTACTCACAAGTACAGCTCACGCATTCCGAAGAACTTTATATAAAATGTGTGTGATTTTTTACAAAAAATGACCAGTGAAAAATGTCATGAAGCTATTTTTGAACTTAGGTATCAGGTTGGGACCAAGAAGGAAATATGTATACAACAGAAATCCAAGGAAATAATAATAATAATAATAATAATAATAATAATAATAATAATAATAATAATAATAGTGATGGTGATGATGAAAACGTCAAGAGAATCTGAAACACGAACATCTTGACTGACTAAGGCATGAAGTGTAACAACCCTGACATTTGTGCACAAGGGTCAGAGTTCGAAATTACAAAAGAAGCCGAGATTTCAAAAGCAATTTTGAAGCTAGTTTAGCAATTTAGAAGATTGGCGCTACACCATATTTCTATTGGAGTTTGATTTTCTGTAGTACGAAGCTATGAATTATTTAAAGGTTTAGAAATAAACCTTTCACATCTCTGTCTCGAAGTCAGTTCGAAATAGAAGTAGTAAAACATTGAATCTGGATAGCCTCTTGTCCCTGGCTTTAACATTAGGGCTGCGCACGTAGGAATGAACGAAATAACTTTCAATTTGGGTTGAGAATCCAGAGACCAAAGCAAATCAAATAATAAAAGCAGAATTATCATGCAAATAACTGAGCCACGAAGTCAAAATTCAATTAATTGAATCGATTGAATAAAAATCGATTATATCGTTCAATTACGTGAATAGGAACCCTTTATTATTGGTTTTAGAAATATAGTTATTTTTTCTTTCTTATTTTAGGCATTTTTTAAAAAACTGTAGCGCCTATAAAGGCTAAAATATTTAGGGTGATATAAAATCTGAATACCAGTAAAAAAAACAAAAAACAATAACAAACACTTCAATGGCATAAAGCACTCTACTGTTTGTCCTTGTATCTGTCTATTTCCAGAGCTAAGCTGAAGAATTTGGTGAAGTGCCGATTGAATCCAATGCAGTCTAACTCATTTTTTTTCTTTTTAAATGAAGTCACTTTTTTATAAGCTACAATTGAGAAGCCCAACGCTAATTAAATTGTAATCGTTCCTCATTATCCGCGGTTTCGCTTTCAGTTACTCAATTCTTAAGTTTTATTTAATAACGGTCTCAAGGAATCATGCTGTTCGCAATTCGATTTGGCCAAAGAGAAGCCGTAAAGAGCCGTCTTGGAGTGGAAAGGTAAATGACCCCAAGTTAATAAGGAAAGGAAACGCCATTTACTTAAATATGTGCTACGTATAACTCTTCAATCAAAGTTTAAATATGCATCAATAAAAAAAACACTATCTACTAATCTATCTCTCTCTCTCTCTCTCTCCATATATATATATATATATATATATATATATATATATATATATATATATATATATATATATAATAAAAAGGCTTAAATACTAATATTCCATGGTCATAATTTATTCCATTGGAATCGTAAATACAATCCAATTCATCAGACCTACAAATTCAAGAATTTGTAGGTCTGGTGAATAGGCACTTCACCGAAATCAAGAATTTGTAGGTCTGATGAATTGGATCGTATTTACGATTCCAATGGAATAAATTATGACCATGGAATATTAGTGTTTAAGCCTTTTTATTATATCCTTACTCAGTTCTGGACATTGAGTTCTACCTGGATTCTAGCCTCTTGGAATTTTTTTTTATTCAAAAAATATATATGTATGTGTATGCATGTATGTATACATATATTTATATATTTTGCATATGTATGTGTATATTTACCACTAATATTATATATATATATATATATATATATATATATATATATATATATATGACATGCTACAGAGCACTGATGACCAACAAATGGTGAGTACAACGTTTAAAAACAGATTTCTTTCAAAACTCTTGAAACAGACATATGTGCTCAATAAAAATTACATCCCTTTCTTTAGAAATTGCTTTGGTTACATTAGGATAGGAAACTGAGCAGATATGTCTATTTCGAGAGTCAAAGAAAAATCTGTGTTTAAAGGCACACACACAGATATATATATATATATATATATATATATATATATATATATATATATATATATATATATATATATATATATAAAACTTTAAACGTTTGTTTTGTTGGTTATCCGTGCTTGAAATAGATGTCCCATATTTTAAACAGTATGTATTACGTCTATCAGTCTGCGCACTCAAGATAATTTAATAAAGAAAATACGCCCTCTTGCATAACATATACATGTTTGTATGTGTGTTCATGTGTGTGTGGTGTGGTGTGGTGGGGTTCGTTGCCGTCCGTGGTTTTAGGCATTTACTGGATAGGTTTTTTGGGGGCAAATCATCAAGTCACCCAGATTTGTCAGCCATACGACTCGTTACTTACAGTCTAGATTAATTGCATAGATAAATAATTGTTGAAACGAGGATCTTTCAAACTGTGAGTGAGATAACGCAACAAGTCAACTGATGTTGATCCCCAAAGAGGACTTACAGACAATTTTGAAAAGTAGAAGGGACGTTGTTATAAGTGTATGGGAAGTACTTTAAAATGTCAAAGACACAATTTGCCTTAGTATTATTTCAGGACGTAACTCCGGAAAGAGACTACAAAGTCCCTTTTTATGTCTTATATTTTATTACTATTAATATCCACACAAATCAACCAGTGAAGAATTTGAGCATATTACACATTGGACAAAATGTTAAGAATTATTCGGTTTTATTGCCATTACCCGTTTGGTAAATCATTATTCTGTTTGTTATGGCGATTTTCAAATTGTAGTTTAGATGAGGCACAGGGCCGAAAGTATGGGGCACCCAGTGAGGACTGAACTCACTTTTCAGTCGTAATTGCACTAGCAAGATAAGCATGCTAACCATCACCCCACGTCGAAGTGTCCAAATGATGTTCTAAGCATAGCTTAGATGTGGCACAAGGCCGAAAGTTTAAAGCACTCATTCAGAAACGAGCTCACTACTCAACTGTAATTGATCTCGCGGAACATGCTTGTTAACCATTACTAAGTGTCCAGCTAGTATTTTATTATGTCTTAATATTTGTTCTCATTTCACGAACATCTAGGAGTTCCTTTCGATAGCATATTGAGTTCGCAGGATTCCCACAACTACAGCCACACATATGTATACCCCAAAAGATTGACTCGTTTAATAATTGAGTAAAAGAAAAACTATATTTTCAACGTAACATTTTGAACAGCAAGCACCTATGCCCACCGTTGGGCGGGCTAAGACGTTTTCTTTTGCTACGCAGCATTATATAATCATCTCATTGTTTGAGATCTTTTATCGTCATTTTTGTGCTTGGTCTCATCAAGTTTCTTTCCCAATTTGCTCTACGTCACGTTTGACTCTCTACCATTCCTCTTTCTTCCTGCTCCGCCGTCCATTACACACACTCATTAGGTAATTGTTCGCTATTTCCTCTATCTCTCCTTCATTTAAGGCGTCCTGTGAGTATTAAGTTTTCCAAGTCGTCTTTCCTTATCACGTGTTCCAGAAATTTCAAATCTCTCTTTTTTATTTAGAATTTACTCGTTCATCACGTGATCTTTCCGTATTATTTGTCTGTATAACCATATCTCTGTCGCTTCGAGCCTCTTCATTATCTGAAAGGAAATTGCCTTCACTCACCGCTATTTAGGAGGATAGATATGACATAGCAGCTCACTTCTCATGCCTTTGTTTCTGACGAAAGATTCCTATGTCTTAACACTTAGTTTAGTTTCTTAAAAGCCTTTTTCACTGTTCCGATCAGTTTTCGGATTTCTGTGTCACAATTTCCATCGGCTGATATTAGACGACCTAGATAGTTAAATTTAGGTACCTGCTTGATTATGCTGTCTCCAGTTCGAAGTTCATATATTTGGTTGTCTCTCTTGCAGACGAACACGTATTCTGTCTTTTTAAGCTTTCTTTAAATAATTTTTTTAGAAAAAAAAACAAAAAAAAAAACATCAACAAAATAATGTATCAAGATCATAAATAAAAAGATTGAAAATATATAAGAAAGCTGAGCTATTTTAAAAATATATATTTTTAATCATTTCACTCCAAGCAAGGCAATAAAGCCAAGAAGACGCAATAGGCTACTGACCGTTAGAGAAAAGAAAAACATTATTAAGGAAAGAGAACAAGAAAATAACAATAATTAAAAAGACAGGAGGTAACGATTGACATTGTATTTAAATTGTTTAATGCTTGGAGGTACTAATGTCATAAGGGACATTTTTATGCAGGATTACAATTATTATTATTATTATTATTATTATTATTATTATTATTATTATTGATTTTATTATTATTATCGTCATCATCATGGAACAGAAGGGATGGAGGAGAGGTTCATATGTTTGAAAAGATCAATTACTGATAAACAAAATGATCCTGGAAAATTGCAGGAGACGATGTAGAATCTTAGCGCAGCGTAGACGGATTACCGTAAAGCATTTGATAATGTGCCACACTATTGAACCCTTAAATGTACAAAGTCTCCCCTGTGATAGCATGGGAATGTGGAACACCACATAATAATTAAATCACACCGGAGGCACTGCCATCTCCAACAGCCTGATTATCCGACGAGGAATCTTTCAAGGAGACTCCCTACTCCTCTTCTGTTTTGTCTGTCCTAAATACCCCTTTCACATTAACTAAACAACAATAGCTATAGCTACAAACTAAACAAGAAAATACCCAACCAGCTACTCTACATGGATGATCCTAGACTCTTTCCCAAAGACGACAATGAGTTGAAGAGTCTCCTCAATACTGTAAAATGTTTCAGTGACGTCACAGGTATAGATTTCGGATTAGATAAATGTGCAAATTTAACATTACAGAAAGGGAGAATTACAGAAACACACTCAGCAGATTTAGATTTTTGTCACAAACATTAGGAAACTGGGACAAGATGTATGCCCAGGGATTGGCGAAGGAGATGGTATACAACATGCCCAAATAAAGGAGAAAGTAAGAAATGAATACTGCAGGCGAGCTGAATTTAAAAAATATCAGACATAAACATCTTGGCTGTCACTATGGGGCAATACAGTTTTAACATACTCAATTGGACCGTAGTTGACATTAAAGGAATGGACGCCAAATTGAGAAAGCTTCTCACTTGCTACCGCATGTATTATCCCAAAGCTGATGTTGATCGTCTGGATGTGCCCAGACACGAAGGAGGCAGAGAATTAGTTCAACTAGAACCTTCTTATAAAATTACAACAATTGGCTTTCAAAGATAGCTGAAAACTACAGAAGACTGGATGATGTGTCAAAGAACATGAAAATAGTAAGAGAATTTATTCAGTGATAAAGGAAGCCAACAAATTCAAAATGGAGTTTCAAGTGGGTGAAGAAATGCAAGTAAAACACAATACACCGACTGAAGCTGCAAAATGTTTAAAAAAGAAAGCAAAGGCAAATGAAACTGGTCAGGTACAGAAATTATGGCAAGATAAACCACTTCACAGTCAATACTCTGCCCGTACCAAACAAGGTGATACAGACAGACCTCGTACCCATGATTAGCTACGTAGTGCAGGGTTAAATCAAATGTATAAATTTTGCTGCACAGGACCATCGCTTCCTGACTATAAATTAACAAGTACACATACTGAAACATTCTGTGAGCCCGGAATGCCGATTCTGTGACAAATATCCAGAAAGAATTGACCATTTTGTATTAGTTTTCACGGCGTTAGCACCCACTGAATATAAAACATGGCTTGACAGAGTGGACCAATATATGCACTGGAAAATTTGCAGGAAACTGAAAGAAATTGCTATGAACACTATCTAAACCCGATTACGGAGATAGGACCTGTAACCCCATGTGTAGTTATTCCGAGGCTCTTGGCTGTAGGGAGTTCAAATGAGACACGGTAATTGCAACGTATTTCGGCCGACGAGAGCTTAAACGTGACCCATAGGACTGACACGGCATTGTTGGGTGACGACTTCTGAGACTGAAGTGAGTCCAGTGTGGAGGATTCCCCCGATGAAATTAACGACAACATGTCCTTGGCCAAGACGAGACTTGAAGTTAGAGGACATCCGCTGAGGTTTGACTCGGATAGAAATAGACTGCTTTAGGTCAACTTGAATACGTTTCTGATGTTCAACCCAGATATTGGCATGCACCCGAGACATGTTGAAAGTGCTGGTCAGGAGGTCATGTTCATAGAGATTCTACGACCACACCCAATCATGAATTAAACCGCGAAGTAGGATTTTTGTTATAGTATTTTCCAAACAAATTAGCTTATTCAAATTTCATCGATTGGTTTGCGAAATTGAACGAAACGTAGAGTTTGTAAATCTCGAGAAAAAATGTTAGCGATAACTTCAACAAAACTAAATACTGTGCGAATTTCAACACGCTTCAGGATACTGCAAAAAACATTCTAGTATATTTAAAATTCTTGCTAATATGAGAGCAGTCACAATAGAATGAAAATCAGTATTTTTGGATGATTTGTTTATTATCTAAAACTAAATGCCTACAGCATCATCAAATTACACAGACTGAATGAACCTTTTAAATAGTCCTATACATATATTTGCATATATAAGTCTGGAGAATAGTATCAGGTTGTTGCAAAAATAATGTCGTTTTCTCACATATGTTACTATGTGAGAAAACGACATTATTTTTGCAACAACCTGATAGTAAATATGTAATGGAGCAATGGTTCATTCTTGTGAGTGTACGTGTCTGTTGATGCATATTCTTATAGATTGTGGGATGCACATACACGCACGCACAAATATATTCACACGAAGATGCATGCAAGTGTGTGAATATATATATGTGTACATGTGTCTGTGTGTGTGGATGTAGACAATGTGTGTCTGCAGATCGCGTCAATCAGAGAATCACAATTAACCTAGACCTCTTTGATGTTGTCCGCCATTTTATTCCTATTCGATTTTCGGAACAAAATTATCACTTCTATTCATCTTTTTTTCCTTCCCAATTCAATTTTTCTATTCTGTCTATTTTTATTTCTTTTACAAATTGTTTTCATTCAACATTCTTTTCATTTTCTTTTTATTTCGCTTGCTTACAGCTTTTCCCAATTTTCTGAGCCAACACCTCGCCGCTATCTTTTCTTTCGATAGTTAAAACGCTTCTCTATTTTGTTACCTATAAAAAGAAAAGGGAAAAATGGTTTTAAAGCAAACGATTTCTTTCTAAAGAGTTTTCCTCTTTTTTCGTTTCTTTCTTGTCTTGACTTCTCAAAATTTTACTTTTTCTATCTTCATACCTTTCTTTCTTTCTTTCATTTATTCTTTCTTTCTTTCATTTATTCTTTCTTTCTTTCTCTCTTTGTTTCATTTATTCTTTCTTTCTTTCTCTCTTTGTTTCATTTATTCTTTCTTTCTTTCTTTCTTTCTTTCTTTCTTCATCCCTTTCTTTCTTTCTTTCTTTCATTTATTCTTTCTTTCTTCGTCCCTTTCTTTCTTTCTTTCATTTATTCTTTCTTCATCCCTTTCTTTCTTTCTTTCTTTTATTCTTTCTTTTTTTCTTTCTTTCTGTTATTCTTTCTTTCTTTTTTTCTTTCTTTCTTTCTTTCTTCATCCCTTTCTTTCTTTCTTTCATTTATTCTTTCTTTCTTTTTTCTTTCTTTCATTTCTTTCTTTCTTTCTTTCTTTCTTTATGCTGAATCTGCCAACCGCAGAAAGATTTAATAGGAATGAAATAAACTATCGCATCAGTATTCTTTGTAACTACTTCGTAGATCAGCATTCCAAATCTTGTTTTTCATCTAGGCTCGAAAGCTTATATATACCACTAGAAAATACATATCTCTCTTGGCCATATGGGTTCATACGTCGCTTAGATTCGCACGAAACAAGGCAACACGTATGAAGTAGTGTGAGAATCAGATCTGTGAGACAAACCTGATAACCATTGTCCAATGTCGAGGCGTAAGCTTTTTTTTCCATTTTTTTGTCCTTACGCGAAAGAAAAAGAGTCCAAGAGAAAACTTTATTTTCATTTTTTCACTCTTTCAATTTACTTATTCGTTTTCTTTTTCTGTTATTTTCTTTTCTCTCTTTCTTTTGTACCTCTTCCTTTTTTTCCGTTCATTTTCACTTGTTTCTCTTTTTCCTTTTCTCTCTGATTTTTAATCTTATTTTTCTTCCCTCTTTTCCGTTTTTCTTTACTTCGTCTTTTCCTTTCATTTCTATATCTATCTTTATTCTTTGGTCCCCTTTATCTCATATTCTTTCTTTTTCTTTCCTTTTTCTCTTCTCTTATTTCATTCAGCTTTCTTTCTTTTATTTGCTATTGCCTTTTTTTATATGTCTTCATGTCTCCTTCAACAATTCAAAGATTTTGATCATTTTTTCCCCCGAAGTTTCATTTCTTGTTGGTTTTCCTTAACACATCATTATCGAAGCTAAATGCAAAAATGATTTTCGCTTCAGTTTAAAAAAAAAGAAAAAAAAGTAGTGAGGGCTGGAAGTTTATAAAAGAATTTTTCGCATCTTTTCTCAGTTGTCTTCTTAGGAAAAAACGAAAAAAAAAAAAAAGAAAAAAAAGATAAAAGTAAAATGAAATAAAAATTAGAAATAAAATGAAAAAGAATTAAATAAACAGAAACAAATAAATAAAAATAATAAAGAAATGTGTTAATGAGAAAGAAAGAAAAAAAAGAAAGAAAGAAAGACAAAGAAAGATAAAAAGAATAACAAGAAAGAAAAAAGAGCAAAGAAAGAAAAAGAAAAAGAAAAGATGTACACCGAAGAAAAAAGAGAGATAAAAAGTAAAAGTGCAAAGAATTCAGAAAAACATAGAGAAAATAAAGCAGAAACAAACCTGGTAAGAGAAAGAAAGAAAGAAAGAAAATGAGAAAGAAAGAAATAGAAAGCTAACAAAAGAAATAAATAAATGAAAGGGCAAAGAAAGAATGTAAGAAAAAATGATTAAAAGAAAGAAAAAAAGAAAAGGCCAAAGAAAAAAAAAGAAGGAAAGAAAGAAATAGAAGTCTAAGGAAGCAAATAAATAAATAAAAGTCCAAATAAAGAAAAAAAGAGTGTAATAAATAAATAAAGAAAGAAAGAAAGAAAGAGTGTAATAAAGAAAG
This sequence comes from Acanthosepion lycidas, assembly GCA_963932145.1. Classification (NCBI taxonomy): domain Eukaryota; kingdom Metazoa; phylum Mollusca; class Cephalopoda; order Sepiida; family Sepiidae; genus Acanthosepion; species Acanthosepion lycidas. Next base: position 36,571,801 of record OZ010587.1, read on the forward strand.
AAAAAAAAAGAAAAGGCTAAATAAATAAATAAATAAATGTCTAAGGAAGGAAATACATAAATAAAAGCCCAAATAAGTAGTGTAATAAAGAAAGAAAGAAAGAAAGAAAGATAGAAAGAAAATGAAATAAATAAATAAATAAATAAAATCCATAGAAAGAAAAAGCTCCCTCCCCACCAAAAAAAAAGAAAAAAGAAAAGGCCAAAGAAGGAAAGCGATACAAGTCTAATGAAGGAAATAAATAAATGGAAGCCTAAAGAAAGAAAGAGTGTAAAAAAGAAAGAAAGAAAAGACCAATGAATACCTGGAGAGAATCAAGAAAGTATGTCTAAGAAAAGATGCAAGGATCAAAAAAAGAAAGATAATAAAACACATTACGATAAAAACAACAACAAAAAAAAACAATGGTAGATAAGAACAGAATAAAGTGATAGAACCAAACGCAAACACACACACACACATATGTATATATATATTTACGGTAGCAATATATATATATATATATATATATATATATATATATATTTACTGTAGTAATATATATATATTTACAGTAATAATATATATATTCATTACATATATATATGTATATATATATGTATGTGAATATACATATATATATATATATATAGAGAGAGAGAGAGAGATAGATAGATAGATAGATAGATAGATAGATAGATAGATAGATAGATAGATAGATAGATAGATAGATAGATAAGATTGAAGACAAAAAAAGCAAAGAATATAAACGATATCGAAAGGAAAGTATGTCGGAAAAGAAAGACAAAATTCAAATTGAGGAACTGAAACAGGAAAGGAAATAAATGACTAAATAAACGAACAATAATCGCAAGCAAATAGAATAAATAATGGAATAAAGGAAAAAATCTTTTAAAAAACCAAGAAATAAAAACTTGAAAACGGGAGTGAAAAAAATCATTAATAAAAACTGAAACGGAAAATGGAAAAGAAAAAAAAGAAAAAATGAAACGAAACCGAAAAGAAGACACGTTTTAATTCATTCTCTTTATGGATTCACTGTTGTACAACGATCTTATTAACGAAAATAGCCAAAACGTAGAATGTGTGGCGTCAGCCAACCTAAGTTCGTCTGTAATTTGGAAGATGTTGCCGTCGCAACATTCAATTCGCATTTACGAATTCTTTGCTGCTTTAAAAAAAGTTTTTTTTTTTTTTAATGCCAAGAATTTTTTGTCTATTTTCTTTTTAAATTTTTGATGATTTTTTATTCAACGGATTGTTTCCACACTTTGCTAGCATTTTCTTCTTCATTCCAACTCCGCCCATACCCTTCTTTTTTTCTTGGAAAAGCGTTTGGATATTTTTAAGCGAAAATCAAATATTTCGAATTGTCGAATTTCGCAATTTTCTGATTTGAAAAAAAACAAAAAAACTATTTCATATGGTCTGATCATGAAATCTTTCTTTCTTTCTTTCTTTCTTTCTTTCTTTAGTTAGTTAGTTAGTTACTTATTAGTTAGTTAGTTAGTTAATTAGTTACTTATTTATTTATTTCACTTTCTTGCACTCCATCCCAGTTCATCTTTCTTTCTTTACTCGCATAGCAATATTTTATCCTTTCTGGTTATTTTTCACATATACACCAACACACACACACACACACACACACACACACACACACACACACACACACACACACACAACTAAACACATATATTTAAAGACACATAAATACTAACAGAAAAAGAACCACATCGACTGTCGACCCATACCTCTGTAATTTATTCTCTGAAACTAATTTTGGCCAAGATTTTCATTTATTTATTCATTTATTTTTTAATTAATTTCCTTGGCAAATCATGGCTGATAGAAGAACTTCATTTTCATCTCTTGGACAAGACAAATCCATTACATCTCATTTAGATAAAACTGACCACTACACTTTTCAAACAAAAGAAAAACTGATTTAGACGCCAACAACAGGGCAACGGGGCAGTAAGGATCGATCTCAAGACACTAGGGTTAGGGTCCTGTTCATGTAGCTGAATTCCTATATTATAATGTCTCCTTCGTGTTGAGTGAATATAGACATTAGTTAAGTCTAGCACATGATCAAAACGCCTAGTTAGGATTGAACTTACAACACTAATGCTTTGTGAAACTACCTTGATAATAATAAGGACACAGGAATCTCCGGTAGGAACATATGATTGATCCAATTGAAAAGCCAAATTGGCGACAGAGCGAATGTGTGAAAGACTGTGATATCAAACTGGGAACACCTGTCTACATACCAAGAAAACAGGTGCTCGAAATTCTTGCCTGTACGTGGACTTAAACAGCGAACAGGAGGGTAATAAACAAAAAGCCTTTTACACTTGAAACAGGCCCACAAGTGTATGTTAGCAAATAATGAAAACTGTGGCAACCTTTGTGATCATGTGTCATGTTTTAAAACATAGCATTATTAATATTATTTAATTCTTTGTGAAGGAGATGCAAGGTGGCTTAAAACGTTATGGAGAAAAGACTTGGTAACCCGAGTTCAAACTAAGATAGTTGCGTTCATTTTACACAAATGCTCTTGGGAAAAACCACTCCGGCTTACGACAATATTACATTGAAACACCGGTTCCCGTACGATCACCGAAGCTAAACGAAGTCGAGCCTCGTCAGTATCTAGATGTGCGACCGATTAGGAATACCAATTGCTGTTAGCTTGGATGTGCGGATGGTGTAATGGATAATGGATAATGGCTCGGAATTGTTAATCGGAGAGACGCGTTTCAATTCCTATTGGGTTTGTTATACTCACTGATGTGCAAGTACCCTTACGAAAGGTAGGAATCCACCTTTTCTCCCACCAGCTAAGGGTTAATAAGTAAAACTTGTATAACTAAACCATTATTATCTCCCTCCAATCCTTACAATGTAAAAATATTTTCTGGCTTTAAATAAACTGCAAAGGATTGATAAACCATAGAAAACGAATCAATCAATAAATCAATCAATTTTTCGCATTTCCAGTTCTTTAAATCTTCTCTGTATTATTTTTGGCACAATGCCTAGTACGACAATTATTATTATTATTATTATTATTATTATTATTATTATTCACCCACAAGCCATCTCTCCGCGCTATTACCCCCAATGCCTTTCCAATGTTGATATACTCTAATGATTCACGCCGTTGAAGTGAACAAGAAAAATATTAATAATAAAAATGAACCCACTTTCAACCCGCAGTAGCAACAACAACATTGATATTAACATTCCCAAGATTACTATACACCCTCGCCATCGCCACCGCGGATACCACCATTACCCCCTGCCACAGATTTAGCATAAACATGTGACAATGTGTATTTAATATTTGCTTATGTGTATGCTAACATAGATAACCAATCACCCAAGCTAAGTTTAGCTCCGCGACACTTACGGGCGATGTTTGGCTAATGAATAAGACTGTCGCGAAATAGCGGAAGAGAAGGCAGAGATTTCCTGGCTTTAAGTAACCTTTCAAGGCTTAATAAGCTGTAGAAAATAAATCAATTAGTCACTTAACGAATCCATTTCCCATCCTCATTAAATAGCTGCAGCGGGGGCGGGTAGAGATAAAGTCCACCACCTGAGTCAAGAAAACCCGATTACAGAACCTTCTTTTAGTACAGCGAGGCATTGTCGGAGTATTAGTACCGTGGGATTTTCAAACAACTGGTTTTTAAATATAGAAACATCATTTAGTTCTTAAATTTCTTGTTATATAATGTCTTAGGTGTTCTTTCTGATTTTTTGGAGGTTGGGAGAATAAAATAGAAAAAAATGGGTCCGACTTCAGTATATGATCTCCATGCATTATTATTCTTCATCGTGTCATATACAATGAGGAACCTGATCTACATGCCCAATTCTACTAAGATGTGTGAAAGCACGATCTGTCACCCCCGTCAAATGAATGGCCGGAATATTCGAATCTTACTCAATATTACATCAATGGTATCGTCAACCAACAAGAAGTCTATGTCAATCCTGAAAACGTAACTCATAGAATTGAAAGATCGTGTCTGGACGCTAAATATTCAAATATTTACGAAAGAAAACAGAGAAGACGCAACAGGGATGTTGTTCTACAGAAGGATTTGGGTCATGTCATTGGATCTAACTAACATCTTTATCCACTGGGCCATGTGTCCTCGAGGACAATACCTGTTTATGGCGGTGGAGAACTTGGAGAGGGAATTAAGCAGAAGATAACTTATAACTATCATCCATTAGACATGGCAAGTAGAACTAGAACATTCTACCCCAGTGAGCGAAATAAAGGGTTCAGTTCGACATTCCAAGCACCTGAAGAAGGTCGGGGTGTACAACGGTCGAAACGTTTTATTAAATATGGCGACAAAGATGAGAACAATAGTTCGAATAATGTAAATAGTGTACATAATACTTCATCTCAGAAATATAGAGAGATTCTGAATTCTAAACTCTTGTCTCATATTCACCTCTTGATCTTAAACCCAAATGGCTTCAATGAACAAAAAATAATAAAATAAAATAAAATAAAATAAAATAAAAAAGGAATTGTCCTTGCCGGTCCAGTAACAAACTTCCTTATAGTGCCTCTTTATCTCTGTATTTCTCTGCAGCAATTATATATCTGAAGATTTAAGCAACTCCAGACCCCGAACGTTCTTTCCTTTAGCACGAGCAATATCTTTACTTTACCTCAATCTTTTAACACATGATGATATCTTCTTATTTATGATAGGTGTGTTTCATCGTCTGCAAAAGGATTAATACTTAAAATAATAATTCAAAATGACATACCAATTAAAATAGGTATAAAAAGTAAACATAGTTTTGCTATTAAAGTTTGTTTTTCTTAAGCGTTTCACCCCAAGCAAGGCGGAAAGCCACTAGGACGCCAGGGGTTACAGAATATTTGGAGCAAGAGCAGATAGGAGTGATAGAGGAAAGGATGAGGAGAAGGATAGTGGATAGATCGAGACAATTGGAGATGTCGATTGACATTACATTTGAATAGCTGGAGATTATAGCTCTCAGGGAAACAGGAATAGGGAAGGGAGTTCCACAGGCGAGAGGTGCGAGACATGAAGCTATTGCAGTAGAAGAGACGGTTACATTTCAACAGTGAAAGAGTGAGAGCAGGATGCCAGCCTCGTAAGGCACTTGAATTCATGAAGTCTGGGAACCAGCGAATGCAGCTCATCGGAGCAATTACTATGGAAGTGGCCTTGAGAAGGGCCGTTTTTGCGTTCTCAATCTTGTTTCAGCCTCACGCGCGTTGAAGAGGTGTTCCTCCTCAGCCGTTGAGTCATTTGATCAGCATTTTCAGCCTCATATGCAGCAGCAGTTGAAAAGGCATTAATTCATATACTCAATATAATTAATTATATAAATTTAACTGTATAATAATAATATTATTGTAATAATTTAAAGTATTTATTTTTATTAAAGTTTTATGAAAGATATATATCAACAATAGATAGTAAACAGTGTTGCTGAGAGTTATAATGGACAGGAAGTAGTGGAGAGCCATTATCGCCAACAATTTGGACACTGAAGAATAATCTATAAAACAAAAAAAATCATCGGAATCAGATGAAAAGACAGAGAGAGGCGACGGCGCGTCTGTGAGAGAGTGACTGTAGACGAGATACCAGATCAGGGCCAATTATATTGCATATCCGCCTCTGGAACCTATCAAGAATCCGAGTCAAGCAGAAGGGGCTCCAGACCAGATATGACAGCAATACTACATGCAAGGGTGAATTGTTGATTTGTAGATCTGAAGGATCCATTCCGGGGAGAAAAATAAAATGATTGTACGAATCAGTTATGTGCCATGCGTGATACATACTTAAGCGCTCATGTATCTTCCGTTACATGACTGACGAGGCAGATTTTTTCCCGAAGTAGGTTTCTTTCTGCGGTAGACCCGTTGCCATACAAGGCTATAGAAGCCGGTTTGTCCTGCTGGTGGGAAAAGAGGATTCATACCTTTCCAAAGGGTATTAGCACGTAATGGATTCGACTGGAATTCGATGTCGGCTCTCTGATTCCTCAATCCGAGCAGCTATCCATTACTCCACCATGCGTCCTCGTTTATACGGGTAGATATAGCAAATATTGGATGTGTGTGTAGTTTAACGGTCATCAGTGCGGAAAATGGAATCGGCAAGCCGAGTTCAAATTCCTGCCGTGTCTTCTGCCTTCCTTTTCACCTTTAGGAACGGCTCGAATGTACAGTGTAACCCGGATATAAGAGAGTTGTTATCCGGGTTTATCTTATATCCGGGTTTGGTCTATTTTGTTTAGGTAAGTATGGCTCTAATTTGGGACCAGAGAAAATCTCTCTTACATCAGGGTTTCTTTTATATCCGGGTCTCTTATATCCGGGTTACACTGTATCTCTTCAACATTTCACCATAGCTGTGTGTCAAAAAGCAGGATGGAGTGGGCTCTATAGCTTTGCGTAGCAACCAGTCTGAGAGGGAGACTGCTCTGAATTTCAAACTGTAGAGAAATCAACGGGAAACCATTTCACTATCTTTTCCCAAAATTAATCGCAACTCACAGAGTTAAATAAAAACAATAGAAGAAATGATTGGAAGGAAATAAAAGAAATCAAAATTTGTATAGAAACGTATGATCGCTTACGGCCCGAAGATACATGGGATGTAAAATAAAACATCTCTAAAATAGCAAAACATTAATTTATTTTCATATATATATATATATATATATATATATATATATATATATATATATATATTAGCAGTATAACCCGTCTTCAAGTGGGTCTTTAATTACTGGGAACGTTTTGCCGTTCAGTTGGACCAGTTTAAGTTTAAAGTCAGCGCACCTGAAAATCAATATTAGTAACAATAATTTGGTGCAACTCATGCACATCACCAAATGGTGGGAGGAGAGGAATTTGAATGGGAAGTGGCCTTGAGAAGGGCCGTTTTTGCGTTCTCAATCTTGTTTCAGCCTCACGCACGTTGAAGAGGCGTTCCTCCTCAGCCGTTGAGTCATTTGATCAGCATTTTCAGCCTCGTGTGCAGCAGCAGTTGAAGAGGCGTTAATTCATATACTCAATATAATTAATTATATAAGTTTAACTGTATAATAATAATATTATTGTAATAATTTAAAGTACTTTTTTTAATTAAAGTTTTATAAAAGATATATATCCTACAATAGATAGTAAATAGTAAAACGTTGCTGAGAGTTATAATGGACAGGAAGTAGTGGAGAGCCATTATCGCCAACAATTTGGACACTGAAGAATAATCTATAAAACAAAAAAAATCATCGGAATCAGATGAAAACTGTGGAAACACATAAAAACATCCGATCACGCACACACACACACACACACACATACACATTTTGGTAAAATATTTAAATGGTGGACTAAAAATTTTACTTAAAATGATCCCACTTGCAAGATTAGAGGCAACTTTTTATATGAAAAAGTTATATATTGTTGATACAATCAAATGGTCAAGTAATTGCAATTGTATGTGACAACAAGAGGACTCATCACTCTTTATTTTTTTAAAAATTGGTACTGTTCTTAATAAGCCTTGGTGAACTAAAAATGGCTTGTAGTTATTTTTTTATTATGTCCACCTTTTTAAAAATATTTGGAATATCATAAGCTATAATTAGCTAGAAGTATTTACAACTATTTATCTAGTAGTTTAGTCTTCAAGGTCAGGACTGGTTTAGCCTCCAGTTGTATCAACTTCTATTTATATGGCGGAGAATCGCATATGAATGCAACATAAATTAATGAACCTATTTCCGAATTGCTGTTTTATTCTGAAGGCAAAAAGATGACAGAAAAATGGTAAATTGTAAAAGGTCTCTTTCATTATGAAAAAAAAAAACAAAAGAACTCATTTTGTTAAGCTATTGAAACTAATTGATGTAGCATTTTACCCCAGAACCGTTGAGCTACAAAATGCTTCCCATTTTTTAATTTTTTAAAAATCAAAGTGTGGCTGCAATTAAAACACGCATTATTAAATTGTGGGGGGGATACTGCAGAAACAGTTAATTTCATTCAAAACTTTTAAAATTTTAGAAAATTGTTAGTATCAAAATATATGATAACACTAAGAAAATGATCCACTAAAAAAGGTGATTTCAGATCTGGATGATGAACGTCTGCCATTTCTTTGTAATTTTGGAAAAATAACAAAAAGAATGGAAGGAAAGCAAAGAAAAACAATGAAATCATTAACAAGAGATACTGGTTTATCCATTCACCATATATGCAGTAGCTTATTTGATCTGTGGGACTAATTTTGTTATGCTTGGTGAATTTACCACAGACTATTTAGAAAATGAATTTAGAAAATCAAGACAATGTTCTGGTGGTGCATATTTTATCTTTTACTTATTGGAAAACTAAACTACTTCTTAAATGTTTATGTCAAAAATACAACTTTGATCCAGGTCATCATTGCTCAAAATGTGGACATTTACTGGATGAAATAGGATGTCAAACATTAGATATTTTACTATAGCTTAAAAGCTAGGACCCCTAAAGATATTAAAGTGTTACTTTGTATATAGCAGTTTATATGACTAGAAAGATTGTCCCACAGATGAGGAAATATTTAATAATACTAGATTTTATTTTCAAGAATATTTTTTGAAAGAAATAGATCGTGGTAATTTAAAGATTTCACTGGATACCACTGTTCGGTGGTTGTTTTTCTGTTTTATAATGTTTGGTGTTGTTAAATTGAAGACTTACAGAAATTTATTGAGAAAAATATTTTGTTAATTTCTCATGTATCATTTCTATATGAAAATTATCATTTCTATATGAAAATAGAGCACGGAATCATGTTGTCAAATATATTTTTAAAAATAATTGTTTGATTTGTCTAAGAAAACTCAAGAACCAGTGCTAAAAAATTTTAAATTATTTTAAAATTTTATTTATTAGAGGAAAATGTTTATACAATTCTCTTTATGACTACATAATCAGTATTAAAAATTGATATTTTCTTCTACTAATAAAATATGTTGATGAAGCTGCATCAAAAGATATACTTATTCATCCAAAGAAATATTTTTTTATTTCAATTACTTCCATTTTAAATTTATTTAATTTTAATTTTTTAACTCCTTAAATTATCGCGTTAATTAATTTAGTGTTTTTGTTAATGTAAAGTGATTTTAATTATTAAAACAATGTATACTGGTAATATCTATTATTGTATCATAGCAAAGTAATTTTTTCCTCTTCTGTGAAAAAGATTGTCACATAACAAAAATATATTCAGGCTTTGTTAATACACAATTTTGTAAAATTTTGAAATTGCTTTCTGATTGTATTATTGAATTTTATTTTCTGCAATCAATTGGTATAAACAAATTAACTCATTCTTTTTGTAATATCGTCTAAAAAGTGATTTTTGTGCATTTATGGTAGAGGAGGTTACTTTTGTTTCTTCTTTGTACATTTGTATTTTTTAAAATAATAATTGTAAGCTGATTCCTAATATGTATAGTTGCTAATTAATTAATTAATGGACATTAATAACAAGTTCCTTGCTAAAAATGTTCTCAGTATTTATTATTTCGTAGTAATTTAGATCTCCACATGTGCGCCCCCAGTCGTGGATCCCGGTCGCATGGTTTCCAGGACTGGTATAAGAATCACTTTCAATAAATTCAATAAAGCTGAGCTCTAAAATTCTCAGTGGCCAGTGAACCGTTTAATTAATAAGTTCCTTTCCTACGAGGTTTCTTAAAAAATATTTTTATATTACATTTATTACATAGCAAACACAAAACATGTATTTCGTTATATTACATAACGAAGGTTCAGAATTCACAGCTTAAGTAGAAACCACTGAAGTGTTACATAATTACTTCCCTTATTACTACGTCTCTTGTGATAACTTGTTTTTTAAAAAGATTTCCTTGATTGTTTTTGCGTTTGATGTCAAACTGCTAAAATTGAAAAAGAGCCTCAGGCCATGCGTTACTGATCTTAGAAGTTATTTAAGAACTCAGGGCCGGGGCTTATTACCTCTGAACTCCCCGACTTTAAGCGGGGGTGGGGGAAAACCTCGTTATCTTATCAACATTTTCTTTTTTCTACTTATATTTATATACGTTAAAAATTAAACTAAGCGCAACTGACTATTTAAAGATGAAAACTTTCGCGGATTTTGACGTAATTCTGGGAATTTTTTCGTCTGAATCTACGAATTTGTTCATGCTAAGTTTCGAAAAAAAAAACACTGCTTAAAATTCACTATGTTTTTATCCTTAATGTTGAATGTGTTTAGAATTATTCAAATTTTTAACAGGAAAAATCTCAACTTGAAGTTAAAAACTACTGCAAAACATTGTTGATTTATTTAAGATGGAAACATCAATTATGACATGTCTCTAATTTGTATTTAGTTACATTGTATTTATTTTCAATTTTTCTAGTTGGATTATTCACCTATATTGCATAGGATCCATTATTGTACATAATTAGATTACATTAAAGTTTTTTATTTTATATGAATACTACCTTCTGAAAATTCAAATGTAATGGAATTAGAGGCACAGTATCATAGAATGGGTGGGGGTTTAAACCCTTGCATACCTACTGGATCTATTTAGGTAATTAATTCCTTTATCCCTACATTTCTTGTGAGGGCTTTATTTAATTAATTACTCTGAGAATCCCGTCTACAGTGTAGTCTTCTTTTTTCTTGCAAACCGCTAAGATATATTTATATAGTAAGTGATCGTCTTTTAAAACTTGGTTCAATTTTGAGTCACTATTTTATTAAATATACAATTTTTCAACATGGAAGGATATTAAACAAAAGTGTTTTTATAATGCCAAGAGTAATCGATGTATGATAGATAGCATTGACCGTCTAAAAATATAAATATAGTTTTCTCAACAAATTAAATATACCCTGGATTTACATTATGTGCAAAATTCTATAAAGACTGATTTAAAGAAATATAATAATATTGAAGAAATTATTTTCATCCCATCTAATTACGTAAATAAATAGACAAAGGTAATTACAGTGTAACCCGGATATAAGAGAGTTGTCGGGACCGGAGAAGAAGTCTCTTATATCCGGATTCTCTTATATCCGGTTTTGGTCTATTTTGTTTAGGTAAGTATGGCTCTAATTTGGGACCAGAGAAAATCGCTCTTATATCCGGGTTTCTCTTATATCAGGGTTTCTCTTATATCCGGGTCTCTTATATCCGGGTTACACTGTATTACATAGTGTTATTAATTTTGTTCTATCTAATTAAATTGAAGACGACAGGAAAACATAAATAAAAGTATACAATGTTAATTATTATATAGTGTGAATGTCCGCTTAAAAAACGAAAGAAGAAATCTATTCTTAGAAGACAAGATTACAATTATTTTATATTTTCTTTAAATGCATATATGTTTCTGCTAACTTACAACTGAATTTTGAAACACGATGAATTTATGCAAAAGAAAATTTTATTGAAAGAAACATAATTTTTAAAATGAGAATTAAACATATATAGCATAGATTAAATATTTATTAAAATACGTTTTTAAAATTTTTTTTATACAAATTAAGTGTTACCGTTCATAATGTAAATGTTGTAAATGCCAGCGAATGTCATGCTAAAATGAATTTTACGTCCGCCTTTTATGAAAGTGTAGCTGTATTTTTTCTAGTGTAATTTGATGTGTTTTTAATGAATATGACCTTCATTTACCCGGGAATTATTTCATTTTTTTTTTTAAGTTTTAAATTAATGCTTAAATACACTAAAAAAAAAGATAAAATAAAATATATTAACGAAATTTTCATTCAAACTCTATCCCACCAGCTAGGACAGACAGTAAAAAAAATGTAAAAATTTAAATTGAATTATGACTGCCATTTTAAGAAGCACTGAGTACTGTTTAAAGTAGCTTTTGGATCGTCTGTGTTGAACAGTTTGATGGTAATCACAAATTCAAATGACAACTTCTTCATAGCATTTAAAATACATAATAATAAAAGAAAGAATTAAACTAAAATTTAAATAGCCAAATATTTTTTAATCAGCGTCACTCCAAGCAAGGCAGTACAGTCACTAACACGCAAGAATTTACAGGGTGTGGAGGAATTAGCAACAGAAACATTAGTAATGAGTAGATAGAGAAAAGCGCATTCAGGGGGACAGTAGATAGCGATTGACATTATTTTTAAATCCTTGTAGATTAAAGTTGGCTGGAAAGCGTGGAGCCAGAAGCGAGAAGTGAGAGAAAACAAACTGTTAGCGTAGAAGTTATAGCAACATCTAGCTAGCTCACCTGTAAATTGATGAGATCTCGCCGCCAGCTTAGCATTGGGCTTAAATTTATACAGTCTAGGTACAATAACAAAGAGCTCATCCGAACAGATACCATGAAGGTATTTATATAAAAAAAAAAAAGACACATAAAGGCAACCTTACGACGGTGGGCAAGTGACTGAAACCGAGCCGCCAGGTCAGGACCAATAATATTGCTGGTTCTTCTTTGGATCTTATCGATGAGCTCCAAGTAAATCACAGTGCCACCGGATCATATATGGCAGCAATATTCTAAGAATGGACGAATGGTAGACTTATAGATATGCAAGATAGATTCAGGAATAAAGAACTGTTTCGCCCGACACAGTAAATCGACTTTCTTAGCAGCTGATTTAGCAATGGATTCGGTATAGTCTTTCCACCATATGTCAGCTGAGAACGTTAGCTCGAGAAGTCGCAATGTTTCCTGGAGAATAGCATCAGCCATTCTGATGGAAGACAGAAGTTTAGTTTTCGAAGCGTTAAAATTGACAAGCTACCTTTTGCCCCATTTAACGACGATCTTTTGTCGTTTTAAGTCGTTTTGTACATCAGCTGTCATTTTGAATTTGTCGGACAGATCAGGCTTGTTTTACTGTACCCCTCCAAAAAAAAAACCAGAGAAATGAAAATGATTCTATTCAAAACGAATTATTGCATTAGAATACTTCACGAATGAATATATTTGAATGAAAAACAGATATATAATTAGAGCCCGTTTCATTTACATCGGAAATCGGACATCAGTTGGCATAAAACCCGGACACCCCCCCCCCCCAGGGATCAATTTTATTCGTTTCCACATGAAAATTTAATTTTTTGTTAAAATGAAAAAAAAAATATATCCAAGAAGTGAATATGATTTTAAGACAAAACAAATGAAACTAAAGCGAAAAAATACGTTTTCCGACAAAATTAGACTTATTTGCTAAACCGAATCTTAACAACAAAACGTTCAAAAATTTTTATATTTGTATTTTCTTTTTCTTTTAATGTATTTAGCACCAGACCAAAAAAAAAAAAAAAAAAAAAAATCAGAATGTATATATTAAATAAAGCATACACATTTCATTGAATACGACAGACAAAGTGTTTTCATTTAGTTTTTTTTTTATACAATTTCTCATTTGATCTAATATGTTTTTCGGATGATAAATTATATAAAAGCTGTCCAATTGTTCTTTTTATCCGAGCGCTTTCAGCTATCCATTTAGCCATTTTCAAGGTTGAAATATATTCACTCTTAACAAGAAATAGTTTGTTGTATGCATGCATTTATATAATGTTTTCATTTTCAAAACACGCTCAAGATATTGCAATTATTTTTAGCTTTTTTTGCATGTTGTTGATATTATTATATTTCTGTTGTCAACAAGTATTTTACGAATAGGGTCCAGTATGTCTCCATGAATATTTAAATGAAGCCTAATTGAACCATGGTCAGAAAGGTGTATCAACTATGAACATGGACACAATATTCTGACCGTGTTTTGAAAATGAAAACTTTGTATAAATACATACATAAAACAATCTATTTCTTGTTAACAGTTAATATAGTTCAACATTGAAAATGGCTAAATGTATAGCCGAAAGAGCTCGGATAAAAAGAACAGTTGGACAGTTTTTATATAATTTATCTTCCGAAAAGAAAACAATTATAAGATCACATGAAAAAAAAAAAAAAAAAAAACTAAATCAAAGCACCTTGTTTGTCTTATTCAATGAAATGTGCAGGAAAGAGGGATTGCTTCCTAAATACACAAATTTTAAATAAAGCGTAGAAGTAGTTTTTTTTTTTTTTCGTCGCATTCGTTTTTGAAGATTGACTTTTTTTTAAACTCGATAAATAAATAATAATGTCCATTATTAAACAAATCAAGTAAATTAGATTATTGTTAATGAAATTATTGTTCAGAAATTAAACTTTTAAATTTGATGATTTTTATATTCATATTATAAATAAAAATCTAAAAATTGCCTATTCCAATTTTGAAGGTCGATACTATTTTCAGTGCAGAAAATATCTTTATGTAAATAAGTAATTTACTTATAAAATCTGTCAGCGTGTTTATAAACTTCCGAATGGATCAGATTAGAAATAAATGAAAAATAGAAATCTTTTAAAAAAATTTTTAAATTTCAAAATCTGAACATACAAATTAGTTATCTTCACTGAGCAAGCCCCACAAGACTGGACAAAATAAAACAAAAATTTCGTTAACGTACTCTATGCACATCCTGGCAGGTATAGAACGCAAAATTAAAAAAAAAATGAAGACGGCCATCTTTAACCTTCTTTCACGCAAAAAAAAAAAGAAAAAAAAAAGATCTGTGAAAAGGATGATTTTTCAATTAACAACCCAGTCATTTTAACTACGTTTACTCCTTCACAATATTTATTGTTTTAAAAAGCGATGGTTAGAATTGTAATAAAACTTATGCATATGATGAAAGTGAATTCATAGATTTTTTGTTGTCCTTGAGAATTTACAACAAAACTGTTAAACACTTTTTATTAGACTCTTTATTTACATGAATATTTCTATATTTAGATCTTTCCGAAAAATAATAAAATTCTATTAAAACTAATACAATATTTATCATTTACTAATTTATAAAGAAATAAATATGAAAATTTTTACCCATAAATT
Source organism: Acanthosepion lycidas (assembly GCA_963932145.1). Classification (NCBI taxonomy): domain Eukaryota; kingdom Metazoa; phylum Mollusca; class Cephalopoda; order Sepiida; family Sepiidae; genus Acanthosepion; species Acanthosepion lycidas. The sequence continues at coordinate 36,586,812 of OZ010587.1, forward strand.
TATAAATATTTAATAAATTATAAAAATATGTGAACCAGTTATAAGGAAATCCTTATTATTTACCGTTTTATAAAGTTCGAATCATTTATCTATAAGCCGATGTTTTGACAGCTGTGGTAATAAATCATCCCATCTCCCATCTCGCTTGTAACCATCCATCACAATAAAGCCACTTACCTGACGTGATTGTGTAAAGGATAGTGGAACGGGGACCTTAGCAAAGGAAGAAAATATTGCTAAGAGCCTCACGATATAGGAGGTTGTGGAGAGCCATGCTTGCTTATCTCCTGAAGGAACGTGGCACATAGAAAAAGCAGAATTCCTACAGGATTTAACTCTATTTGATCGCAGAGAATTTTTTATGGCAAGAATGTTGGAGGGCACTCTATTTTCGGGTTGATAATTACTTTCGGTTTTCCTCGAGTAATTAGCATGTCAGACATCAGTGACACATGAAAACTAGTGCTACCCATAAGTGATACAGAAACTTGTCCATCGGAAAGCAGATGGTAACCACTCAACAATGGTGAACACTGCATCAGCTCTTGTCTCAATTAAGTTCTGATGCCGCTCGACCCATAAGTCAACACGCTGTACTGCAGCTACTGCGTTCCAAGGAGACGGTTTTAACGCCACTGTGTAGGACACTGAATCTTACTTAGTCTTGAGAACTTCAACATTGGGGAGTGGTGCCGGCTCAGATTGTTCGTGTTGCTGAGGAAACTGCATAGAACTATCTGCTGTTGGAATTCTTTGCAACTGGAGTCTGTTTTACCAAGCTTGACATACACAGAACCTGTTACAGATTATTTACACCACTGCATCATGGGACTCACCTTAGATGATGCAAAACAGAATCTGTATTCAGTGCTCTTCAGAGAAGCTAGGTTCATTGGCGGGTCGATCTGAGAGATATCCTTATAGTCAACTTCTGCAGATTCGCGCTTCACCAGATATATATGCAAACACGTAGTCGACCCAGCTGTTTCTAGGATATGTGCTCATGGCAAAAAAAAAAGAAAAGAATGAGTGCTAGATGTATAAACTCCCACCTGAGAGGGGGAAGAAGGATATTTGACATTCTCGTGAATGTGTAGAATCAACGTCCAGAGAAAAAGCCAAAGCCATACACAACTGGTCAACAGCAATTAACGATGTCTGGAGTTGAATCAAATGTATTATTATGAAAGATTAAGTATCATGTTCTGATTAAAATGTATAACAATAATGGTAGACTTCTTTATTTTTGCATTGTTTTCAGGTGGAGAGGATTCGTTTCAGAAAGATAACGCGACATTATGGCGCATGCGTAACAAAATCTAATACTAAAAAGTCTTTTATGACTTCTAGAAAGTATATTTACCTCAACTGTTGAACTGAGTCAAACCTCATTGAATAAATAAGGTTCATGTTCTAACAAACAGTCAGTTATGGACATGCCAGGAAAGTGTCTGGATAGAGATATCAGGAGACAACCCCAACACCTCGTAGACTTCATGTCTAGGAGATTCTCTAAAAAAATGAGAAGTTAGAAAGATAAGCATACAACTGAACAGAATCCGAATGCTTTCTTTGAAAATCAGCATTCATAATCATTTTTTTTCTAAACAACGACTACTGGGACTAGTTGGAAATACGTAACTATTTCACCCACAGGGCACGTGCTAAAATGATATTTGCTTTACTTAGTTTAATCTGGCACAGTTTCTAATGGAGAGGAAATAAGGAAAAGAAAAACTGTGTTGCACTCGTTTTACGAGTGGGAAAAATATTAATTCTTGAACAATCTCATATTTAGTTACTTTTAACTTTGCTTTATAAAAACAAATAAAATCCGCCATGTTGGTCTTAAGCCCGGGTGTAAAGAGAAGAAAGGTTTGGTATTTAATTACCCCGCTTTCCCATTTTGAAATGTTCTCGTAGCAAAAACGCCAACAGATCAATAATCATAATAGTCCTGATCGTTTGTCTGCAGCTCCTCCAGACAGGATAGAAGAAGGAGGAGGAGGAGGAAGGAGCGGACGAAAAAGAGGAGGAAGAAGCGGACGAAGAAGAAGAAGAAGAAAGAATATGCAGAAGAAGAAGAAAAACGTGAGAGAAACGGAGGGGAATGAAGAAGAAGAGGAAGAATCAGAAAAAGAATAAACTGAAGAAATAAGAAGAAGAAGAAGAAAGAAAGAAAAAACAGAAGGAGGAGAAAAAAAAAAGAAAAACAAGAAGAAAAAATCTGAGAAAAGAAGAAGAAAGAAGGAGAGGGAGAAGAAGTAAAAAAAAGAAGAAACGGAAGAAATAATAATAATAATAATAATAATAAGAAGAAGAAGAAGGAAAAGCGGAATGAAAAGGAGAAGAAGAAAAAGAAAGAAAAAAGATGTAGCAGAAGAAGAAGAAGCAGAAGTGCCATTATAAGCTGATCCTATCATTTCAAATATGCACCGTTGACAGCCGACATTGATATCGCTGCTGATTTTGTGTTAACTGTCCGTCAAGAATTCATTTCTTAATATTTTTTGGAGAGATTAGTCGTCGAGATTACTTCGAGCTTGTCGTTCATTTTCTTTGCCGTGTCTAGTTAAGATGGAGATGCGAGTCAGTTAACAGTTAACATCATAGTAAAAACGAATTCGTCAAAACCGTTTTGAATTTCAGCAGATGCTGCTACTGTTCACGTCATACTAACAGTCTTTGAATCATGAATCCATACCCTTGTGGTCTGTTCAAATACCGAAACTATTTCATACTTTAAAGTCCAGGATTTGAAAAACGGGGAATTGGGGAGAATTTTGAAAGAATCTGCAGTACAAACAAATAACAGAACACTTAAAGCTGAAACATTTATAAATGGAAACGTTTAGCGGGAAAATACTTATCTGGGTAAGGAAATTGACTGGTGATTTTGTTCTGCGATATCTACCATTGGTTTACAATGTTGATACGACAAATAGTAATGGAGACATATAAGAAATTCTTCCATGTCATTCGTTTCACACTCATTCCAGGACTTTTAAACAGGAATAGGGGTTTATCCGGTTTCCGGTTCCTAAATTCTACTTAAATTACATATTTTTAAAGTCTCCGCCTAAACTGAAATCTTATTTATTATTCATTTTATTTTTTTCCTCAATAGGAGTAGATGGGTTCGCCTATCGTCCGGTTCGCACTCCTCCGTGATTTTTTTTTAACAGGAGTAGAGGTTTATCAAGTATTTCATGTTTAGGACTGTGTTTCCGGTTCTTTCAAAATTCAACTTCAACTCTCTACTAAAATCTACTTTAGCTCTAAGCGCCTAACGTTTGTCCTTTTTCTAAGCGAATATAACTACACACAGTAACCCTCTACCTTGAGTGGCTCTTGGGCCTTGATGTGGGTGAATAATAATAAATAAGAAAGAAATTATAAAAATCTTCCGATACTTTCTTCAGATTTGCTTCAGATTTGTCTGATCGACAGTCCGAATGAATTCCAGATATCAATATATTCTTCAAAAAAGACATCGTTCTTTTACACTTCACATTTTAGGTGAAATGTAGTTTAAGGTTATAAAATCTTGGTAAAATATTTTCATGGCTGAATAATAATGCTATGAAATTTATATATTTATATATTTATATATATATATATATATATATATATATATATATATATATATATATATATATATATATATATATATATATATATACCCCGAGGTTATTAGCAAATACATTCTTGATACTCTTTGCTAATGTTACGGAGAAATTCAATAATTTTGACGAAGGGGTGGTAGGGTATTCATTTTCCGTCAACCTGTGTATCAAAATATGAGTTACTATGAGTTATTTTCCAAATGAGGTAAAGTTAAGGTAAGTTAGGGGTGCCTGTTCAACAAATGATGACATCCGTTTTTCACATGTCGTCTGTTTTTTGTTTTTTTTTTAATGATCTGCAGAATTGTATTGACCAATGTCTTTTAAAAATAAAAAAAAAATAATTAATAAGAACACTGGATTATAAATCTTACTGTTCTTTGTCATTATTTTAATATATATATATATATATATATATATATATATATATATATATATATATATATCAAAGATTATGACAAAAAAATCGGAAACGTTTGATTTAATCTAATTGTTGAAAATAAAAAGAATGGTGCTGCCAGGGGCGTCGATCAACCTCATAATACGCATTTATCATTTTCTTTAATTACCAAATTTACAAGAGACCGGATTAAAGAATAATTTGGCTTCTGGTTTTATTTTTGTTTCTAATTATAGAAATGTTAGGTAAGTGGGATTTGTGTTGACGAGGTTTTGCCATGGAAAAATTGCGCACAGGTGCAGATATGGTGTCTAAGGGAGAAGAAAGCACTTTTTGCAGCATGATTGCAGAAAGCAAAGTCAGCAGAGTGTCCAATGCAGGCAGAAATCTGGGTTTGGTGCAAATTGGGTGGGATGGGAAGAATCCGGTGAAGAATTTAGTATAAATTCAGTAGGAGAGAAAAAGTGAAATAGACGAAAATTAAGAAAGAAAAGAAAGAAATAATGAACTAAAAACGGAAAGAAAAGAAGAGAAAGAAAGAAGGAATTAAACGAATTACAAAAGATGAAAAGAAGAAAAGAAAGCAAAAAAGAAAAGATAGTAAGAACAAAAGAAAGAGGCGAAAGAAAAAAAATGAATGATAGAAAAGAAAGAAACGAGAACAAGAAAAGGAAAAATAGTCTATGTAAAAGGAAAGATGGAAAAAGAAAAAGAAAGAAAGAACTTTGGCCTTGTGCAGCACTAAGTTAAAGTGATACAGAATTTGGGACAGCTCACCAATGGAGCAATGGTAAGCTTGCGAGCGTAGCAGACAACTCCTACTACAGTCAATCAGATTTTGAATTGGTCTTATATATATATATATATATATATATATATATATATATATATACATATATTTTTTCGTTAGTTTTTACATCATCACTGCATTTTTCTGTTTTGTGGGAGAAAGGGAGTAGAGAAATTTTCGCTAATTTTCATTGACCCAATCGCTTTCGGACAATTATTTATGCATTTTCAAATTTAATCCCTTGTCTGTCATATTTAACGTTACACAAATATATATATATATATATATATATATATATATATATATATATAGGGCGATGAGTAAATTTTCGCCATTTTATGTTTTTAATTTCGCGCATGCGTGTTTGTTTGTTTTTTTATTTTTTTGTCGACTGCCAAGTATAGTTGGATTCGTTACGGACCACCAGTGAGAAAAAGATCACCATGATGCAATTCACTCCTCTAGAAATTTGGAAACGACATGCTGTACTGTTTGGCATTCGCGCTAAAAGGTCCAATACGAACATTTCAGTGTGTCCGGATGTCAAATTGAGGAGAGTGCAGATGATTCGGAAAGAGCTGGATAAGTCTAATGGTGATTACAAAGTGCCTTGGTGAATTAGTGCTGCCCTGGGTCAAGATGGTGGTTACAGGGAGGCCCTATGTCTGGCAACAGGACTCTGCACCACGACACACAAGCAGGAGAACTCAGTCATGATCATCAAACAATTTCTGCAACCAAATAACTCCTTACATTGACCTAACTCCCCAGACTGCACCTCCCTTTGATTATTATGTGTGGGGCACAGTTGAGCGAGAGACCAACAAAACTCCTTCTAACGCTAAAGATGGCCTGAAGGCAAGGATTATGACAGCATTCACGAACTTAAACAAGGAGACCGTCCAGAAGTGTTGCGAAAGATTCCGAAGTTGTCTTGAACCCAATGGCGAATCTATTGAATAAATTTACTCTTTAGTATATCATGATATTTTTGTGTAATTTTGGTAAATATATTTATTAAAATGATATGTCAGTGCGATTTTAAAATAAATTAGACGATAATTTATCCATCGCATCCTCCATGTGGGTATATATATATATATATATATATATATATATATATATATATATATTACTTCAAGCATTATATTCAGTGGATACTCGTATTTTAGTAGACGTTTCATTTATTTTAAACAGTATTTATTTCGTCTGCCGGCCTGCGAAGTCGAGAAAATGTGTCCTCCGGCAGGATTCGAGATGGCAGCCCCCTTGGCGAGATGAACCAGTGTCTGATTCTGAATGTTTTTACCGCTCGGCTACGAAGAGCTTCACAATCAAGCACACTTCTATTTTGCCTTTAAAGCATACTCACTTTTTCAGATGTTTCTCGAAAAGGATATCTACTCAGTTTCGTATTCGAAACATAAATAAAGCAATTTCTGAAGAATTAATGGAGTTTATTTTTTAATACGACATATTTTTTTTTCTTCATACGTTATTTTTATTGGATACCCGTAGACAAATTTTAAACAGATTCGACAGGAGAGTAAAAATCTGGTAGACAAAATAAATACTGAATAAACGGAGCGTTTACTCAAATATGGGTATCCACTAAAAATAACGTTTCAAATAATAAATGTGTGTGTGTGTGTGTGTGTGTGCATGGGGCGTCAATTTTTTGAGGATAGATCTTTCAGGAGTTCTTTCATCTAAGTTATTTTTATTACCTTCTCTTTTCCGATATACATTGTCCAGCCTCCAGTTTACTCAGCACACGAAAAGGTACACTGTAATCGTTGCCTTTAAAAGCGCAAAATAGTGATACAGCGAGAGCTACTTCCTGAAAGTTGTCCGAACTTTCTTTACCAAATTTTGAAAGGGACTGGAATATGCTGATGAGGATTCACTAGCAGTAGCTCAACGTTAAATACATGCTAATGATCTAATACCATCAGAAAACTTAAGTTGGTATGAAAGGCCCAGAAAACAATCGATAAGTGTCTCGGAAGGTCAATCAGTGTCAATACAATGTGCCTCAAGATGTCAAAGTGCACCATCAGAAGAGCTGTGAATGAGGACAGCTGGTAAAAATCGTATGTGAATTGGAGAAGTCAATTCATGTCGGAACAGACAAGAGAATTTCGTTTGATTCGTGCAAAGCGCTTGCTAAATAAACTAAAACAGCAAGAGCCTGGAATGTTTTGGTTTTACTTCAGTGAGAAAAAACTTTGGTCAGGACCAAAGGGTAAACCGAAAGAATGACAGATGGTTTGACTCGACTGAGTTTCCAATTTCCCAACACCTGTAAGTTACTTCTTCTTTGAGGACTTAAGGGTCAATTCTGCTCTCTCAAGATGTGTTGGGTTGTGAAGCCAAGGCTAGACAGTGTAATTAATGTAAATCAGTATGTCTTCCGACAAGACTGCACTAAGTTTAAATAAACACAAGCAGTGGTGCATGAAAATCTTCAGGATCATGTCCTCGCAAACACACGGTCTCCTACCTCGTTAGACCTGAACCTACTAAGCTATTACTTATTAAACAAGAATATGTCCAAAATTGATAAACGGATCTTTTCTGTTAATTCACCCCAAAACATTAATTTAACCCAAAATAAGAAGAATTTATATTTATTAAAATTCACACCAAAAATCAGAAATGTCCTTTAAAATTTGTTAAAAAGTGCATTCATTGTAATTTTTTTGCCTTGCGTTTCCAAATGGATACACACAAATTGGAGTCTAAACATGGAATTACTCTTCATTTTGGCGTTTCATCAGGTACTTTCGATTGTTTGCGTGTGAGCTGATGTTTCTGGGTCAACGAATTCATATTGTGATTTACAGTCAGATGAATATAATTGGGATTATCATTCAAAGTTGTATATCCTTTCCAGCAATCTGAAGAATATTTACTCGATGTAAAAAGCGAAAACGCCACTCTTCCGTTTTCGTTGCATTCTTCATATTAATTCCAGTAACTTCATGGCAAGCTAAACACATTTTGATTAAAACTTGTAATTTCAAAATAGTGCCAAAAATTTAATAAAAAAAACAAAGTTTGGGGGTAAGAAATGATTCTTATAAACTTTGATTTGTGCAATGCTTCCGAAACATTATCGAAGCAGCAATCAATAATAAAGGTAGATTCCTTGAATAAATCAGAAAAAAAGGATTCTCAAGGTTATTTGCGCCAATCTATTTTCAAATAAAGCTTTCCTTGCATGTGCTATACTTTTGTTTTCAAATTCATGCATATTTTCTGGAAGAAAACTGATGCACTATATATATATATATATATATATATATATGGATAGATAGATATATGGAGCATATTATAATTATATACTGATACTTCTTATTTATATCCATAGACAGATATATTCAAGGTACAAAACAATACGTTTAACCAAAAGGAATACAATTGTCTATGCATTTTCAAAGGAAATAAATAACAGCTTGAGTGCCTTGATAGTAAAAATTAACATCTGCAGAAGAAACTCATTTTTTCACTGAAAACATTATGCACCACCTTACTGTGCTCAAATGCACTTTTTGGTTTTCAAATGCTAAAATGTCAATAAACGTCAATTTTCTTCATGACATACCTACGAACTCTCATGTCTGACACTATTTTTGCCAAACTGTAGATAATTGTTACAAGACAAATAAAAAAAATATAGATTTTTAGCAAAGTCGTCCAACCTCTACAACCGTAACATCAACATATTAACGCAGGCGGTATTCATTTTACTGAAAAGCTATCGGCCCAACCAAGAAGCTTTTCTCCACAATTAAACATCTAGCGTATGCTGATTTTCACAGATCTTGTAAAATGGTTTGAGAATGATTCTTACACTACTCTACCTGTCATATATATATATATATATATATATATATATAGAGAGAGAGAGAGATGATTAAAATTAAAGTGAGAAACAAAGAAGCAAAAGCAGAAACAGAAAGACAGAAACCGAGAAGGTGAGTGGGTCAAACAGAGAGAAAGAAACACTATGAAAGCATGTGACGGAGTAAGAACGAAAGAGATAAAGAAAATGAGAGTTAGAAAAGATGAGAAAGAGAGAGTATTTTCTAAGAAAATGGAATACCATGGATTAGAGAGGCTAAGCTCTAGAAAGAGGAACATGGGAAATTATAGGCGGTAAAAAAAGAGTTAGAAATTCAGATAGAAATAGAGTATTAGAAAATCTCTTTCGACATTATTATTTAACTTTTTTTAAAAATTTAATATAAAACACCGATTGATATAATAGTACAGCCATCTCCAAGTTTATCATATTCTCAGTAAATGTTTTTTGTTGGATTTTGAATTAGGAATTCCATTTTGAACTCTGAATTGATTCAGGAGACACTTCATTAATTGTTGTGGATTCCGTGAATGGAATCCACTACATCTGTAACATGCAAATAGGGGTGCTTATATTTGCTTTGATCTCTGTCATTAATCGCCTTATACCTTGTAATCTTTTCTTTATCATAATTTTTTTTTTCGTGTGGATCCGAAGTCTTCGTCGCCAAATTGCTGTGGACGCTGGCAACGGCAATTTTTTTTTCTTTTTTAAGTCCCCGTGAAGTGGGAAATCCTCGTCGCCAAGTTGTTGTGGATTCCGTGAATGGAATCCTTCCCAAATAACTAAACAACGCCAATAATTGAGATAGAAAAATAAGTGTATTAGACGTAAGAATACAGATTTGAAGTGAAGATTATTAGTCCAGGAATGCAGGTTAGTAGAAAGGATATGTACAAGTCTCTGTAAGTAAAGCCGTTATCATCTCTCTCTCTCTCTCTCTCTTTCTGGACTCTTCTATAACTCTCTGAGAACACCCTGTGTCCCTGTCCGTATCTCTCACCTGTTTCAATGTATCTCAACGTATCTCAACAGCAGGTATCCTCTCTGTCAGTATAAGTATACTTTGGATGAGTCCATCTTATGTAAAAAGGGGAGAGCCCCACAACACTAATAAAACACGGCTATCTGAAATTACTATTACTGAAATAAGTTTAGAATATATCGAAATTAGTTTAACAAACAGACAATTAGAATTTTGGCAAACTATTACCTCTTGGAATATGTCTTCCGTTTTTTTTTGTTTTTTTTGAAAGATATTGGAGATTGCCTCGCTAAGAATTCTATTTGAACCATCTTCATCTTACAAAACTAGATTGCGATTATGATGCAAGGATCAATTTTGAACATTGTTCGTCTCAAAATCTCCATTGTCCATAGGAATATCGATTAGGAAAATAAATATCGATCCATCCCAATATTGCGTGATGATTATTTGTCTTGGTTGATAGCGTGTCAGGTCACTAAGCTAAATATACTTGAGAATTGTGACATTGATGGTCGAGTCCCTTATCCTCACGATCATCTATTTGATTTCAATTTTGTCGGATATCCCAAAAGAGGAGACAGCAGATCAATTCAATGCTTCAAACTGTCTTAAAATATGTTAATAGTGATTCAATTTACTATTTGTTTGATATTTTATAATCATTTAAGATAGATCATAGAAGAAAAGTAGTTGTTTGAGATTAGAGGTATCTATTAACTTTTGACATGGAACTGTATGTATGGCTTGTTGTTTTTAGGAAGGCGTGGCTTGTAACTAAACGTGATATCAAAGGTGGTGTGAAAAAGTGCAACGAAGCAAAAGTCAGAAAAAGTTAAAGAAGTAAAAAAAATGTCGAATGGAAAAGAAAGAAAGAGAGAGAGAAAGAGAGATAGAGAGAAAGAAAGAGAGAAAGAAAGATAGAGAGAAAGAGAGAAAGAGAGAAAGAATAAAAATGGGCGGGAAAATACAAAAGAATATTTAATGAGACGGTTGTGATGAAGGAAACAGGTTAGAAATTGGAAAAGCAAATAAAGCGAGAAAAGAAGCCAAGGAAAAAAATGGATAAATATTAGACTAAGGAGGAAAAGGATTAACAGGAGAGAGAGAGAGGGATTGAAAAATGAAATGAAGAAGAAAAACAAGAAGAGAAATAAAAAGAGGAGGAGGAGGTGGAGGAGGAAGAAGAAGAAGAAGAAGAAGAAGAAGAAGAAGAAGAAAATCTTAAAAAAGAAGGAAAGTTTAAAAGAATGAATAAAAATGAAATGAAAGGAAAGAAAAAAAAGAAAGAACAATAAACTAAACAAATACAATAAAAGAAAAAAAAGAAAAAATGAGAAAGTGAAAAAGAAATATGGGAAAATAGTGAATAAAGAAAAGAAGAAGAAATGAAAAAAAAAAAGCGAATGAATCAAGTGAAGAACAGCAAATGATCCGAACAAGGTAGAAAAGTAGAAATCGAAAAATATGCAAACGAAACTAGCGAAAGAAAAAAAGAAAGAAAGAAAGAAAGAAAGAAAGAAAGGAAAGGAGAACGAGGATGAGAAGAAAGAAGAAGAGAAACGCATGAAAGAAACAACAACGACAAAAAAGCCTGACGCTCGCTCGTAGAAAAATAGACGCAAGGAAATGTTTATTGTCGAAATGAACAAATATTGTCGCTTGGAATTCATGTCAACCATATCTCAGATCAAGCCACCCAAACCTAAAATGATATCGCAGATTGCACCACCCGACACTACCCCGTATAATAACAAATAAAATTAAGAGTGCAACAACAGATAGATAGATAGATAGATAGATAGATAGTATAGAACAGAATGGATGAGATAGATAGATAGATAGATAGATAGATAGATAGATAGATAGATAGTAATGGGCAGAATAGAGTAAATATAGATAAATAGATACTAATGAAGAGAGTGGGACAAATAGATATATAGATAGATAATAACAAACAGAGCAGAGCAGAAAGAATGAAAGAAAGAAAGAAAGAAAGAAAGAAAGAAAGAAAGAAAAAGAAAAAGGGGAGCAGATAGATACATAGTATTGAACAGAAGATAGATAGATAGATAGTAATAAAGGAAGATGTCGGGTACATTTAGGTTTCGATTTTTGGACAGGAACACACATACACACGCATATATATATATATATATATATATATATATATATATATATATATATTAGGTTGGTGCAAAAATAATGACGTAATAATGTCGTTTTTTGACGTTAAAAAATACGTCAAAAAACGACATTATTACGCCATTATTTTTGCACCAACCTAATACATAAAATTAAGAATGTGACTTTTAAGCTAGTATAAAATAAACTGAACGTTGTGTGTCAAAGTCGACAGATCCTAAATATAATATATTATAATAATATCATTAATACAATAATATCAACATTCGCTACTCAGATTTTCATTTAATAACAAGCATCAAACTGCTGATTATTATTGCATGATTTTCTGAGAAGCGGATTTCAATATCATTATAGCAATATTATTATAGTATCTATCTATCTATCTATCTATCTATATATATATATATATATATATATATATATATAATATCAAATCCATAAGTGTTAAGGATAATCTAAATAGATCTTTTTAATATGAAATATTAACAAGATTGATCTATGAAATAAAAGTTGCGCACATTGTACTGGCTCTAATATGTCTCCATCGAATCTGTTACATTTCTTTCATTGGTGCACGTGTCAATAAACAAACTCTGCCAAAAAGAAAACGACAAAGAAAGTGTCGTTAAGAGAATGGAGACACCTTTGCACACCGGCAGAAACAATGTCATCACTGTAAAACAGCTTATTGTTTTGTTGCTCGAAAAACCAAAGCAGACAATGTCAAGTCTGTGTGGTGGATTCAGTAAAGCATCCCAACGATACCGCCAGGCCCACTCACATTTTTGTTCAAGTTGGCCGTTTGTTGGGTGGCGTTGACGTCCAGCAGGATTCTACTCATGCAAACTTCGCTGTCTTTGGTCGACGATCAGCTTCTTTCAATCAGTGAAATATTTCTAAGCATCTATCCGTGTTAAATCTATGTCCAAGCGCCATGAAGTTCATGAACACTATACTGTTTCTTATACTTGAAAACGGTTGCTATTAAGTTCTTCATTTAGTATTGAACTTTTAATTTTGTTGGAAGGAACGGTGATGATGGATTCTCCAGTTTATAGAATCATTCTTTGTCTTCGGTGGGATTTGTTATACCCAGGTTACGTGCTTCATGAACATGTCTCCAGAATGTAACTCATCAGTTCGTAATACCATTCCAAAAGTTGAGTAGAAATGTCGTTACGATTAAACATTTGCTCTTCTAATAGACCAGCGAGTTAGAAAGATCAAGTTTCAAAGCCTTATCACCAGATGTAATTTAATGTTATTGATGAAGATAGACGCTCTAAACATCATGCAGATTTACACGCACATCACTAAATGCGCTATACCCAACCAATAACAGCTTCATTCTTATTACATTTTCACAGTAATATAATTCACGGTTAGATTTTACTCCAGGATTTTCAAGACTCTACATATTTACATATCCCTATGCTCTATGGTGGCAATCATATTTGTTTAGATGTTACGTACTCATGCGCACAATATTAAGACTGCTCTTGTTAAGATGGACTACATATGTAGCGTACCGGAGTGGTTAGAACGTTCGCATTCTGACCATGTGACCTGGGGTCAAATCTCACCATGGTCGATTTGTCAGGAAGGAGACTTCCTGGTGTTATCGGAATGGATCGAGGTCGATCTCAGCGTACGGCACCTTTAAAAAAAACAAACATACAGAAGCCATGGCTATCGACGGAACTCTTGCGG
>OZ010587.1:36605338-36640338 GCA_963932145.1 Acanthosepion lycidas
GGGGGGTTATGACATATCAACTCCTGTTGGCTTATTTAATGTCGAAATCCTTTACTTTAATTATACGTAACACTATAGGTAGACATTCGTTATGCCTTATCTTTGAGCCCATAGCTAAACATTCGTCGTATTATACTTGAGTCTATAGGTCAGCGTTTCTGATCCGGGGTTCCCCGGAAACCTAACGTCCCGCTAAAGATACACATGAGTTCCGCAAGAACAGGTGAGATAAGCTAAAGCACTTCTGACATTTTATTTAAATTCTTATACGTAATATTATTAAACACATACGATATATTCTTGGTTATTGTAATATAGACATCATCCTATCTAACCTATAATATCATTTTGCCTTACCACTAAAGGATAAAAAAAAAAAACGAACTAATGCTGTAATTATCTGTTTTCGTTCTGTTTATATTTATATTATAATATTTATATAATATTGGTTATTTATGTTTATTTTTTACGTTTGAGTTTAGAAATTTTTGTGTATGAATGAAAATTCACTGATAAGTATTATAAACGAACAGTATGAATTTTATTTAGCATTACCGAAAAATTTGAGAAAGAAATATTAATTGTTCTTTAAACCAGTTATTCAAAATTATATATTATGATATTTACCACCCGAACTACGATAAAAATAAAATATGGTATATAATTTTGTTTTTGCACAGGGGTTCCTTGAGGCATGTAATTTATTTTAAGGGTTGCGCAAGGGTAAAAAGCTTGAGAAACGCTGCTATAGGCGAATATTACTTGGGTTTAATATAGGAGGCTACAGTTAAACATTGGTCGTTCATTCTCTATTCCGCATGCATCTACCAACAGTTGATCTTTTTTTGGTGGGTGTTATCCTTTTGTAGGGGATGCAGTCGACGTATTGTAGGCATCACTGACGTGGCAGGAAGAACGTAGTAAGAAATGAGAACAACTGTAAGAAAAAACTACAAGAAAGAAAGAAGCAGTAGAAAGCAAGAAATAAATACAAAATGATAGTTTGTGACAAGACCAAAGACAATGAACCACCCGTTGAGAACCAAACACACAAGAAATGGATTTAGATTTTAACTTAATACACAAACAAATACCGATCTTTCCGCGTGGCTGTGTGATTAGAACTTCCGTTTTCTGACAATGAAACCACGGTTCCAATTTCACCTTGGTCGATTTGTCAGGGTGAACGTTTGACGTTATCGGACTAAGATACAGATTCCAGCGGGCAGCACCGTTGAGAAATGCCTGAAAACGAAAACTATAACCCACCGATTGCCCCAAACCTTATACATGATGTATAGATTGCCAAAAGTCATCGTGGCCGAGGGTTTGAACGTGCTGACCTTGTTTAATCTGTTGATTATCCGCTTATTATCGTAACATAAACGATAAGTTTTGTGGGTATGGAACAAACACAAATTTGCCTAAGCAGACAGACATATTTGGAAACAATCGGCTAGCCTCATGAGTGAAGATTTAAGAGAAATACTGTATCGCGTCACTCTTCAGATTTTGTTGATTTCCAGCATCTGTCTGTATGATCCTCATCTCTGTCGTTTTAAATAACTTCATCTGTAAGAAAATTATCCATCACGCCTTGGATTGATAAAACACACTTTTCGATGTTTCTATCAATGTATTGCTATGTCTTAATACTTTTGCTCAGTTTCTGGAGCGACTTTTTCGCTACCCCGATGCCTTCGGATCCCTTTGCCATACTTTACGCCGGGTTTTATTACACTACCCCAGATAGTTACATTTCTGCACCTGCCTGGTTCCGATGTGCCCGTTTCGAAGCACCCACTTTTGCTGCCCCGCATTCCTTTGCTGCCTTTCATAGAAAAGTTGGTTAATTAAATATACTACTGACATTTATAGTTTATCACTGTACGTACTGATTCTGTGAGCATATCCACCTTGCATATGACCAAATTAATATTAGAAATCACTCTACACGCACCATATTGGGAGTACGCTACAGTTCAAAAGTTTGAAGCCACTTCCAGAATTAGCATGGGATGAACTTGACAGAAGAGTGGGAAAAAAAAAAAGAAAAAGGGCTCTTAGAGTCATTGAAAAAAACAAAAAAAAAAACGGAATCATTTATCAAACTTATACTTTGAGAAACATTTGCAACGAATACCAAAATTTTGTGATGCAGTAATCAAGGCTAAAGGAGGATATTTTGACGAGAGCAATATTTAATCATAAAATTTTTTTGTCATAATAAAATTTCTAATAAAATATCATGTCTCACTTTTTTTTTTAACAATCTATAATAATTTTCTCTTATTTAAAGTACAACTATTTTGGGGGCAATTTAAAAAATTACCAGGGTTTCCTCAAATTTTTGAACTGTAGTGTATGTAACTTCTTTTATATTTCATATCCTTTCAGGATGTGAGCGATCATGGCTCTCCACAACTTTCTATCCTTTTAAATTAAACTAGGTTATATTTGCTACATGATTAATGTAGGGTATGACATTTCTTTTTTGCTTTGTAATTGAACGTCTATTATTAAAGCTCACTAAACCAGCGCTTAAAATACCATAGCCTTCAAAAGATAAATAGGAGAGGTGGTGGGTTGTGGGAGAAAGAGGGCGGGAGGACGAAAGAACATATTCTATCGTTGGTCGGCGTCGAGACTCGATCCTGTAATTATAAGTGAAAGTGACATTCGCTTCGGTACAATGACTCGTTGTCTGACCGCAACTACATGATTAAGGACTTAGACCAGTCAGGTTGTCGCCCGGCAGACACCAGCTGCGTCCCTAGAAACACACGTAGGCAACCATATCTGTTTTTCAAAGAAGCCATATCGATGCACTTGCAAGCAAAACAGACGTTTCTTTGGTGGTGGTGGTGCTGGTGGTGGTGGTGGTGTGTGTGTGTGTGTGGGGGGGGGGGTTATATGTCAATGCCTCTCGCGAAAATGTAAAATTTCTGCCTCTATACCAGATGCTTTCTCCATACGAGGTGCAAATCTGAAAGATCAAGAAACTTGAACAGCGCGCGCCAAGCAAATGTAGTACGGACTTCTAATTTTTTGCTCGTTTGCAGACAGAAGACAACAGTCAACTTCAATAGAAACAAGGGGAGGCCATGTAATCTTTTTTATGATCAAAATTTTGTGAAGCAACTCGTTAGCTTAAATGAAATAGTTATAATTAAGCAACCAATGTTTAAATGCGTTTAAAACGCTTGATATTATTAATATTAATATTTATTAAGCTTATGAGGATAGAGACAGAGTAAGAAAATAATTTAGAAAGACTATGTTACGCCAATTTTAAAGTGGAGAGAAATTACATGTATTGTAAATGTAATAGAGATGGAATTATTGACGTTATGCCTCTCTCTCACTTTGTCTCTGTCTCTCTCTGTCTCTCTCTGTCTGTCTGTCTGTCTCTCTCTCTATATATATATATATAGAGAGAGAGAGAGAGAGAGTGTGTGTGTGTGTATGCGCGTGCGTGTGCTGTATTGGCGTGAGTAGGTATTTTCACCTAAAGAATAATAACCGTAAGAAATTGTTGCACTTGTTAATTTTGATATGATTGGATATCTATCTATCTATCTATCTATCTATCTATCTATCTATCTATCTATCTATATGTTCCTGTCTGATGCGGTCAATTCAAATGTAACCATCTACCTGCATATCACACACTGATCATATCTATCTCAATCTGTTGATATCTATCTCACTTTGTCCAGTTCTTTCTTTCTTTCCTTCTTTCTTTCTTTCTTTCTTTCTATCAGCTGCCTTATTACATTAATCAAATCAGAATCAATTGTCGCTCAGGTGATATCTGACAGTAACGCCTCCTCGATGGCCGTATTTCGTTTTATTCACTCTAGTTGGAGTTGTTGATGTCTGTCAAAATCAGCTGCTCCTTACGGGGGCTAATATCATCGAGGAGTCATCAACCTCTTTCGTGCGATATTTACCGAAAAATAATCACAGCATAACTTCGAATTTGTGCTGTTAAGAAAAGTATAGTAGACGAAAAACGTCTTCTTGCCCTCGTTGGATAACAATGTCGAACAAATAGAAGAATATAACTCTCATTTCTTCTCTGTGTCAATCGAGAGATTCCATATTTCAAAACATGGACAACTTTTGGATGAAAACGAAAAAATGTATAGTTTTTTTTTCTCGTATGTATGTGTGTGATCACGACATCATTACTGTTCATGTGTGACGTCATTGCAGCCAACGTATAATCATTATTCATCGCCAAGGGAATTTCGTCTTTTTAGTTCATTCACGCCCTCTTCTCTGCCAAACTCTTTTGATTGGTCAGCTCTGCACCACAAATACAGGATATTCCTAAAGCTAAAATTGCATATTTTCAAGAAATGAAATTTGCAATATTTTATTGAATTGAAATGTTAACAAATAACATCTTCAATGTGATTTCCATCATTTTTGATGCAAAGATGGAACCGCTTTGATAGATTCACGTGAATTCGAAGCAATAACACCACATTGCTGTCAATTTTAGCGCATTCACTCTTTATGCATTCAATCAAGGGTGTTGCATCTGTGATTTTCATTGAGTACAACTTCTCCTTTAGTATACCACAGAAAAAGAAGTCAATTCTTTCTTCTTTCAACAATCTTTGGAGGTCAAAAAGATATAGTTAATGAGATTTCCTTTGTGTCTATTCGGCTGTTTCTTTAGCCATTGTCAAGGGTAATATTATTTTTACTTTTAACTGTTGAAGAAAACAAAAGAAATAAAAAGCTTAACCGCAGTACCTTATCATGTACACACATATATATATATATATATATATATATATATATATATATGTGTGTAATTTTATTTTTAATTTATTTATTTTTAATTTATTTTGCTTAACCGTTTTCTGACGGATATTCAGGTCAGTTGATGTAGTTGGATAAAAATGCTGTTTAATTAAAAAATAGGGTTTCTACTCGAATATGAATATCTACAAAAAATAACGTTTAAACAAAATATATTAAAAATATTTACGTAACAATAATAAAACCATTATTTATATTCGCCTGAGTGTGCTGAAATGTTGAAACCAAAGTAGTGTGATTGGCTCATCACCTAATTTTTGAAATTTATATATATATATATATATATATATATATATATATATATATATATATATATATAATACACGCACATACACATAAGGATGGCAAAGGACAGCTCGAGTCGCTACTGAAGTCTTAAGCTCTCACAATGTCCGTCGCGAGAGCGTGAGAGACTTCATTAGCGATTCGAGTAGTCATTCATTCAATGTTGACAATGTCAAACGTTTTTGTTCTCTTTTAATAGTCTAGACGTTGAGCATTTTAATTTAGTACGTAGGTAGGTGTTTGTATTTCCATCTTTTTTTTTTTACTTTTTTTTCCTCGTTCGTGATTTAGTTGTCTGAGGTAGTAGGTCTTTTGACAAGTTATCTGTTGGTGCCACCAATATTGCATTGGTTGTTTATGTAGCATATATATATATATATATATATATATATATATATATATATATATATATATATATATATGTGTGTGTGTGTGTGTGTGTGTGTGTATATAATTATTTATTTAAAATATACTTCCAACACGCTACATAAGAGGTCTCATGTTTCAAAACAAGAGCCGAAAACTTCAATATAATTATTTCAATTAAATTGAATTAAAGTAAGCTCTGTTCCATCTTCGAGCAAAATTTTTTTTTGAATAAGTTATTTCTGAAATTTACGTGTTTTAATAGCATATTCATAATTGAAATCAAGATTTCCGTGGTAACAGCCAGGGCGAATTATTTATTTAAAATATACTTCCAAAACGCTACATAAGAGGTCTCATGTTTAAATAGGTAGGGGTGTTTAGTGTTAATAATTTGTATCAGTATAGAGTTACTTTCATAGATGCCGGGTCAGGGTAAGGTGGGTGTGTCTAAATTTAAAACGGAAGATGTTTTCGCTTAGTCTGGTTTACGTGTCTATGGAGATTTATTTATTTTTTTATTTTATTTCTTTGTGAAAGGGTTTTGTGTATATTAAAACTGCCGCAACATTTGTTTTTTGACGACTTCATAAAGGGTTATCTTTTTTTGTAGGGTATTTAAACTATTTATTTGGGCTATGGATTATAAAAGTTATTTTATTGTACGTTTGTTTTAAGCTAATTATTCAATGCATAAATTTGATGATGTCGGAAAAACCATAATAAATAAACATTTTATAAAATCACTGATTTTATAACATGTTTATGTTATAATTTTGAAATAAATTATATTTGCTCTACCCTGTATTGAGCACTCTTTTAAGAATAGTAATTTTTAGTTATTGGAAATTATAATGTATACACCAATCCTATACTTGGTTATATATATATATATATATATATATATATAGGCAACATTTTTTCATTTAAGCAACTTTTATTAACCTTTATTTTAACAAATTTTTAATAATTAGCTCATGTCCTCTAAAAATAAAAATTATCTTTGTATATACCGATTTATTAAGTGTAGCTTAGATGTGGTACAATGCTGAATGCATGGAACATCGAGTGAGAATCGAACTCATTACTTAGCCGTAACTGAGCTGGTAAGGCAATTTCGCTAATGATAACACCACGTGGAAGTACCTTATTGAAATAAAATTAACGTGAAGTACAAGACAAAAGGAAAGAAACACTGTCGCTCGTCTTAATTTCTTGCTCGCTATGGCTATCCGTAGAAAAACCGTTCAGAACAGTTTTCTCCCCAACTCTCAGTGTCAATCTCATTCGTTCATTTATTCTCCTGCAAATTACTCGATCTGGATGTTTGAATTAAATTCACATATACATATGCAAATCGCGTCACTCTCCCAACATCTTGGCTTGTCTATTGTGCGTTCATTCTACGAGGATAAATCAACCTCAACTGTTTAGTATCTGTCTGTATTTTTGAGATGAGGTATTATGTACACTATTTACTTTATTCGGACTATTGTCCTCATCTTTAAATGGAAATTCGAGAAAGAACCGAAATCACTTAGGTGAGAGCTGAATAAAATCAGTTAAAACAGACAAAGAGTGCTTGCGTACACTATTTACATTATTCGGACTATTGTCCTCATCTTTGTTGCCATATTTCTACTGTCCAACCACCTGATGAAGCGTAAAACGACCGAAACTTTGTGATAAATATAGCAACAAAGATGAGAACAATACTCCGAATAATGTAAATAGTGCTCAGGTTCGAATCGCATCGAAATTAATTCTGCTTCCGGCTACTAACAATGCATGTTGCCAGGCGAATTCTTTTTGCGGCGGGATAACGACGCCTTCTCTCGAAACTCCTTCCTTACCATATATACTTGTATATCTGTAAGTGTAAAATATATCTGTAAATAGACGTTCCAATGCATTCAGCTGTCAGTGGTTATTTTCAAGAACATGAATTGAGATGTTATGAGTTTGCATTTCAATAAAATGTTTTATTTTTTTGTTGTTTCGCTTCTTTTTTTAAATTTATGTTTTGGTGATGAATTTGATGACGCCATTTGAAAACCCCTTGCAAAATATGTAAAATCGATTAAAATTTAATGGAACCTGGACGTTTATTTTCATTAAATGTTGAATATATTTAATAGATCAGTTCCGAAGTTGATAACTATTTCGTTAAATATATCTTTATTGTTTTAATAATTACGGCTTCAAGTATTTGCAGACACAGCAAATACATGAACGACCTATCTCAGTCTGTCAATATCTATCCTCTTCAAGTCCATGTCAATAGTAATCTATACTTCTTATTCTCATTAACTTAACTTCATACATCATCCCTTTTCATTCTTATCACACCTCAATCTTCAGAACCATTTCAACATCTCACTATCTTGAGTCACTCTCGAACCTTGTATTCGATGAATTTGAGTATAAAATATATGTTGGTTTGTACAGATCTATCTATCTATCTATCTATCTATCTATCTATCTATCTATCTATCTATGACCCTTCACCAAAAACGCGATACCTTACGTTTAAAATGATCTTTTTGGAATGAAAAATCTTTCTTGAAGTTTTTATTTTACTTTTAATTTCAAGCTAATAGATTAAATTTAATATTTCCAATAATTTAAATACTTTCTGCATTTCAAAAACTAATTTAAATTGACTGGAATGATTTTTTCTAAAATAGCTGATTAGCGCCTTTTTAGTTGTCGTTCATTGCAATGAAATTCTCTATTAAAAAAGTCTTCGAAAAATGAAATATACGTTTCTGAAACTTTATTTGAGAAATATTAGGTCATTTAATTTAAAGTTTAATTAATCTGATTTGAAACAAATATTATTTCTTTTAAGTTTAAAATATTGCAGAGATGTATTTTTAACACGACAGTGGAAGTTTTCTTTTTTTTTTTTTTAACCCGACGGTAGCTGTGTTGACGTGTTGACAGACTGACAACAGATCTAATATTGTTCTTCGATCACTTTATCTGTAAAATATAAGTAAAGAAAATGACACGAGCGCCTTTTTTATATAATTTTTAAGTAATCAGTAATCTTAAAAATTTAGGAAAATATTTTCCGTAATGTAATGTTTTATTGAATTAGAAATGTTGATTTTGAATTTATTATAGTTATCACACTTCTTAATAATGTTCCATTTATGATTAGTAAATATGGTTTTATCTTAATTTATATAATCGTCTAAAAGGCTGACATTAATATGGAATTTTAAAAGATTTAAAACTTAATATATTTTCCTAATTAAATTTTTAAAAAATGAAACCGTTCTTGCAAAAATTAATTTTTCATCGGATTGTTTTTCTTAAGAAAATAGTGCTCTTAATATATCTTATTTATAAAAGCAATTAAAAGCTTTTCTTATTAAATAAGGTTTCAAGAGCAGATTTTTGGTAAATGGAGTTTCTGTTTGAACAGAGCAAACTGATGATTTAAATTTTCCAAGGAGTCCTTCTTTTAAATCGTATATTAATGAAGAGGCCGGAATTTTTATTTCTCGAAATTACATAAAATTACGTAAGTGGGGGATAACAATCTAAAAACAAAAAACAAAACATATTTTTATCAAGATTTCCTAAAAACATAACATTTAAAAAATAATTTCATTCATTTGTGAATAATTTCTGAAAATTTTATTAAAATCCGAGAATTATTAAGATTTGCAAGAATTTCCAAAACAATGTGATTTTAACGC
Organism: Acanthosepion lycidas; assembly: GCA_963932145.1. NCBI lineage: Eukaryota > Metazoa > Mollusca > Cephalopoda > Sepiida > Sepiidae > Acanthosepion > Acanthosepion lycidas. Next base: position 36,614,536 of record OZ010587.1, read on the forward strand.
CAAAAAAAGATGCTAAAAATCTCTATAATAATCTTTGACCCACCCACTGACACATGAAAAACAAAATTTCGAATATGATGGAAAGGATTCACTCAGTACCATGGTGATACACGTTTAGGCGATTATCTATCTTTCTGACGACGCAGTTTTTTTTCCGCAATAAGCAGCCATTTCCTTCTCCGGTATATCAGTTGCCATCCAAGACTATAGAACTCGGTCTGTCCTAATAGCTAGAAGAGGATTCATGCCTCTCTCAAGGGTATTAGCACGTAAGTGAATGTAATAGATTCAACTGGAATTCGAACTCGGCTCTCCGATTCCTCGCCGAGCTGCTATCCATTACTCTACCGTGCCTCCTTGGAAAGAAACAAAAAAATAATAAAATCATCAAAAAATACTCTGGTCCTTCGTCTTAATAATAGCATAAACATTGTGACGATAAACTTTTTTTATGTAGTTTGGGGCTTTTTTCATCATGGTATGCACTTTTTTTAATATATATATATATATATATATATATATATATATATATATATATATATATATATATATATATATATATATATATATATATATATATATATATCACGCTGTCCAGCTCTTTCTTTCTGTCATTTTTTTCTTTCCGTCTATCTCATTCTGCTCATATCCGTATCAGCTTGATACAAAATTATTGCAAATTTAAGTGAGTCAATTGATATGAATGTGCATACTGTATTTCCTAAATTGGACACCTTTTTTTCAAATAACTGGCGATTTTTGTTGGCAAAATTCGATCTTCTTTGAAGAAAAAAAAAAAAGATTTTTGCTCTTTAAATTTATCAAATTAATTCAAAATGCCATAAAGTTTCTTTTCCATTTATTTTCCTAATTTGCTCAAGAAATGTATAAGTAGCTTCGATTCTTTTTATCATTACAAAAATACCTTTCGAAACAAGAGAAGATTTTTTCCCCTTGAAGCGGGTATTTTAAAACTTCTGTAATTTTCTGCCATTTACGAATGAAAATGAATCTTAATTTGAAGACGTTTTTTTTCCTGAAGAGCTCTTCCTTTGACCACATCAAAAGAAGCGAATTTGCTATGGCGCCATCCAGTCTGTCAAAGAGTACTTTTCTTCCAAGGTGCAAGGGGAGATTGAATTGCTTCGCAAAACTTTATGGCCTTCGCTTTATGGACGAAACAAGTGCCTGGTGGCCAGGGATGAAAAGCCCAAATCTGATCAATATCCAGCCAAACCAGAACTACATTCCCTGCAATGAAATGAGTCACTTATAAGAACGCAACAGAAGACCTGATAAGAAGAATGATTTGCGTAAATTAAATGCGAATTTATCTGATTAACTTTATTGGCACAGTGTCAGCTATAAATGGGATTTGAAACTAATAAAAAAATAAATGTGACAAAAAACATAAGTGTTGTTCAATTTCTTATAAGAAGGATTGTCTGTTATTTATGTCTGGTAAATCTTAAGAAAAAGTTCGTTAAAAACAAAGAAAAGCATACTGAAGTGTTATATAATATTAGTTCTCCTATATGGCCTTGAATGCTGGATAATCTCCTCACAGACGAAGAAAAGACCTGGATCAATAGAAAAGTGGTTCCAGAGAAGTATGCTGAGAATATTATGGACTAAACAGGTGAGACATTTGATTTACTGTAACGTTTTAGAGGAAAACGAGACAAAAAGAACATTTATACTTAACATCAGAAAGAGTTTGTTGAGGTTTATAGGGCACAAAATGACGAAAGACGGCTTAGAAAATATGACACTCACAACACATAATAAAAGTAAGACTAAGAGGATAGAGGAAAGCAGCACATAACCTACCTAACGAACTTGTGTTTTTTTGTCTTTGTTTTGTTTGTTTTTTTGTATAGTAAAATTCAACTTGTACAAGGCCCGGGAGCCACTCGAGGAAGAGTGTTCCTCACAGACGAAGAAGGGAATTAAACGATATAGATATGGTCCTACAGGAGGATGTTGAGAATACTATGGACTGAACATGTGAGCAACGACGAACTTTTATAGAAAATTGAAACAAAAAGAACACTTATATTTTATATCATGAAGAGATAGTTGAAATTTCTTGGGCATTTAAGGAAGAAAGAGGGCTTAGAAAATTTGATACTCACGGCACAGATTGAAGGCATGAGGGACAGAGGAAAACAACGCATAACCTATCGAACGAGCTTGAGTAAATGGATGGCGGAGCGAGGTTTAGGAAAGATGACAAAAAGGCAAAAAATTATTTAAAGTTAGGAAGGACAAGAAATTGTGGAGAGACATCATCAACAACGTCCTGAAGGGAAAACACTGCATAGAAGTAGAAAAAGAGAAATAATTGTAAACATCATAATCTTAGATGAAGCGTAATAATTATTAATTTAGGACGATAATTATATCATTTCATTTTTGTTGTCTTTTCACAACGAGCAGAAGTAATAGACGTAATAATCTTAAATTGTTTGAATTTCATAGATGAAAATTCAGTAATTATTATTAAAAATTGATCTCATACATCATGTCATGTATTTTTATCGCCTTTTCCAATCATTGTTTTGTTTGTTTAACGGCATATCATCACTTTACGGGTCATTTAATGCCGGAATTTAATTTTCTTGGGAGCTTTGAAGTAATAAAATTATATTAGGTTGGTGTAAAAATAATATCGTTTTTTGACGTATTTTTTAACGTCAAAAAACGATATTATTTTTGCACCAACCTAATATGTTATTCTGCTTTCACAAGTGAATACATGGTAGATGATACAGAGCTTTTATGCATATACATATTTGTGAGGACATGATTACTAGAGGTGGTGATATGTGTGTTCTATGTAGTAGTTTTGTTGAAATTATATTTTAGAGTACAGTTTGATTTATTTTAGAAATTGTAGGATATTATATGGATTAATATCATATCATTTTTTTTAAAAAGAAAACAAACTGTATTCCAAAACATAACTTCAACAAATCTACAATCAACCAGAAAACCATGTCATGTCATGGTGGTTGTTTGCTTGGTTGAGTGATTTTGTTTAGCTGCATATCAACACCTCTATGGGTTATTTAATGCCAAAATATAAATATTTTGAACACAATTTTATGGCATCAACTACAGATAAGATGCATTGTTGGTCATTTTGCTATAAAATGTATTGTCGGTAATTCTACTATAAAATACATTGCTGTTCATTCTATTATATGATATGCATTGTTAGTCATTTTACTAAATGTATTGTTGGTAATTTCGTTTATATAAAGATGTATTTGCTATTAAAATGTATTTTATACTTTCATAATATTTTGTTTTTGTTTGGGAGTTGACTATTTGCTCATAACTGATTATCTAACAGGATGGACCTGGAAACAACAGCAATTAAAAGGTTCTTCCACGATACTCAAAACCTCCAGTTACGCGATCAGAAACCGTGATATCGGGAGTAGTTTATCGTCATACACAATACTATATTCCAGTCATCATTCCTATGAAGTATGATGAAAAAGGATATCTTTGATATGACTCAGTTTTCCATCCGTTATTCTTAGAAGTTGCTGGCAGACACAGAAAGAAGACTACAGGGACTTTCTAGGGAAGCGGGAAAAAAAGGAATAATCATCAGTTGACGAAAAGCATGCACATCTGAAAAGAAAAAAGAAAACAAACAAAGATGTGGACTACGAATTGGAAATTTCAACATCAAAAATATACAGTCCAGAATTTGCATCGTTCCGACTGCTGTCTACATATTTATTGCTATATTCGCAACGTTTTGGTTGTTGTACGCTCCGGTCTTCTTCAGGTGATATACGTTGGAATTTCCAATCGAAACCGTCATTTAGTCCACGAGGCTAGTTTGATCTAATTCCACGTGCCATGCCTTCCTTTGGATATATCAATTTCAGAACAATCTACCCCCGCGGACGAAATAAAGTGTTTGGTTCGAAATTCCAATGTATATTACCTGAAGAAGTGATCATATAATAACCGAAACGTCCTGAATATGACAATAAAGACAAGGAAAACAGTCCGAATGAGGTAAATAGTGTACATAGTTACAATACCACATTTCAGAAATATAGACAGATACAGAAATTTAAATATTTAGGAAGTGTTTTAACCCAGGATGGAAAATGTGGCACCGAAATCCGAAGTTGTATTGCATTGGCGAAAGATACATCCCAAAAGCTAAGCAAAATACTAAGAAATATGAAAATTTTGTTAGAAACAAAGAAATTATTGTTGAAGTGCTATGTGATATCCATTCTCGTGTATGGCAGTTAATGCGAAAAAATCTCTTCACAGATTCAGAGAAAACTGGAGGCAGCAATAGTGTGGTTCTGCAGAACGATGTTAAGAATTCATTGGACGAAGCGAGTAAAGAACGATGAAGTCTGTAGGAATATTATTATTATTATTATTATTATTATTATAAATAACTATAATAATAATGAAAATTATAAATAGAATAAAATAAAACAATAACATAAAAATGTTGTATAAAATAAATTAAATAAAAAATAAAATAATAAAATACTCCCATCATGCAACAAAAACTGTTCCTGCCGGAAATACGGACATCCCACCAAAAGACGTTAATTCAACCTCTTCCCTGCGTACCTTGGTACGGGCAACACGTGTATAATTTGTGATATGGCTTGTAATACTACGGAGTAAATTCTCCCTTTTATCACATGTACCATAAAATAATTGTAACCTAAACAATACACACACCAATACACACAAAAAATATAAATAAATTGTATGAAATTAACATACAATTTACCATGCTTTTCCTGTTATTTGTGTACATTTTATATCGGTTAAAGTATGCTTTTATTTTCGTGAACAAAAGGCTAATTTCTGATGCTATGACATCTGTGACGACCACACAACATTATGGTGACCGCCGACGAGCATAACAAAAGCAACCAATTCACCCAGAAGTTTTAAAGAAAATGGTAACAAAAAGAAACACTTATACTCAAAATAATTAGAGGAATTAATATTAGATTGAATTTTTATTAGGCCAAGCGCAAACCAAAATTACAAATTTTTTGACATGTGCACGTCCATCTTAATTTTACATGCTTTATTTACACTAGTGGACATCGAGAGGTGAGAAGATGTCACTAACGATCACTCATGCTGGAGACGCGATTTATACCGATGGCTGAAGAGCGAGAAGAAGCCGGGGAGAAGCGTGCTCTGCAGAAAGAAAACAACACCTCGGCATCGGGGGAGAACGTCTTTACAAGAATTGGTTATAATTGAAACTGTCATTCTCACGTGGTGCTGTACAGTCATAACATATGCTACGCCGCTATCATCAGCCGAGGCATAACTATTTGGACGCAGATTCAAGGCCTCTCGAGACCAATGGATGCCACACGGATGGTATTAGTAGAAATAATATTAAATTGGATTTCTGTAAGATAAAGTATTGCCAACTGTTATTCCTTTTTGAGTAGTATTTCTAAATTTTACTTACTATTCCCTCTCTGACTCTTCTTACAGAAATTCCCAGAGAATAGACGTTCGTTTTGCTTATATATTAATACATAAAAATATGAAACAATCTTTAAAAAAGGCAAAAAGCGAAATAAACTATTTTAACTGAGACAAGGAATTATTGTTACCTTAAAATGGTTCAACTTTGGATAACCATATTGTTCAAAACAATACCCTTTGTTAGAGATGACGACGCATAGGGTATAATAGAAAGGATTCATAACTTTTAAGGGCGCCAGTTGAAGAATAGAAGAGTGTGTTTTCGTTAGATGAAGGAGAAAAATCGACTAAGCAGCCGTAACATTTCGCGCCAAAATGCTTCTGCATGAATTCATCTATGCTTTGTAAATCCAAAGATTTTCGTTTAAACACTGACTTCATAAATTATCTTACAAAGTGTTTGTGGTTAGCACGTAGCGGATTTTACCCTTCATGAATAACAGATACATAAAATAAAATAAAATTTGTAGCTATTAACACGTAATATGAATATTAATACGTTATATGATTTAACATATAACAAATTTAATAGATTTTCCGTTTATAATGCTAAATACTAGAAAAGAATAATAGATACTTATCGAAGGTCAAGTCAGAGTTTCGCAATTTTTCAATCATTCTTCGTGACTCTCGACACTTAAGAGATTCTAAATTGGCCTTCGATAAGTATTGAATGCTATTACTTCTAATTTAATAATAGATAGACATTAACAAAACTGAAATATATATATATATATATATATATATATATATATATATATATATATATATATATATATATATGTAGCGATGGAATCATATTGTAAATAAATAATTATATTTAGGCTCTACTTTTAGGCACTGTTTTTTAAAAAAAAATAATAACAAAAATACTAAAGAATTTTGGATTATTTACCTAACGAGTTCTTTCCTATTTTCTATATATTTTCACACACACGCACAGATATATATATATATATATATATATATATATATATATATATATATATATATATATAGATAGATAGATAGATAGATAGATATGAACAATATAAAAATAGATATGAATAAGACTGAAGTAGAAAAATATGAACAAGACTGAAATGGATAGAATTAAAACCTTATAAATTTTGATGTTCATATTTAATCTAATTCCATTTAGCCGTTACTTCTATTAGAAAAGACTTTACAATTAAAGAAAATAATAAAATAATGGAAATAGCAAGTATGTATATAATTCGAAGAGAAAATAATGACATGAGGAAGGTGCTAACGTTTCCCGCTACTTCAAACAAATGGTTTGGAAGGAAACCGCCTGGAAAGAGAGATAATAACTGTTGGGTTTAAGAGAAGGAATTTATGAATTTCAACCAACAAATCATTTCAATTTTCGAATAAAAACGTCGGAAATATTTTATTGCAAGTGTATAGTTTTTTTTTTTTTAAAGATATTCAGAATTATATTCAACTTTCTATAGAATTCTTTTCGAGGAAGGAAATCATGTCCCCAAAATGACCTGACTGTACCCAATCATGTACCCAAAATAACACGCAGGTGTACTTATAATCTTGTGTATATATATATATATATATATATATATATATATATATATATATATATATATATATATATATATATATATATGCGTTTGTTTTTTATGAAATCCAAAATTTCATATATGTGTGTATGTGTGTGTGTTTGTCTTTATATGTGTATTTTTGTGATTATGCAAGTTGTTTGTGTGCATGTATTTGTTGATATGTGTGTTTGTATATTATTTGCATATATGCCGATTTACATATTTCTGTAAATTTATTTCTACATTTGTTCAAAAACTCACGCAAAAACATCAAAGGACTCGAACAGTAGAGAAGGTGGCAGGGATATATACGGTTGTAGATGCACCTGTACAGAAAATGGTGGCAAAATAAGAAAGGTAAATCTTAACGGAGCGTACTTATTACTCAAAGTCTGGACATTTATATAAACCGGGAAAAAGGTGTTTGCCGGAATATACTAGACGTGGTGTGGTCTAAAATCCAAGATGACACGGAAAAGGACACACGATACAAAGAAAAGAAGGGAAGAGCAATTGTTGAGTTTAAAAAGCGGATATGACTAAACGGAGCATTTAAAAGAAGAGATGTTTAAAATTATTTTGAAAACACTGCGCATGGCACAGAAGTAAAAATGTTGATATGTAAGGAATTAAAAGGAAGGCTCCCATCAAACGAAGGAAGGATGTGAAAAAGGAAGAAATAAAATTTATTCAGTTGAGTTAAAAAGATACGAATGAAAAAAAAAATAAAGAACGAAATTACAGTCAGAGTCGAGGATTTGAATAAAAAGGAAACTGAATCTCTATCCAGGATGTGTGTGTGTGTAACGAATGCACGGACCGCAATTTTCGACGGATTTGCACCAGAATTTACATGCACATGCTCCAAGTTAGCGGGAAGGCCAAGACCAACATTGCATTTCCCAACTCCCATCGATAGTGGAAATAATCGATTTTTTCATGCTTCTACGTCAGCTTTCATGTAGTTTGCGGCCATTTTCTACTGGTCAGATTGAGAGCCTATAGCTAGCTGCCACGAATAGGCAGGAAGATTCTATTGGCCAGCGTGAGAGCCAACAGCGGACTGACACGAATGTTAACTAGCATGCTAGCATGCAAAAAATCGATAGCTGCATTCGTCACAAGTGGGAAAAATTTAAATCTGCATGGCACTTTACGCCAATTGGCTCATTCGCTTGCTTAAACTCAACGTTGATTCTGATTCCGCAGAACTGGGTTAGGTGTGAAAAAGTATTTGTTGTTAACATTCTTTTTTCATTCGGTTTTTTCAGTTAGGAGTCCTTTTTTAAAGCTGATCGTTTTGTGTTCATTTTGTTTAGTTCTTTTTTCCTAACAGATTTAATGTTTAGTATAGAGCTTAGAAAAAATTCGCAGTGTGAGATAAACAAGATGTTAGGCATGTAGCAACATCAACATGGCAAAGGGCACTCCTTTAAAGGCAAGGAAGGACAAAAACATTTTAAGTCAAGTGATAGCGATTGCTGTATGAGTCTTACGATTTTTGAATGAAGCCGGGCAACGCCGGGTCATGCTGCTAGTCTGTGATAATTGCAGCCAAGAAAATTCTCTCGGAATCGGCTTTATTAAGCTTAAAATAGGCAGGATAAAAAATAATTATAAACACTGCGAAAATAAAGATAAAGATATACTACTGGAATCTTAAAATAAAGATATACTACTGGAATCTTAAAATAAAGAAGTAACTGATTTTAAACACCTTTTCAGATTGTCATTATTAACACGAGGGAAGTACGAGATATCATCATGTTTTGTTTTATTTCTCTTCAGTTGTTGCAAAAGTATATTATCTGTTATAAATCATTGGCAGTTGCAAGTGGTAAACTTCTATTAGGTTGGTGCAAAAATAATATCGTTTTCTCACATATGTGAGAAAACGACATTATTTTTGCACCAACCTAATAATTCTTGGTTGTTTGCTTGATTGGCTGGTTTTCTTTACGGCTTATCAACCCTTTGTGAGTTATTTAAAACTGAAACATATTTTTGAATTGTATAAGAATAATTCTTGTTTTTGTAAATTAATATTGTATTAACAATTTAAGGGATAAATATAAATTCTATAACAATAATTTTTCCATTAAATTAAATGATTTTGTGCTCCGTGTGTTGAAAATTAGAATTTTGGGGCTTCGTGTGTTGAAAATGAGAATTTTGGGACTCCGTGTGTTGAAAATTAGAATTTTGGGACTCCATGTGTTGAAAATGAGAATTATGGGACTCCGTGTGTATAAAATTAGAATTTTGGGACTCCGTGTGTTGAAAATTAGCCCATGGCACCAACTTCGGAATGCATATACATTATATGGCGCTAAATTCAGATATCTGTAGGGATTGCCACAAGTCAATATCCAGCGAAATAAAAAGGAATAAGTTTTCTTATACTTTATCAATTCATAATTTTCTGATGCAAGTTGAATTTAACTTGCATAACGATAAATTGTAATAAACATTTTCCTTAAAAATAGATTCTAGGATTTCTCCACAGCGAAATAGATTATAAACTTGTATTTAATTAAAGATGCCAATCTCTACAAAATCTCACTTGTTTCGGTATTTTCGAACGATCCCTTTAGTTTATCTTCATTGATCTACTTGGCTTGTCTTTGTTGAAATTCACAACAGATTGTCCAGACATGCGCAATTGTGTATAGTCCTTCACATAGTAAAGCACAACGGTGTTCATTTTTAAGTAGGTGTTGGTAGGCGTATCCTATACAGCTTCAAATTCAAAATCTTCGTTATTTCAGCTGGCAAAAATACACTCATTTCTCTTATCCAACTCTCAATTATGTAATACTTAAGATTACGTTGGCAAGAAGATGGATTTTTTTTCGTTAATTCTCCCCAAACAATGTAATGTTACTTATCGCAAATATTAATTCACCCCAAGAAATTATGAATTTTAAATCAAAGTTTGTTTTTTTCATTAAATTTTTGGCACTCTTTTGAAATTATAAATTTTTAATCAAAATTTGATTAGCTTGTCCTGAATTTGCTAGAGTTAATGCAATAAATTCGAAGCTGTATATTACCTGGGAGTACGATTATGTCGTGTTGTTGGAAAGGAGATGCATCTTTAAAGGATGATCTCAATTATATTCATCTGACTGTAAATCACAATATGAATTTCATTGATCCAAAAACATAAGCTCACACGCAAACAATCGAAAGTAGCTCTCAAAACGCCAAAATGGAGAATAAATCCATGTTCTGGACTCATCGCAACATGATAGACTTTTATTTATGTGAGCCTCTTTGGAGACATAAGGGAAAAAATAATGAATGCATTTTTAAACAAATTTTAAAGGACATTTCTGAATTTTGATGTGAACATTAGTAAATATAATTTTTTTTTATTTGGGGGTGAATTAATATTTTTGATATTTTGGGGTGAACTAATATTTTTAATATTTTGGGGTGAATTAGCAGAAAAAGATCTTAAGACGTAGAATATAAATATGAATGAAGATTAGAAATAGCAGCAGTTTTTACTGAAAATACGAAATTGTTTATATTTACAGTAAAATCGACAGAAAAGTTGGACAAATAAATGGAAATTCGAGAAAACCGAAATCACTTAGGTGAGAGCAGAATAAAATCAGACAAAGAGTGCTTGCGTACACTATTTACATTATTCGGACTATTGTCCTCATCTTTATTGCCAAGTTTATCTCAACGTTTCGTCCTATGTACGCTCCGGCCTTCTTCAGGTGGTTGGAATGTCGAACTGAACCGTTTATTTCGCTCGCTGGGGTAGACGGTTCTAGTTCCACATGCCATGTCTAATGGATGTCAGTTATCAGTTATCTTCTGTCAATTCACCTCTCCACGTTCCCCACTACCTTAACCAGGTATTGAACTCGCAACTCTATGATTGGACCCAAAGAGCTGTGAGTTCAATACTACTGCGGGAAAAAATCTGCCTCATCAATCATGTATCGAAATATACATGATCGCCTAAGCGTGTATCACGTATGGAACACAACTGACTGATATTATTATATGATGTAACATGATCGCTGGTAGGTAGGCTTTTGTTCCTGCTAGTGAAAATATATCTGTGGTGATGACAATGTCAAAAAATAGTGTTCGATTCACGTTCTGTAATGTTCACTTTATTTTTTATAGCTTCCCGTTGAAATAAATCGGAGGGATTACTTTCAAATTTTCGATGGGAAATGAAAAAGTAATATATTTGTGTTTATTTTATTTGTTTACATAAACTAATTTCTTTGTACCTAAAGTAAAGAAAAATTAGCGAAATGTACGAAAGTACGTTATTAATTGATGATGTAATACAAAATTACGGTGACTGATTTGATTTTAATACGACACTCTTTGTATTGGAGTAATGTATAATGAAACATTTGTATAAAATTTCATGGGTAACTAAATAAAAAAACTCCGATTTTACACGTTTTGTCTCCCGAAAGAATTTCATGCTAAGAATGGTTCATTTATGTTACCCCCTCCCCAATCCTATTTCACAATTCATTTACGCTAGATTAGCATTTCTCAGCGCCCGAGTACACTAATACACCCTGAAAGGTAGCCAGGTGCGCCCTAAGTTAACAGAAAAGAAATTTATGAATTATTTCTATATTTAAATAATCTTTATTTTTAAAAAGCTAGATATATCAAGTACATGGCTTCCATGTCTACGTCAAGTCTTTGTCATTTGATATTTCAAACAGGATACTAAATTCCTTAATCTTTAAGGAGTGGATAATCCTTTCACTTTGTCGAAGAAGAGTAGCTAATCACTATATCTGCTTACAATTCAGTTATAAAGAGGTAAGAGCATAATAAGACAATTGGTTAGAGCTGGTAGGTTTCCACATCGTCACCGCCGTTGACAATGGATTTTCGCTAGTGATGAACAACTGCCTGCATTCCGCGAGACGTAGCTTGTCACACACATCACTCACGTTCACTGCTAAAACACATATTGCTCATATCCTCTGTTTGGTTACGTTAAATGTTAATTGATCAATTTTGGATTTCCATTAAAGAATATGCTTCAATAGCTAGTTATACATTGACTATTTTATTGTAAATTTCTACATTCAGAAATGCACATAAAATTGTCCATGTTTCCTGCTATAATCTCTAAACTTGATCCCTATAAAGTATGTGAACTTTATAGCGTCCCTATTATATTAATTAAGAAACGTGTTCTTGTTCTTTCTAAACATTACAGTAAATGTTTTTTTGCTTCTTGCTTCCCTGCTTCTTGGAAGTCTGTCTTTAAGAATTCAGGCAAACTATCTGATCCTTCTAACTACCGGCCTTGTACTTGGCAAAGTACTAGAGATTCTAATCAATGGTTATACATATCAACTCTCTGGTTCTTCATTAATATGGCTTTCGCTGCTGATGTATTAAATTAATGCTGAAAGAGTCTCTCAAGCTTTAGATAAAAATGTTGCCCCTTAAACTATTGCTTCAAGGCATTTGACAAGGTTTGGCATGTTGGTCTTCTTCACATATTGAAAGCTTATGATATTTCTGAACAGATTTTTGAACTGATTCAAATCGCGAATTGAAAGTTGTCTTGAACGGCCACACTTCCAGATCTTTTTGTATTAATGTAGGTGAAACTACGTTCTTAATTTTCATCAACGACCTTCTTGATGTCATTAGCTCTCAATTCGGTATCTATGCTGATGATGTAACTATTTACTCTTGTTTTAATAGTAACTCTGATCGGTTCGATAAAGCCAAATAAGCAGCTGATCTAAAACAAAACAAAAAAAAACTTACAATCTGTTGTTGACTGGGGCAAGTAAAGGCGTGTTACGCCTCTAAAACGAAACTTCCCTCTTTTAATCGTCTGAGAAGGCCTTTCTTTGCCTTCCATCAGCACGACTGATGCTAACCTCCAGAAAAGTGACAGATTACGCCTTCACGGGCTAACGTCTCCGCTGACATGAACTGGAAAGATTATATTGAACCTAGATGTCTCTTCACTGTGTTCTGTAAAACAATTTTTCTCGCCAGAATCTATCTTATACATTAATAAATCTACCATTCGTTCGTGAATTGAATATTTCTGTTACATTTGATCTGGTTCTCCTGCTATGTATTTTAAGATTCTTGATAAAATTTATAATCTTATCAGTCCTAAGATGACATCACGGCTTCAGTCACTTTCCTGTGTCTTTTCTATAAATACTTCCAAGGTAATTCGTCTAATGAAATTTCCTATAAGTTATATAGACTCTATGATTTTTAGCGCAGTATTTGGTTGCGATGTCTCCTTATTTCATAGTTGAAATGGGTAGATGTAACTGTAGGTTCTATGTTAAAAGTTTCTTCTCTCGCATTTCTTCTCCCGGCTCCTTGATTTTCAATCAACATTGATTTTCGAAAATTTATATACAATGTCAACCGTTATCTTCTGTCTTCTTAATTTATGTTTTTTTTGTTTGTTTTTTTTTTTTTTTTTATCATTGCTCTTGCACCTTAATAGTGTTTTTTTTCTCATATTCTCTCACACTCAGTAACCCTTCGCGTCACAGTGATTTGGGGTGAAAAGATTAAAAAAGAACAAACTTGAAAGGTGATTGTATCAATATAATGTCTGCTACAAAGTAACATAAAAAGAATTTTTTGTAAAAAAAAAAGAGTCTGTGAAAAGATTTTCTTCTCAAGGTTTTTTTCAACCAATCAAATGGACGGGAAAATAATTTACTAACCCTATTGAAATAGTTAAAAAAAAAGGAATCTGCTGTTTAGCTTAATCACTATCCGTCAGGTTTCTATTAGTGAATCAGGGTGAGATGCAAGTCAGTAGATCAAGCGACAGTGAGTTGATAAAAGAGGTCATTGGGTTCTGAGATACCCGCAACCCTAAAAAAAATTGACATTTTTTGTCTGGAATAAACAATAATTAAGATGAAGTCCTCAATGGCATGAAATCACCGCTCTTCAATTATAATTCTGTAAGGCAGTGCCTATTTCTGAAAGATTTCCACAAATGATAATCATTCTGTAACTACACCCATTTAACAAATGGACACTACTGCAACTACACCAGCCTGCCAACACCCAGGATGGCATAATAAAAATTGACCACTCTACATTCTTCACATTCTTCCTTCATAGAACTATCTTAGCAATGCGTGAACTTTACTAAAGACTTTTACAGCTGCTCTTGCTTCATCAAATTCATTCTTTCTTATGAACATTTTTCTCTAGCTAGCTTAATTTCTTTAGGCACTCAAAAGAATATTTTCAGCAACCATTTACACCTATCTTTTTTTAAACATCAAATATTGTAAATAATTTCTTTTTGTGTCAGTTTTCAGATTAAGACTTCCTTTTTATTGTTCCCCTAAAGAGTTGTTAACTGATTTTTTTTTCTATTAGGGAAACTCACATATTTCTTCGCGTCTTAAAAAAATCCTTTCAAAGGACGAAACGTATAACAGGTTGTTTTCATTTTGCCATTTCATTACTCATTATTTGTCTGACACACACACACACACACACACACACACACACACATATATATATATATATATATATATATATATATATATATATATATATGTGTTTGTGTGTGTGTGTGATATAACGATATATATATATGTTATATATCAAGAACAATATTGGGGAAAATGTAAGATAATGTGAAAAAAGTTTTCCTTTGACGCGTACCCTAATTATTTTATATTCAATTCGATACAAAAGGCTCATAAAATATTCCAAAATATAAAAACGGCGCCTCCTGATAAACCCAATGGATCAAAAAATATATTGTCCTACCAACAAACTCTATCATAACTAAAATTGAAAAGAATCTATCTAAATTCAACATAAAGTTTGTTACTGATATCTCTAAAATAATAAAAGACTGAGTCAATACTAAACAAAACAATAATGTAAAACATGAAAGGGAAATTTACTCGATCGCTCGATGCAAGGAATCTAAATAAAAGATCATAAGAAGTTAAAAGAGACAGTTTCCAAAACAATACATCAAATTCGTTGGCTGCCCACCGTAACAAGACTGACCACAATTTTGAGATCAAAAAGTGCTACTCTGATCAAACAATTTCGCTACGACGAAAATGACTAGAGAGTGACTGGATTGCAAGGTTATCTACAGTAAATTTAAACCCCGTGTCTTACAATATTTCATCATTCCTGGCAGAACTTCTATTATTACAATGTGGGATATCGTATAACAAAAGTGACGGAAAGAAAAAGAAAAAGAATCTAAATGAATTCGGCGAAATTTAAGAAAAATTAAATTCCAACCATCTCTCGTTCGTTCGTGCGCATGTGTAGTCGCATGACGCGCCAAAAGAAAACTTTTTCCACTTCGTCATACATTTTTGCCCCAATATATATATATATATATATATATATATATATATATATATATATATATATATATATATATATATTCATATCTTATATTCCATAATCTTTCATTTAAATATAATAGTTATATTTACATACTGACTTCAGTTAATTACTTAGATCGATCGATCGATAGATAGATCGATAGTTAGAGATATAGAATTAAGACCTTACACTTTTTGACATTCCAATTTAATCTAATTTACCAGATAACTGTGTTAGAAATGATTTTACAATTAAGTTTGATAAATCATTCATTTTGGTAATATTTGATTGAAAAATGTTATTATTTCAACAGTAAAAAAAAGTTTGCTATTTTAATAAATAAGTTTTATATTACATGAAAACTCATTGAATCCAAATATTTATATAATCATATCACAAATATTTTCTGTATAAGAGCCTTTAGAAACAAAAGAAGTTGACGTCATAAGGTTTTTGCAAGAATGTGTCTATGTCTTCTCTTCAAATCCGTAAACAATATGAGAAGCTTCAGATGGTAATTTCACTGCTCTTTCAACTCTCTAAGAATGTGAAGGAACAATCAGGAAACTCTTATTTAAATGTGTTATTTATGAGATGCTTGAATTACATTTTCTGAAAATATTTCAGTGGTTGCAGGTTCACAAATTGCATTTTGGGATAGATTAATTCTAACCAATATTATGAATAGAGCCACTGATTTTCATAAATTGTACTTGTGGCAAATTATGAGAGTCCCTTTCACACAATTTCCCAAGTGGGCCTATAAAAGCAGCCGGGTTTCTTGTTGTACCATCAATATATTAAAAAAAAAACCCAAAAAACAAACAGCTCATTCTGACGAACAGCCAATTTTATGTAATTTTCAACGAAGCTTCTTCTCCAGAGTAGTTACAAAGCCTGCCTTACATCCAGTAATTTAATTTGTGTGGTCCAGAAGTACAGCCTTAAGGCTGTCTATACTATTAAATAATTCCAAAATACTAAAAGCTTCTTCTGTTAGAACAAAGCTAGTGGTACCTGTAGTTGGAACTGCTCTATGAGTCAGGTATTTCCAATTCTCAGTTCTTGTCTTTTGATTAAATGTTAAATGGTGTTCTCGGCCCCTTTCTTTTCTTTTTTTTAATTTAATGTCATCATTTTCCCCTGTAACAGATAGAACATTTCCCATATCTTGCGTTTTTCTTAAGGCATTTTAATAAAACATTTGAAAAATATTACTCTAGGAAATAGTATTAAATGAAACTACACTGTCAATTTATATTTTGCTTAAAAATATTACAATTGATATCTTTTTGTAACCTTATATTTCTTAAAAACTTTCTATGTACAAAAAAAAACACAAAAACTTTCTATGTACAAAAAAAAAACAAAACAAAAAAAAAACACAATCCACCATTCGAAGAAGTCTTCGAGAGCAGAAATATAGATTCCATACCACAAGATGCAAACCACTCATCATCATCAAAAATCGTAAGGCCAGACTGGAATTTGCAATGAAGTACAGAATTTTGCAAGAAATACAGAGATAAGGGACACAAATTCTGGAAGAAAATTTTATGGAGTGAGGAGGACAGTCCCGAAAAATTCTGCAAAATATTAGAATAATAGATACAAAGAAGAATTGAAACTATCCAGTTCATATATTATTAAAATCGGAAAGCACGCAGAAGTTATCTTTTAGTGTTTTTAATAAATTTGCTGCCACTTGATCTACTTTTATTTTTGTCGGTAGATGGCATTAGTGGTGTTTAGTTTCAACTAAATTTCTTTAAAATTGGTTTTGGTTTTATTGTGGCAGCTGTTAATCGGCATGACAAAATTGTCAGAATTTATTAATTTTAACATTAAAAATGAATGAAATTAAAGAAATGTTTTGTTACGGAGTTCTCTTTTTTTAAGAAAGGAAAATTCAAGTGAAACACACGTAAAGCGATGCAGCCTATGGAAAAGTTGTCAAAAATGTTTGTGATAGACATTTCTGGATGAATGATGATCTATGTTCGGGTAGACCAGTTGAAGTTGTCGGCAATCAAATGAATATATTAATTGTGAACAATAAATGATGTACGAGCTCAGAATAGCTAAATAAAACATTGAAAATCATTTGCACCAACTTCAGGTCTGTTTACACCAAAGATGATATTGCATATCAATGTTCGATAGCTTTTTTTCTGTGTAATGTCAACTTATCAACATTGCGAATCCGGAACAACCACAAATCAATAATTTCAGAATTAACGGATTAAATTTAAATGATTAACAACTTAGAACAGTGATTCTCCATCGCCCTGCCGCGGCACGTGCTCCGCGACCCTCTTAAGTGAGCCGTGAAATATTGTCACGGCATACATTTATATAAGTGTGTGTGTGTGTGTGGAAGTAGTAATGGTACAGCGTTAGTATTTGAATAAATGAATAAGTATTAAAGTTTTTTCAAATAATTCTTTTCACCATGTTACTTCTAATATTAGACTTCAGTTATGTGAAGAAGAAGAATTGGCCACCATTTCTAATGATCGAGAGCTTAGAATAAAACATTCGACGGTACCCATTGATGCATTTTGGATTTCAATACAAACAGAATATCCCAAATTAGCTAAAAAGGTGTTATTAGTTTTATTAGAATTTTCTAC
The DNA here is from genome assembly GCA_963932145.1 of Acanthosepion lycidas. Lineage (NCBI taxonomy): Eukaryota > Metazoa > Mollusca > Cephalopoda > Sepiida > Sepiidae > Acanthosepion > Acanthosepion lycidas. The sequence goes on from OZ010587.1 coordinate 36,632,618, forward strand.
TTTTTATCTATGTGAATTGGGCTTCTCAATCCTAAATTATATGAAAATTAAGAAACGAGAAACACTATGCTCAACTGCAGAAGGAATGAAGGTTTGCTTATCGTACATTTGACCAAACATTGAAGAAATCGCGAAAAACACCAGACACGTTTCATACTAAATAAGTTGCACAAATAGTTGAATAGAAAGACTGAAATAAAGTAACTTCATATTTCTGTGTGTATTTTTAAAAGATCTGTGATTTTATTTCATAACATTTGATTGTATAACCTTAAAATTTTTTGCTAAATGTGCCGTGATATTTTCTTTTGCTCCTATGTGTGCAGTTGTTTAAAGAAGGCTGGGAAACACTGAGTTAGACTATGAACTAAATGTAAATTGAAATTCGCTTCTGTGGATACACATTTATTCGGGGATTATAAAATACAGAGTAGGACACACTAGAAAGATTAAGAGTCAAAAAGGTTGACGTTCTTTAAGTCATATTCTTGAGATTGATGGGTTTTTTTTTCAGTAATATGGAGGCAATTTGGTGATTCGGTGGAAAACACCGTTTCCACAGAGACATGAGGTAAGAAAGGAGAAGAACCTTCGACCACAATTTCGGATGCAATTTCAAATGAAACGTCCACCAGCGAAGCTAGACGCCTACAAAAACTACCGAACACTCACTCCGGTCAGTTAAACGTCCATTTTTCGATAACGCGGAGACTACCAACCACCGCTACATATATATATATATATATATATATATATATATATATATATATATATATATATATATGTGTGTGTGTGTGTGTGTGTGTGTTAGAATTGGAAAGAACCACTCAAATACAACTCAAATATGAACAGATAAAGAAAACATATGATTAATTCGAAGACGTAATATTCCTAATTAAACCACGAAGGCATTCGACAAGATTTGGTATGCTGGATTTCTCCATAAGCACAAATGTTACGGTATATATAAACGAATATTTGGCTTAATGCAATCGTTTCTAACAAATCGTATTATGAAGGTCGTGCTGAACGAGCATGCTTCTAGTTCATTGCACATTGATGTGGGACTCATCCAGGTTTCCATCCATGAACCTAAATGGTTTCTTATTTTCATCAACGATCTTCCCAACATCATCAGTTCCCAAATCGGTACTTATGCAAATGATACAACTATTTACTTCTGTCTCAATAACTCCAATAAATTAAAATGGCCATTACTCTCGAAAAGGAAGTCTCATCTGCGCGCCAAGGAATATCTTGTAAATTTTAACGCCTCCAAAGCAATTTTTTATCTTTTAATTACCACAGGCAGCTTCTTTTTTCGATTTCCATCAGTATGGCTGATGCTAACTCATTGCTTCTTCTTGGTCTCACACTTTCCACTGACTTGAAGATTATATTGAATCACTTGCCAGGTTTACGGCTAGAAAGGTTGGTATTCTCAAAACAATTTTTAATGTAATACACACACATTCTCTCTCTCTCTCTTTCTCTCTCTGTCACACACACACAAATAAAAAATAATAATCCGAAACCCAACTACGTCTTTATGCTGATGACACATCTATTTACTCCTGTCTTAATAATAAGTCAGATAAGTCCGACAAAGTAAAACTGGCAGCTACTCTCGAAAGGACCTCAAATCATTGCGGTAGAGAATGGCTGATAAATTTTAACACCTATGAAACAAAACTGCTTTCATTTAATCACTAGAGAGAATCTTTTCTGTCTGTCGTCGGCATGGCTGATGCTAACTTCCAGGAGAGAAACCCCTCTTACTTTTTGGACTCACGTTTTTCACGATATGACGTGCAACTTGAACTGAATCAATTGCTAGGTCTACTGCTATGAAATTTAGTTCATTATGTCATGCCAGCTAAGTCTTCTAGTCGGAATCGATCTGGCACATTTATAAATCTCCCATTCATCCGTGCATTCAATATTACTGCCATATCTGGTCTAGTGCTCTCACTATATATCTTGAGATTCTTGACAAAATTGAAAGAAGGGTCGGTAATGTTATCGAACCTGACCTGGCATCTCGACTTCAGTCGCATTCTCATTGACGTGACATGAATTCACTCACTTTTCTACAAATATTTTCATTTGTTCTAATGAAATTTCCTTCTTAGTGCATCGACTGCATGAATTTAAGACTGTTACTAGATTGTCAACGAGGTCTCATCGTTTTTCTGCTGAACTCGCGAGATTCAACCGTATGTTTTATTATAATAGTTTATTTTCTCACACTTCATGCCTGTGGAATTATTCCGATTTCTTACCTACAATCTTTAAAAATTTTAATTCAATGTCACTCGCCATCTTGTATCTTCCTGGATGCTGTTTCTTTTTTGTTCTATAACGCCTTCCCATTCTTTCCCACTCACAATAACCCCTTGCGTCCAAGTGGCCCTATCGCCTTTCTCTCTTAATGGTTCAAAGAAAAATCTGAAAACGGCCACCGATCAAAAACATTTCGAAAGAGAGAAAAATTCTTTCAGGAATTTGAAATATCACATTTTTCGTGAACAAAAAATATTACAGCTTAACTTGGAAGTCTTCACTCATTCACCAGGTTCATTAAATGTAGCACTTTCAGATTAGTTTTTAATTCCGGTATTTACAGAATTTTCTAAAAGAAAAAAAATTCCGGAAAGACTGAAAAGGTCCCTTGAACTGTTGTTTGCTGAGATAAAACGTTCTGGAAGTGGGGAAATTTGCGTTGCCTGAAAGCAGAATAGTAGTTGTGAGAAAAAAAAAAGCAGCAAATATAAACTCGTTCTCGGAAAAATAACAAATAAAAAGAAGTTTTTTTTTTACTTAATAAACTGACCGAATGAATTTAGTGCAACCTTCGCTAACAGTACAGGAAACTGAATCTCGTCTTTGTGAACAAAGAAATCTCTCAGATCTTTTATGTAACCATTTCAAAAGACCACAGAGTGAATTTGAAAGAAGATGAAAAGATGGATAAATATGAGAGAACTGACTAGAGAACTGAAGAAATTACGGAATTAGAAAGAAATAATTGCATGTATCATTCTATTCATCTTCTGTGAAGAAAGTGGTTGGAACCGTAGCGAAGAGTTCTGCAAAGTCTTTAAAAGAACCCGAAATATGTCAATGAATCGAAACCATTTAGAACACAGTCTTAACTAAAAAATCAGAAAAAAATAATAATGAGAAGGGTGCTGGATTAGTACTAACGGTGCGAAATCTAAACTAGTACAAAACAATAAAGAACAAACTAATCGATAAGATGAAATGAAAAAGAAGAAAAGAAAGAAGAAAAGAAAGAAAAAAGACAGAAAGGAAAAAAGCGAAGGAATTACTAAAATAATAAGCGAAATAAGGAATTTTGAAAATGAAAAAAGCAGACGATAAAGTAAATGAAATTTTGAAGGAATAAGGGAATAAAAACGAATGATGATATAATTTTGACGTTATAATAAAAAAAAATGAATGCACGAGTAACAGAACGTGTTCACAAAGAAAGTGTCTAATTAATAGAAACGAGTAGGAATACTGCAACCAAAAGAAGAACTGAGGGAATGACAGAAGGTAGGAGAGAAGAAAAACAAAAGGGAAGGAAGGAAGGAAGGAAAATTAGAAAGACTGATAGACGGAGAAAAGAAATCTAAACTAGTAAAAAACAATAAGAACAAACTAATCGATAAGAAAAAATAAAAAAGAAGAAAGAAAGAAAGAAAGAAAGAAAGAAAGAACAAAAGTGACAAAACGTATTCACAAAGAAATAACCTAGTGTCTAATTAATAGAAACTAGTGAGGATACTAAGGCCGAAAGAAGAAGTGAAAGAAAGAAAGAAAGAAAGAAAGAAAGAAAGAAAGAGAAAGCAAAGAAGGAAGGAAGGAAGGAAAGAAGGAAGGGGAGAAGAAAACAGGAAAGTAGTAAGCAGAAAGGAAGTTAGAAAAATTGAAGTAGAAAGAAAGAAAGAAAGTAAGAAAGAAAGAAACAAAGAAAGAAAAAAAGAAAGAAAAAAAGAATAATGGAAGGAGAAAAGAAAGGGGGTAGAAAAAGAAAGAGTTAGTAGAGAAGGAAGGAAAAGTAAAGGAAAGAAGAAAGGAAGATAGGAAAGAAGGCTGGGAAAGAGAGATGGAGTAGTGAAGAATGAAAGAAGAATTATACTGAGGTAGATAACAAGAAGGAATTAATTTAGGAAGGAAGAAAGGAAAAAATAGAAAGCTAAAAGAAAGAAGGAAGACAAAGAAAAACAGGAAGAAAGTAAATCCATTAGGAAGAGAGGACGTAAAGTTATACAGATAGATAGATTGAAAAAATGACTGAACGAACGAATGAATGAATGAAGAAAAGAAATATTATAATAAATAAAGGAAGGAAGGAAGAAATACAAGGAATAAATAAATGAATGGATTTATGAAAGGAACGTAGAAATACGAAAATATTAGGTTGGTGCAAAAAAATGACGTAATAATGCCGTTTTTTGACGTTAAAAAATACGTCAAAAACGACATTATTACGTCATTATTTTTGCACCAACCTAATACATACAGAACGAGTGTAATGAAGAAAGAAAAGAAAGAAAAAAGAGCAACAAGAAAGAAAGGAAAGTAAAGAAAGTTTGGTAGAATGCAAAGAAGGCATAAAAGAAGAAAGTTGGAAAGGAAATAGAAACAAATGAATAAGCAGGAAAGAAAGCACGGAGAAAGTCAGGAAGATCAAATTAATGAAGAACTGAAGAAAGGAATGAAGGAAGGGTTAAAGAACGAAGGAATCACAGACAGAGATGAAATGACGAAGATGATATAATAAGAAGAAGAACATAAGAAGAAGATGAAGAGAAGAAGAAAGATGACAACAGAAGAAATAGAAAAAAAGAGAGAAAATGAAGGTTAAGCACAAACGAGAGAAATGAAGAAAGCAAAGAATTATAAAGAAAAATTAAGGAAGAATAAATATGACAAAAGAGGAGAAAGAAGAATACGAAGAAAAATGAGATCTGAAGAATGGAACCAAAATTTAAACGAAAAATAGTATGAAAAAAAAAAATGAATTATAAAGTGAACGAAGATGAAGAAGCAGAAAGAATGAAAGAAGAAAAATAGACAATCATAATAATAATAATGTTACAATAAAAACAATATAACAAAAGGAGATAATATAAAAGAATATAATAATAATAATAATAATAATAATAATAATAATAATAATAATAATAATAATAATAATAGGAAGAAGAAGAAGAAGAAGAAGAAGAAGAAGAAGAAGAAGAAGAAGAAGAAGAAGAAGAAAGAGAAAAATAAGGGAAGGGTAAATCAAGAATAAGTGAAGAAAATTGAGAAATTGAGAGGAAGAGGGAGAAAAGACAGGAAAATGAACAATAGCAATAAAAGCAACAATAGTAATAAAAAACAAAGAGAAAGAGAAGAAAAGGAAGTGAATGTAAAGAAAAAAGAAAAATATAAATAAAAGGCAATAAATGAAGAAACAATAAATTAAGTAAAAAAATAAAAAAAAAAAAACAGGCGCGCTTAAAAGCAAACGAACTTTTATTTGTTGTCACGATTGAAGAGAGACAACAAGAACGACAACGCCAACAAGGGGAGATAATAAGATTCGTCTTTTGATGTATAATTTCTTTTGATCTGCTTCTTCTGTTCGTCCTTTTGCCTTCAAATTAGTATCTCTCGACTGAACGGTCGGCCGTCGACTGGACGTCGCCTCGGAGAATAAGCCTCCTTGGAAATGAATCGGAAAAGGCGGCTCCAGGGCCAATCAGCTTGAGGAACGGGTGTAGAAAGGCGCTGAGATTAGAAAGAGGTTATGGCAGGTCACGGTGGCCGATGTGGAACAAGAGAGAGAAAGAGGAGAGTAAGGATCGAAAATAAAGGAGAGCATAAATTGTGAAAAGGTAAATGGCGTATCCCTGAATGTGAGAGAGAAAATTTCGCACCTGCATACTGAGGCATACGATGGTAAGCCCCTCGTCCCACCTACGCCCACTTGTCTTTTCAGTCAACCGTGAACCTTTATACCTAATGTCTTATTATGGCAACCAATCGATATCCGATGCCAGTAACCTCGGTTACGCGAAACGTAGATTGCTTGTAAGTTTATGATGAGACTATAATAGTGGTTAGGGTAGTGACGTATTTTGCAGTGGTTAGAGTTGTTCGAGCAACCAAGTAAGATGACGTGGGACTGTTATTCAAGAGAGACAGAACGACCTTTTCCCGTGCGTCTTTTCTTCAGTCCTTTTAAACCATTTGCTGAATAAAGATAAGCTTATTAATATCCAAGAGATTGCGTCTTTTGAAATTCTTTGGAATGAAACATTTTCATTACGACTATTTTATTAGTAGTGTTACTCTAACTACATCTTGCTGCTTTTTATTATAAGTTGATACGCTCTTTTGTATATACTAAAAACTATTGCATTCTTTGCTAGATCAGCTAGTAAGGAAGTCTACCATTTTCCCGTGCTTAGAATATTGCTGCCACATATGGTCTGGTGCCTCTACTATTTACCTTGAGTTCCTTGATAAAATCCAATGTCTCATTTGTTCCGCCCATTTCCTTTTGTCTGTCATATTTCTTCGTAGGCGATAATGGCCCTCCACATTTTCCTGTCCCTTGTACCTCTTAATAAGTTTCGTCTTTTGGCTATTTCTCTCAAACCCTGTTCTGTCATCCATTTGCTTAAGCCCATCAAGTATGTCACGTGCTGCTTTCCACTGTCCCTCTTTTCCTCAATGTGTATCAGATTTTCCAAGCCCTCCTTCCTCATTACATGAAACAGAAATTTCAGCTGCCTATTCCTGATGTTAAGTATAAGTTTCCTTTTTGTTTCCATTCCCTCCAAAACCTCGTTGTTGCTCACATGTTGGTATCCTCAGCATCTTTCTGTACAACCACATTTCTGTTACTTCAAGACTCTTCTTCATCTTTGAAGAGATTGTCAAACATTCGCTGCCATGCAGGAAAACAGATATCGAATAAAATTCAGTACGTGCTAACACCCTTGGGAAAGGTATGAAACCTCTTCTCCCCCAGCTATAGGTAAATAGCAGGACAGACTGGGTTCTATAGCTTTGGATTGAAACTGGTCTACCGCAAAAAGAAATGGTAACATACTGCGAGAAAAAATCTGCCTCGTCAGTCATGTATCGAAAGATACATGATTGCCTATGCGTGTATCATGCATGGCACATAACTGAGTGAATCTTTGTTTCTCATGAAATTTTTCTGTACCTTAGTACTTTGCTTTGCTTTTGGGGTGCATCTTTGGCCATTCCAACATGTTTTTGGCTCTCATTGTTACACTTTCCGTCTTCTGTTAGAACACTTCTCATATATTTAAATTTGTGTACCTGCTTGAAAAAAAAAAGAAGAAAATTGAAGCACGTTTGAAATTCAAAATTTGAACTGGAGATGCAGTTCGGTCGCACAGAGAGTGAACGTTTGTAGGGTCAAAGGGAGATAATCAATGTAAGCCATAAAGTGAAAAGAGTCGAAAAGGAATTTATTTAATTTTTAAGAGAAACATTTTTCTATGCGTACAACTAGATATAAGTTCATTGGTAGATTTAAGTTAGAAATATTTTTGAGGATGCATTTTTTCTAGTAAACATAAATTGCATCGTTCCCCCTTGCCTGAAAATGGCTTGATTTTAGCGACGAATTCCCAATTTACAACAGGTGTGTAATCCGAAACCTGACTACGTATTTATGCTGATAACAC
>OZ010587.1:36645338-36860338 GCA_963932145.1 Acanthosepion lycidas
TATGTAAATACCGTCAACTCAACGACATGCAAACTTTGAAGACTACGAACTTTTTTCGTCGACTTTTTAAAAACAAATAGAAGCAATTTATTAAAAATCATTTTAAAATATAACTTTTAAAACCGAATACAAGTAATTATTAAGGGTTATTTTTTTAAAACATGATTTTATTTTTTATTTAAAAATTTATTGAAAATTGTATGCAATTCTCCTCAAATATTTAATTGGAGATCGTTGTAAAAAAAGAATTAATCTGCAAAATTCTTTCATCTGCCTTCATATACCTCTTCAATTTAGGGGGAGAAGAATGACCTCCCATTAATTGTACGAAAAATGAATCTCGGTGTCTTTGTATCTTTTTCAGACTCGTAATGAATCGCCATATTATAGGGTGCTCCCCCCCCCGCTTTTTGTGCAGTCTTCTATTTGCTGCTTCAGCATGTTTATTTGTTTAATTTATGAAAGCCAACAGCGGTTGGCCGGTGTTGAATCACCGGTGACGAAAAGTCCCCTCCTGTTCATTTAAGTATTCAAATATCTCTTAATACAACGGCTACTACCAGAAAGTAAATAGACATATTTGTCACTTCAACATCAAGTGGTTTTTGAACTCTTCTTGTTTAGCTGTTCATTAGTTTTTATTGCCGAATCTAATTTAGAATTTTCATGCATATAATTCTTTTTTGGCTAAATGCGTTTATTTTCTCCCTGAACGATAGCTCCATGAATACCTTCAAAAATCAATCTATATCCCAGTTACCATCGGGAACTAGTCAGAATTCCAGCATTTTATCTGAGAAATTCTCAACCTGAAATCATGTTTGCCTGACTGACATTACAACATGTAAGAAGGATTTCCGCAAGTGAGCACTCCGCCATTTTTTTCATCCGTTCGATCCATCCAGGCGCTTGAAAATAGGTTTTTATATATTCTGTTGCTTATTTCATTCAGTTTTGTTTATCAACAGACAAAATAATACGACTGTAGTTTTGGTCTTGTCTGAGAAATGGTTTCGTGGCCGATTATTTAAGTTTCGACTATTTGATTCTTTAACTATTAAACGAAATTGTGGAAATTCTAAGAAGCCTTAAGACATTTGGTTCCCTACCGAGTTATGACACCATCTCATGAAATGACAATCGATAAACAATCAAGATAAGGTTTGTGAAATCATTTCCTGTTCGATGCCATTTCTTTGTATCGAAGTCACGCAATCGTATTCACATAAGCGAATAATAAATCGAATAAAATGTTCTAAAATGCAGTAATAAAACGAAGAAACGATGAGTCAAATTTTTATAACGTTTCGACCGAACCATTCTCCAACCTCCGTCAGGTGTATAACTCATAAAGAAACTAAAAGAAAGAGAGGAATGCTGTATAAAGCAAATTTAAATACAGGAACATCACATACTGGTTATGATAAAACAAAAACAAAGCAAAAAGCAAAAAGCATCATATTACCGTAGGCATCAGGATGTGCTCACTGAGTAATTTATTTAACATAGTGAAGGTTCTTATTGTGATATAGATTAGGAACAAAGCACCCTGTAAGACAAAAGTGAAGATATTTTTCACAGAGAACAAGCTGTTGATCAGAAAATAGTATCTATACCAATCAGTTTGGTCCATTCCAAGCAATGCAAGCCACATATTTAATTTACATTCATGCAATATGTTTAAATATTTGTCCATAAATTTTGCAGCTAAAGTGTAGCCTATCATTATGATCATTGCAGACTAGTATATTCTTTCCCTCTTGATTCTTTTTTAGTTGCTTTTTATGGTAAATTTATTCAAGCCGTTAATCAACAGCAATGAATAGACATCTCGGATCAATGTCTCCGAGTTCTCGCAGTGTCGTCGGCAGGAATAACCGGCGTAGTTAACAGAGGCAAAATGTATTTGATATATAGTATTCTAGTTTCACAAAAAGCTTATTTATTTCCGATCCGCATGGTTGATCCACTGCTTTAGATTGACGGCCAGAAGTTGCAATAAGAAGCAATTAAAAAAGAATTATGATGAAAGAAAAGTCTAAAGAATTGATAATAATGGTTGATTATACTTATTTTTTAAGAGAAATAAATAAATAGACTATAACTTCTACTAATAACCGTCAACATTAGTGTCATTAGATTCCGTTGTGGTGGAAAGTGGCACAGCCTCACCACAGTAGATGTCGCTGCAGCAAGTAGGTTTTTACAGGATAGAGTTTCCCAACTGAAATTCTCCTCCTAAACTTGTTGTCAACCAAGGCTAGTTGGCTGATTTTTTTAGCGGCACATCAACACCTCTATGAGGTATTTGATGCCGAAATCTAAATATTTTGTACAGTATTTTATTTTACTTTCTTTTGTCTGTGATAATAATTGTATTAATGATACAGGTCTTACTAATTAACCCATAGCCTTGGGAGAAGCGGTGCATTCATGCATTTCCCAAGGGTATTTGAGCGTAAGTGAATATAACAAACCCAGCTAGAATTGGAACTCAGCTCTCTGATTAACAATTCCGCACATCTGATATTCGCCAAGCTGTCACTCATCTAGGTACTGACCAGGCTTAACGTTGCTTAACTTCGGTGATCGTACGGAAACCGGTGTTTAAACGTGATGTGACCGTAAGACTCGACCAAGGCGAGATGGGAAAATACAAAATACAAAAACGGGAAGGGAGAATAGATAGATATTCATAATTTTTCCAAAGACATTCGTACTAATGTAAACGCAACAAATTCTTTTTCGGTGCCGCTAACCGTTTTGCTACCGTCACATCCGCTATTGAATCGAGAAAGAAAAAACATGATTCCGATTAAAAAAAACTATATCACTTGGATTTGAGGGGAATAAAGAATAGTTTAATTGGTTAGTTTTATTATTTTTCAAAGCCGTCAATCAGTTAGAGCCGCTGCTATCTTTAGTCTTTTTTTTTCACATAAACAAAGGAATGTTCTAGTTCGATTGAGGGTTATAACCCTTGACCTCTGATTCATGCTGTTTAGTTATTGAACAACTATCTAAGTAAGATCAAATGAAACCATTCGAGTCAAAAATTAATAAAGGTTTTGAGGAAAATATGAAACAAATCTTAAGGCACTTAGAAATACTAAAATGTAACATCTAGAAACTAAGTAATTTATTGGGACATTGTTATGGTCCAGGTTAGGACCAAGGAAGGACAACACGAACACAAGAGTAGAAATGACGAAGGTATATTACACGAAATAATAATACAAGATGTGGAAGGTGTTAGTATGACTGTCAGTCTGGTTTGGAGTGAACTACTATCGGCTCAACTCGATTCGCCCCTCTCTCTCGAGAGGCGTAGTATACATAGTGTTAGGAAGAGTTCCTTCTGTAGTTATAGGTAAGGACCCATGACAGACATAGTATGCAATATCACTGGAGACAAAAAATGTGAAGTGTGATTTAATATCTTATCTCCAATATGGCAGTGAATGTTGGACAGTTTCCTCACAGATGAAGAAAATATTTTTTCTACCGAGAATGCTGAAAATAACAGGAACATATACGCCTCACAGAAAATGGCAACTCCAAGGAATCTGATACTTACATTCAGAAAGAGAAAGTTGAAATTTCTACGACACAAGAGAAAGAGGGTCTAGAGAACTTAACGCTCACAGGACAGAGTAAAGGCGCAGACAGCAAATTAACGAATTTGAGTGAATGGATGGAAGGAGAGCGACATAGAAGAATAGGGTAAAAAATACTTAGAGCAACTAAAAATAGGAAGTTGTGAAGAGCCATGATCGCCCACGCCATAAATGATGACCCACTCTAATTTTCAAGGATTGTATTTTGGCTGATATTCTTCTTTTTCTACCAAATATTGTCGGAGATTCTGAGATAAAGGATTTTTATTATTCTCTTTTTTATTTCGACTTACAATCTTACCGTTGTTTTGTTCTTTGCGCTACGGCTAATATGCTCCCCATCTGCCTAGATCTGAGATAGAAGATCTTCATAATTCGTTGTATTAAGAAATTCTACGGAATTTATTGATGGAAAGCAAGAAGAATGAACTAAACATCAATTGCAAGAAAGCATAATGCATGACTCTTAGCAGAAGGAAGAGCTCATGGAAATTACAAATTGGTTTGGTTTGTTTTACGGTATATCAACCTCATTGGGTTATTTAATGCCGACAAGATTTTTATTGCCGGTATTTTTTTTTTCAGAAATTTATTGCTCGTAATATTTTTTCCCTTCAAAAAGGTATTGCTGGTATTTTTTCCAAAATGTATTTCTTTCTTTCTTTCTTTCTTTCTTTCTTTCTTTCTTTCTTTCTTTCTTTCTTTCTTTCTTTGTGCCATGTGCTTTCAGGACGTAGGCGATCATGGCTCTCCACCCCCCTCTATCCCTTGCAACTCTCAACAAGTTCCTTCTTCCACCTTCTCCAGACCATGTTCTGTCATCTACTTGCTTAAAGCGGCTAGGTATGTCATGTGTTGTTTTCTCTTGTCTCTCTTTCCCTCTATTCAACGAGTGAGTATCAGATTCTCCAGACCTTCCTTCCTCATTATGTGTCCCAGAAACTTCAGCTGCCTCTTCCTAATGTTAAGTATAAGCCTCCTCCTTGTTTAAAACCTCTCTAAGACCTCATCGTTGCTCACACGCTCGGTCCATGATATCCTTAGCATCATTCTGTAGAATCGCATCTTCGTCACCTCGAGTCTCTTTGAGGAAATCGTCCAACATTCGCTGCCATAAAGAAGGACAGATGTCATATAACAGCTCAGTATTCTTTTCTTTGTTGCCAAAGAAATTCTCCTGTCCCGCAATGCTCTGCCCAGCTTTGGGAATGCGTCCTTGGCCATCCCAATGCGTCTACGAATCTCAGTGTCGCATTTACCCTCCTCTGTCAGAACGCTTCCCAGATATTTAAACTGCCGAATCTGCTTGATTCTAGTGTTCCCGACCTGCAAATCGCATTTCGGGCTCATCCTTTTTAAAACCTATTTTTATACTTTCATAGTGTTTTGACCCCTTTTGGGGTTAACTATTTGCCCATAGCTGGGACCCTAACAGGTGCTACCACCATGGGTCAGGGTGGACCTGGGAACACCAGCAATCAAGAGGTGGTTTCACGCTCCTCAAGCCCACCTGATCAAGAGCCTTGCTGTCGGATGTGGTTTATCGTCTTACCCAGGATGCGGGTGTAGTTTATCATCATACCCAGGACAATAAATTACAAATTGGAGATACTGAAATCAAACAACTACAACAATTTAAATACATGGGAAGCGTTTTAACAGATGAGGGAAAGTGCGACGCGGAAAGACACATTCTGATAGCGAAAGATGCCTTCCAAAAGCTAAGCAAAGTATTAAGAAACAGAAAAACATCGTTAGAAACAAAGAAAAGAGTACTGAACTTTTATTTTGCATCAGTCCTCCTATATCGCAGTGAATGTTGGACAATCTCCTCACGGATGAAGAAGAGACTTGAATCAATAGAAATGTGGTACTACAGATGTTGCGGATACCATGCACTGACAGAGTTTTAGAGAATAAGGAAATAAAAAGGACACTTATACTTAACATCAGGAAGAGAAGCCTAAAGTTTCTGAGGCCCATAATGAGGAAAGAGGGCTTGGAAAATTTAACACTTACAAGACTGATTGAAGAAGAGAGACAGCTGAAAGCAGCATATAACCTACCTGGCGTGCTTTAGTAAACTGATGTCGGAGAAAAGTTTAGGAGAGATGGCCAAATTACAAACGTTAAGATTTGCAAAGAAGAAATTGTAGAGAGACATGATTGCCTGAGTCTGTTCATATTTCCCTCGGTTTATGCATATCTATCCCGATCTGTTCGAATCTACCTCAGTTTATATATATATATATATATATATATATATCATTCAGTTTATGGATACTTATATTAGATTATTCATATCTACCCGAGATTTTATCACAAATGGAGAAAACACTGAGATGTAACTCGCAGTAGTTCAAAAGCCAAACTCGCCTTGTTTCATCATTGCCGATCATAGCAAGTTTTCTCCGCTCACGACGAAAAGTTACACTTTCAACGAGGTTCCTTGCTTTGAACGTCTATTGGGTCTCATTCCTGGCCTCAAAAGGAACTCATATATATGATTCATTGCTAAAAAAAAAAAACTGAAAAAAATGGTCGACTCATTCTTTCGCTTTAGAGCGTAACTGATTTTTTCCGCGGGGGTTTTACATTAGAACAATCAGATTAGGGCAAAAATCGAGTATTGATGTCGTATCTTTCCAGGGTTGAGTACAAAAATCGTTTACAATTTTCATCTTGTGGTGGTGGAGGAAGAATCATATCCTTCTTTGCGGCCTCTTTTCCGATCAACTCAACGTCGCAAGTCTGTGGTTTAGTCCAATTCTTTAGTCCCAACCTTTCCTACGTATTACAAATATAGAATGAAAAATAGTCTTTCCCAAGAAATTGCTACAATGTGGAACAAAATCCAACGTGGATACTTCCTTAAACACGTCTTAACGTCTTCAATTCAAGATTCAATTGTTATCTTTCCTTTTTAATCCACATAATTCTCTACAAATTCATCTTTCACTTATATCACATCTCATTCATAATGACCATTTGGACATATACTCTCTACTTTCGAGCCTTTTATATATTTGATATATAAAAATTCAGTGTCTGTATCTGGGAGGAACACGTGTAGTTTGGATTATGGAATTAACACGGCATAACTATCTATTTCATATCACCTCATATATTGAAGCACATGTAAGATTGACTAATGAACGCGTGGTATAAATATTAATCAGTGTAAATTAGTACACACCCGTATATTCATGATTGTAGACACGTTTATATAAGCAAAGGTGTATTTAATGCGAGGTGTGATGTTATTTCTAGCAGGAAATAAAAACAAATAATAATCACACGTTGTTCCCTGATTACGGAGAAAACATTCCAAAGAGAGATTTTCAGGTATGTATTAGATGTTTGTGTGTATATATATATATATATATATATATATATATATATATATATATATATATGGAGAAAAATATTTGGAAAAAACAAACAAAAATCCTTAAATGCAATTAAGTTGTTTTAATGTGAATGAAATGTCAACGTCTGACGTTTCGGTTTAATAAACCTTCATCAGGACAATATTCATTAAAATGCAATTAACATATTCAGTTCAACATGACAAAGACGATGGACATAAAAACAAAACTTATCCAAAACAGATAACTGAAAATTTTAAATGATCAGCTTTCCGTTTAAGCGTGGTCACGTTGTCGTCAAATGGGCGACGCTTCAAAACGTATTCCTAAAATTTAAGTATTTTGAATGAAAACGAAAAAATGAAAAGAATTCTATTATGATGGAAAATTGTATGTACGCTTATCGAGCATTAATCTTGCTAAAAAAGGGGAAATACTAAAGAAACCAGGTCTAGTATTCACCGTGCGTGAGATGGATATTATACCTGCTTCATAAATCCTCCTAAGATTTTTATTATGAAAATATTTTAAAATCTTCACGGAATCAAAATCGAAATTATGATCTGCTTTAGTTATGTGTACAACTAAAGCATTGTTCAAATTTCCGAGGCGAATATCTCGTTTATGTTCGAAAACACGAGATTTTACGGACCTACATGTTTCACCCACATATTTTAGGTGACAGTTTTTGCATGAGATTTGGTAGATGCAAGCATCGGATGTAATATGTTGTTTGCTGGTGCTATTTAATAAATTACGGATAGTTCTAGTAGGTAATATTGTAGTTTTAATTTTTAACGCGTTTAAATTATTGGAAATACGTTCGGTCAAATGATTATTTGGAAGAAAGATGCGATCAAAAGAATTTTTATCAGGAGCAGCTGAAAGTGTACCTTTCATTGCTGTAGTTGTAGTGGCCTTCGGGGGGTCATTCTGCGCTGATGAGTAAATTTTTAACGCTTTATTTTTAGCTTTCTGTAATAATTGTCTAGGATACGAAAGATTTGAAAAGGTATGCTCAATATATGTGAATTCATCATCTAAATATTTAGATGATGAATTCACATATATTGAGCATACCTTTTCAAATCTTTCGTATCCTAGACAATTATTACAGAAAGCTAAAAATAAAGCGTTAAAAATTTACTCATCAGCGCAGAATGACCCCCCGAAGGCCACTACAACTACAGCAATGAAAGGTACACTTTCAGCTGCTCCTGATAAAAATTCTTTTGATCGCATCTTTCTTCCAAATAATCATTTGACCGAACGTATTTCCAATAATTTAAACGCGTTAAAAATTAAAACTACAATATTACCTACTAGAACTATCCGTAATTTATTAAATAGCACCAGCAAACAACATATTACATCCGATGCTTGCATCTACCAAATCTCATGCAAAAACTGTCACCTAAAATATGTGGGTGAAACATGTAGGTCCGTAAAATCTCGTGTTTTCGAACATAAACGAGATATTCGCCTCGGAAATTTGAACAATGCTTTAGTTGTACACATAACTAAAGCAGATCATAATTTCGATTTTGATTCCGTGAAGATTTTAAAATATTTTCATAATAAAAATCTTAGGAGGATTTATGAAGCAGGTATAATATCCATCTCACGCACGGTGAATACTAGACCTGGTTTCTTTAGTATTTCCCCTTTTTTAGCAAGATTAATGCTCGATAAGCGTACATACAATTTTCCATCATAATAGAATTCTTTTCATTTTTTCGTTTTCATTCAAAATACTTAAATTTTAGGAATACGTTTTGAAGCGTCGCCCATTTGACGACAACGTGACCACGCTTAAACGGAAAGCTGATCATTTAAAATTTTCAGTTATCTGTTTTGGATAAGTTTTGTTTTTATGTCCATCGTCTTTGTCATGTTGAACTGAATATGTTAATTGCATTTTAATGAATATTGTCCTGATGAAGGTTTATTAAACCGAAACGTCAGACGTTGACATTTCATTCACATTAAAACAACTTAATTGCATTTAAGGATTTTTGTTTGTTTTTTCCAAATATTTTTCTCCATTCTGTCGGATTTATATCCATTTATATTTGCTTATATATATATATATATATATATTTCTCAACAAAAAAATGAAGAGCATTCTCATCACCCACGCAGATATATATAAAGAAATAATATCAGAGCGTGTGTAAATATAAAACTGGCCTTACGATTGCATCTAGCATGAAACAGACTGTCGAAGTGTTGACTTCTATGTTCACATTTATATATATATATATATATATATATATATAGTGAAATACACTCATACGTCGAAAACGACGGGAGAGTTCATCATATATATATATATATATATATATATATATATATAACGTTTTTCGATGTATGAGTGTCTTTTACTTTTTATTTCAGGTAGTTGGAATGTGTCTTTTACTTTTTATCGTCTTCTTCCGGTAGTTGGAATGTCGAACGGAACCCTTTATTTCGCTCACTGTAGACTGTTCTAGTTAATGGATGTCAGTTATCAGTTATCTCCTGTTAAATCCTCTCTCCAAGTCTCCACTGCCTTAACCGGGTATTGAGCTCACACTCACTGAATCTAACTAACGACTTTATCCACTGTGCCATGTGTCCTTGAAGATATCTGTGTATGAATTTCTGGGTATTATAAACCTAATGTCATCAACCACAATTCTTACCAGTGCTCATATGGCAATTTTTGCTGTTATCATTGCAATAATAAAATTATAGTGTTCAGTTTGACATTCCTACCACCTGAAGAAGGCCGGAGCGTACAACGGCCGAAACGTTGTAATAAATATGGCGACAATAGTCCGAATAATGTAAATAGTGTACATAATACCCCATCTCAGAAATATAGACAGATACTAAGTGTCTTTCTGTTCAGTTTTATGATTATGTTTCGTATGAGATAACAATCCTGCACGGGATTTGCAAACAAGTCCACACGAGGAACATCCTGAAGGGTTGACCGTCATTTGGGCTGATGATATTAGCCCGAGATTTAGTATTAATTCTTAATTCTCTCAAATAGTTGATGACGATTCTTTTTAAAGTTAGTTATATATCGGTAGCAGGTGTTTCTCCAGTTTGCTCATATATATATATATATGTATATATATATATATATATATATATATATATATATATATATATATATATATATATATATATATGGTAAAGAAAGATTGTTCACGCATGTTTCTTATAATTAGGCTGACGTAATAAATTCGAGCGATAAAAACAACAAAATAATATTATTGATAATAAAACTAATAATATTTATTGTATATTAGTAATATTTTAGATCAAACAGATGTAAGATCAGATGTTAAAAATCGGTATTTTTGGACACGCCTGTGCCATTTACTCGGTGAATTTTTCTTTCGCATCTGTTATATTACTGATGGAATCTAGGAGTTCTGGACTAGTTTGCCACGATTAGGGTTGTAAATGGTTTATAGATAGTTTTTTTTTTATGAAAACCGCATCACTTGTGTATTCATACATTATTATTTGAATAGAGAATGTGTAACTTTATTTTTTAAGATCTATATATCTATAATAAAACCATGCATTTGATATCATTATATAGATTTTATATATATCAATTATTGATTTAATTGTAAATATGTGTATATTATTATGTGTACATATATATATATATATATATATATATATATATATATATATATATATATATATATATGTATATATAATGGACTCTCCCGTCGGTTTCGACGTATGAGGATCTGAAAGCTTAGTTGATTCGGTTATGAAATTTTGTGCAATAATCTTAAGTAGCATTTAAGACCTGCTAGTGATTTACAAAGGAGCAAGTGTGAGGATTGTGAGATGATATCGCTGTTAGATTGGCTGACCTTTTAGATATTGCTCTCGCTTCTTGGAGATGATTCATACAAGCAGATTGAAAACTGCTGAGTCCACTAAAATACATTGATCTTCATTGTACCCGCTCCAAGGCTAAGCGCTCAAGGGTGTTATGTGGTATATTGACTGCTGACAAGTTGCTTTTCAGCTTGTCTTTGTACCTTAGCCACGGACGTCCTACATCCCTGTAGCTCTGATCTAACTGGCTGTACATTAGGATCTTAGGTATCCTGTCATCAGACATTCTCAAAACATGACCAGTCCACCGTAACTGAGACTGTATGATAAAAGTCTCGATTCCTCCAATATTACACCTTTTAAACAGGTCTACGTTAGATGTCTTATCTTGAAGGTTAACTCCACAGATTTCACGTAGACAGCTTTTATGGAAAAAATCCAGCAGGCGTATATGTATATATATAATACACACACACACACACACGCACATATATATATATATATATATATATATATATATATATATATATATATTGTTTTTTGATTTTGTTTAATACGTTGTTTTTGATTTTGTCGACTGCACAGTATAGTAGGGTCAGTTGGGTACCGTCTATGAGAAAAGGAACCCGATGATACAATTCACTACGCCAGAACTTTGAAGACTGTATGCTGTACTGCGTTGCATTCACGCCGGAATGTTGGCCATTTCAGTGTATTTTGGTGTCAATGTGAGGAGAGAGTGTCGAAGAGTCAGAAAGAATTGAATGAGTCTAATAGTAATTGCGAAGGTGTTTGGCGTGATCACTAGTGATGGCTACCTTATAACGCCATTCACCTTTCTATTAGGTTGGTGCAAAAATAATTACGTTTTCTAACATATGTTACTATGTGAGAAAACGAAATTATTTTTGCACCACCCTAATACAAGGCCTCAGATTCAACACGGAGGCCTACATCAAGTGCCTTGAGGCGGTAGTGCTGCTCTGGATCAAGAAGGTGGCTGCCGGAAGACTCCTTATCTGGCAACAGGGCTCACACAAGCAAGAAAACCCAGTCTTTAATAGCATCAAACAATTTCTGCGACGATATCACTCCTTACATCTGGCCACCTAACTCAACATACTGCAACCGCTTGATTATTATGTTTGGGGTGCAATTGAGCGAGACCAAAAAAACTCTTTGTAAAACCAAAGCTGAACAGAAAGCAAGGATTATGGCAGCATTCGCCAACTTATACAAGGAGACAGTCCAGAAGAGTTGCAGGAGACAGTCCGAATCGTCTTGGGTCCTCGGTTGAGCGAATGCTGATTTTATTGAATAAATTTACTCTTTAGTATTTCAAGATATTTTTGTGTCATTTTGGTAAATATACCTGTTAAAATGAGATGTCAGTGTTATTTTTGTTTTTAACAAAAAACATGTGCACACACATACACACATGGTCAAAATCTTAAGACCAGATATAAAAGGGTTAATAATATAAAATACTGTTGCCGAAAGATTTACCACATCACAAGAAAAGTTCAAATAAAAATTCCCACTTAAAATTTTGAAAAACTTAGCGTTGCGTCTTTGCACGTTCCGAGATTGTTCATAACCGTCAATAATAGCACATATTCAAAAAAAAAAAAAACATCTTTCGGTCTACAAACAATTATTTCGTCTCCAAGTTTTAATTTTAAAAGGAAAAAATATGCCTAAGGATGAATAAAGGATTATTTGAAAGTACTAGCATTTAAAAAAAATATAAACTGGAAACAACCGACAACAGTTTTATAAATGAGGATCACATCATTCTAGGGATACATTATATTCTACTAGCGATGGGATATCGCCAATAATAGCATTAATATTGCTGATTGATTCTATGCGTGATTATTTCTTTGTATATAAATTATATGCTGCCTAATGTTATATATATATATATATATATATATAAATCATATGAAAGTAAAAACAATACAGTACAAACTGATACGTGAAGACACGATTATTAATGAAAAACCTCTTACCTCGTCTCTTTGATAATGGCTTATTAAAGCCGGATGTACTCAGATATTAGGCAATTTATATTTTCATCCCAAACCAGAAAACTGGTCCGAAATAAGAAAAAAAAAAAAAAAAATGCATATTTATAGATACAACCCTCACCAATCGACAAACATTTTTTGATAAGTCTTCATTGAAGAATTTGTGTTTTAATACATTTCACCGCAGTAGATGATATAAAATATTTAATATTGAAAATATTTGATACATTTTTTTCAGTTCACTCATGTTTTGAAACCATTCGATCTATTACGTCTCGATACGCGTATATTTGAATTAGAATAGTAGCGTTTCCATAAGTGCCAGGGTGTAGCCAAAAAAATGTTGTCTACCATATATACAACATTCAGTTCTTGATAATGACTGAGATTGTCGAAACTACATTGGAAATCTTAGGTGAGTTTATCCCCTAATTTTGATGTGGATGTAAAGTAACTTATTTGAAAATTGTAAAAAAAATAAAAAAAATAATAATACTGCGGTTAAGCTTTTCATTCAATTTTTCTTGCATTCGTACAAGTATTTTCTTTCTGGGCATAAAGTGTAAAAAAACTACCAAAATCTTCTATATATCCGAGCGCTTTCGGTTATTCTGTTAACCATTATAAAGGATGATTTTTTTTAAATCTTTTACTGAATGTGTAGATTTTTATAT
Organism: Acanthosepion lycidas; assembly: GCA_963932145.1. Lineage (NCBI taxonomy): Eukaryota > Metazoa > Mollusca > Cephalopoda > Sepiida > Sepiidae > Acanthosepion > Acanthosepion lycidas. Next base: position 36,658,883 of record OZ010587.1, read on the forward strand.
ATATTTATCCAGAGTGATGGATTTTTTCCCAAACACGGTGAGCACGTTGTGGCCGTGTCCATAGTTGATATTATTTAGTGTTGGCTTTTTGTTTTGTTTTTATTATTATTGATGCTTCCATTATTTTTAGCCATTTTTACATGTGGACTAGGCTATTATAATCCCATTTTCTACAAGTATGTTGTGGACGGATTTTGTTAGGATTCGTGAGTGTTTAAATGGATCCGAATTCAGATATGGTCTGAGAGATGTAATGTGCGTCTTCTTGATGTAGTGGTATGTCCAACATAAATATTCATAATAATAATAATAACCTGACGGTGTAGTAAATGTATAACAAAATTTACAAAACGTTTAATTGAACATGTTTCGCCAATGAACCTGCGTCATCAGAAAAAAGAATCAATTTGATTTCACAAGAACAAAATCTCCATTACGAGACAAAACGTGATTCCCATTCAATATTTGAATGTTACATTTTACTTTAATTGCATCATTATAGAAATTAGATTTTAGCTAATTTTAAAATATATGTATGAATATATATATATATATATATATATATATATATATATATGAAGAAAAAATATAAATTCATGAATCATTCATACAAAAAACAAATATAGAGGTTAATGATTTAAATGGCGAGAATGGTGAGAAGTTAAAACAAGAACAAAATCTACTTCCATACCTGATGATGCCTGTAGGAACAGACGAAAGCTTGTAAAAATTAAAACGACCTTATGCAACTTATTTATAAACGGGGATCATATCATTCATATACAGGTTCGGGTTTGATGTATGTTATTTAGATTGTTTGCGATGATGTATTCTCGCCATTTAAATCATTAAACGCTATATTTGTTTTTTGTATGAATGATTCATGAATTTATAAATTATAATTGCCCCTTTTAATTGAAATTAAAATAACTGATCCAACGTGCAACTCTCGGATAATAAGTGTGACATTACTGTAATTATTGAACAAAATAGTTCATGCCATATTCACGGAAAAAAATCTAGCAGTAAAAAAGAATTCTCTTATTCTTATATTTGTACAAAAACGCACAACCTTAAAATTTAAATTCAAACTCAGCGTTGCGACTGCACGTTCCAAAACAATAACACATTTCTCATAGCATTTTTTCGGATTACATCTCTATTTTCATTGTCCTTTAAATCATTAACCTCTATATTTGTTTTTTGTATGAATGATTCATGAATTTATAAATTATATTTGCACCTTTTAATTGAATATATATATATATATATATATATATATATATATATATATATATATATATATATATATATATATATATATATGTATGTATGTGTAGGTATGTGTGTGTGCATGCGTGTGAGAGAGCGATGTCGAATTTATTCCAATGGTTACATGATTCTGTCTATCTATCTATCTATCTATCTATCTATCTATCTATCTATCTATCCTCTTCGCTTTTAATGCATGAATAATTATTATTCTTATGTTGAGTCATAAGTAATTTCCGTCTTTGGAAAACAATTCTACTGACGAATGTGTCACCTCTTAAGTGACTATTCCTTAAATATATCTTAACCATTAATGAAAAATGCTTTACATACGACAAAGCTCGACGCAAATATCAGTTGACTGACAAGGATAAATCTAACAATTTCGCCCAAAAGCTGAGTTACATGGCGTAAAGTTAACGTGCATGAGGTGGGGATCGTAGGGTGAAAAATTAAATGCCCCATTAAATGCCCGGATGTGGTATGACAACCTATTAACCCGGCCCCCGTCTTATGATTGTATAAATAAGGCATACCAACTTAGCCAAAACTCATCAGTTACGTTCAACAAAGGCACGTTAAGCCGAACTAGACACCGAGTTTTCATTACAATTTATTGAACGTAATTATGGAGAAATACCTTAAACCAAAAAATCTTCTGCCTGAGAAGATGGAAACGATTATTCAAAAGATTCTTACTTTCACTGGAAAAGAGTTCATCCACTCCTATTACTGATACAGATAAACTTTTACTTAACCTGCTAATGCACCAGGTTTCCTTATCTGTATATACCAATATTTCTCACTGCAAAATTTACCAGAGAGCCATGAACGTTTTGGATGGAATTTTTGTGAAGAGATGAAACAATCTTTGCCCGGAATGTATTAACAACTACCCACCAATCCCCTGAAGAGGAGTTAGAACAGTATCTTCAGTGCTTAAAATCTTAAGTCAAGCCTGCGACTTTCAAGCGATGACAGCAGATCAGTCAAAGGATGAAACTTATCAGAGATCATTTATAAACGGATTAGAATCGAACTATGTTCGTCGAAGATTGTTGGTAAATAAACAACTAGATTTAGCAACTCATCGCGAGCAGACACTTAACTTGGAGATGGCAGAAAAGCAATCTTGTTCATACCTACAAACAAGTGTTACAGAGGCTGCACTAAGTACTCACACTCCTACAAGCTCACCAGTTCAAACAACCGAAACAGGGGAAAATGACAGTCCTCTACGACACACTTCCACATCTCTGCACCCCTACCCTACGCCAGATCAAAATCATCTCTCTCTGGAAGACACTGTATACACTGCTAGTGCTGCAGCCAGGTGAAAATGTTATTTTTTGTGGTCTCAAACTACATCTACGGTCGTGTTTTCTGGCCAGGGAAACTAAATGTTACAAGTGTGAGAAGAAGGGAAATTTCTCTAAGGTTTGTCGATCACGTTATTTTTTCACCTGGCTCGAATGAGACTTGTATCGTAGCAAATGCAAACCCAAAATGTTTTTCAAAGGCTATATTAACGGTAAAAATAAACGGATAGAAATAACTGCTCTAGTCGACACAGGAAGTTCAGAGAGTTCTATTAGCGCTGATATTGCAAAAAGAAATAGATTTAAAATCGTACATTGTAATAGTCAGTTGGATGTGACGAAAGCTTTACTATCTTCGCAGGTTAGAAGATACGTTTTGGCCGGCTTAAAGTTGAATTAAACTAACTACATTAACACCAAATTTTTTGTGATGTCAAATCTGTGCTGTGATGTCATATTGAGCTACCATTTCCTCAAACAGCATTCTAGTATTGGTGGGGGCGGGGACTAAAATCCGGCGTTGAACGTCTGTGGATTTGCCGCTATAAATGTCAAATACCCATCTTATTTCAAAATCTTAACTAAAAACTGTAAACCAGTGGCCACCTCGAAAATATTCTCTTGAAGACAAAACATTTATTCAAGCAGAAGTAACAAGAATATTAAGAGAAGGAGTAATCGAAGAAAGCAGATCACCATGGAGGGCACAAGTATTGATAATGTCCTCTGATAACAATAAAAAAAGGATGATCATAGACTACTCCCAAACTATAAATAGGTACACCCTCCTGAATGCATACTCTATACCCCGTATTGACGAGATGATAAACGAGATCGCCAAATACAGAATTTTTAGCACGTTGGATCTAAGGAGTCCTTACCACCAAGTAGCTATAGTCCCTAATACGGCTTTTGAAGCCTGGGGACAACTTTATCAGTTCCGACGGATTTCATTTGAGGTCACTAACAGGGTTTCCAGTTTTCAGAGGGTCCTCGATAAAATAATTTTTAAAGAAAAAAGGAAGTCCGGGCGCCCTGTAGCGTTCTTCTTCAAAACATTGTCAAAAAATGAGCGCAGATATTCAGCTACCGAAAAGGAGGCTTATGTCATAATGGAGACGCTAAAAAAAATGATGACATTTCATCATTGGTCACTGCTTTAAATTAATCACTGACCAAAAGTCAGTCTCTTTTATGTTTAATCCCAATACGTAAAGCAAAATAAAACTTAAAAAGATAGCGAGACGGAGAGTAGAACTTTCATGTTTTTCGTTTGACATTATTTATCGGCCAGGAAAAGAAATTGTAATGGTAAACACGCTGTCAATAGTATGTGGATCAATAAAGAGCACCAAAGGATCTCCCAAAAAATTCATAACGATCTCTGTCATCCGGGCATCACGAGCATGTTGCATGTGGATCGAAACTGGAATTTGCGGTTTTCAGTTGAGGACGTGAAATGAATATCAAACGGTTGTCATATCTGCTTTCAAATAAAACCAAGGTTCAACAAACCTGAAAATAATAAAATCATCCTTGATAATGGCTAAAAGTATAGCCGAAAGAGGTCGGAATTATAGAACCTTTGAACAGTTTCTACACACTCTATGTCCCAAAAAGTAAACACTTGTTCGAACACAAGAAAAATTAAATAAAAATCTTAATCGTAGTACATTGTCTGTCGTTTTTAATGAAACATGCATAAATGAAGGATTGCTACCTAAACACTAAATACACAATATATATATATATATATATATATATATATATATATATATATATATATATATATATATATATACAGTATGAAGAAAAATATACGGAAAAAACAAACAAAAATCCTTATATGCAATTATGCTGTTTTAATGTTAATATAATGCCAACGTTGGACGTTTCTGTCTAATAAACCATCTTCAGGACATATTCATAAAATATAATTAACATTAACTTTGTCATGTTGAATTGATTATCTAGATCTTCTAAGGGTAGAGGATAGCATGAGATGTCAATACTTACAATTTTTCTTGCATTGAGCCTTAAACTACGATTCATCACTAATGATGAATCGTAGTTTAAGGCTCAATAGTCGCTCAAGGTACGAGTGTTCCTCGAAGGAACATCCATTTATCGTGACTGGGGCCCGTTCGGTGATGATGGAATGTAACTAATTTGATTTTCGAATTATTTAATGTAACTAGCCTCCCCCCACACACGCTGAGATGTTAGAACTAGATCAGATGAGAGAGCAGCAGCCAATATCCTGTCATCACAATTTTTGGAGGTGAACCCATATACTGTTGTATCATCGGCATAGAAATTCACAAATGAGTATACTCTTGGACAGATCATTTATGCAAAGTAAATAGAGGTTTGGTCCCAGAAGTGACCCATGGAGGACGCTAAGCCCCCAGAAATCTGGCTGTTAATTACCTTCAGGGATCTACCCATTAGGAAGGACACAATTATTGAGAAGACGCTTCCAGTGGTTCCGTAGCAAGAGAGCTTCAACAGAAATCCCTCATCATGGCAAAGAGAGACCCCGCCGGAGACTACTGCACTGTCCAAAAACCTTTCACAAAGTGGCAGTACAATAGCCTCGATATTATACACCTGCTGATAGCATAGCCTCCGTCGAAGTTCGGATCCCTGACTATCGGGCGGATAACGACAAAACCTGGAAAACGTTTACCCAAAAGCGTACTGAGGCAAAGTGGCGCGCTGGGCCCGTATTCATGATGGCACCCAGTTTTTGGGCGGAAAAATATAAATGAAATACCTTTAATAGCGTTGATTACTACATGAAAAACAACAAATTAAAAAATTAGCTGAACAAACGTTATCATATTTTAACCTTTCGACTCCTTGCAGATGCAAAGTTACTAATAACTTGGTCAAAGTCTATCTTTTCCATGGTTTCATGTTCAATTGAAATGAGAGATAAATTGGATAAACGATCTTGCGACATACTCGTTCTCAAGTGACTTTTAATGAACTTCACTTTTGAGAAGCTTCTCTTTGCAGTAGCAACAGAAAATGTGAACGTCAGAAACAACAGTAGATCAATCACAATATTTGGCACTGTTTCTTGAACTTGTCATCGATAAATTCATCTCAGCTGTTCGATAGCCGATGATGTGGTCAACATGGTCATGTCCCTTTTATAGGATCAAGATCTTATATCATTCGTGAAAAACCCAAATTACAGTATCCAACTTTAATAATACAACAACACAATCTGATTGGCTGAAAAATTTTGATTGGCTGAAAAATATCAATCATGTGTTGTCAACTACGTCCGAATGTACCGACCCTATTTTGAGCCTAGCGAAAATACGTTTACGCCAACGAATCTGGAGCCTACCACGTGACGCATGTTGTGTATATTAACGACACAAATATCAGCAACTGATAGTGAAGTGGGAAACTCCTCTCCGGAACTATACCCCGCACGTGTTACTACTATTCTTAATTTCAGACTATACGCTAACATTCTTTTAACATTAAAACAATCTGCATCGCTCTTTCAACACAAGCTAACTAAAAACATATATCAAAGAAAGAAAACCCAGTTAAAACACGAAGTAAGTCCACTTCATTCACACAATTTTCGTAAACCTCAAAACTGCTTAATTTCAACAAAATTATACTGTATTAGTATTATACAATCTCATGTTCACAGGTGTTATTCTACAACTTAAGATCTAACCATAACATTATTAAAAATCAAATCCAAACATACAAAGACATTTGAATGTTTTAAACAACTTTTTCAACAAATGTTTTTACCTTTTGTTATATAAAAATTTCTATTTATTTTATAAAACACTCTTGAATATTATTGTTCTCTTGTTCATTATTTCGTTGCATTTGCGATAATAAAAATGCATAGGGAATTATTGACGTCTACGGATCAGCGCGCAAGACTTCCCCCCCTACAAGTTCTACTTTGGAAGCTGCCACTAAAAAATCCCTAACTCGAAGAATTTTCAAAGGAAACCTTAGATACGTCTAAGTCAGAACCGTATTCGCTAGAATTTAAAATTTTCGCTTCAACTCGCCTTCAGCATCTTCAGGATTGTTTGCGATGTTAATCAAACGAAGACAGTTTGCAGATGAGACATGGAGTCAAATCGTGCTTTCAGTTCATTTACAAGTCGATCATGACATTCATAAATATTTCTCTTTACTTCCTGCACAAGTGTTTCACATACATCATCTTCCTTTTCCCCCATGTAGCTTTCTCTTTGTTTTACTTTGCTTAACCGATTCAGATACCCGCCTGTTCCCGTTTCGGTTAAAGAAAATTTTGGTCGCATCCATGTGTGTTACACACATATCCAAACCAAATACGAGGTTTTTGAAGTTTCTTTTGAATGAGATTTATTTGTCCCAGAATTTCTTCCCAGTAAAACAAATATAACATGGAGAAGTTTTCAATTGAAAGCAAAATGATTTGTGCATCACCTCTCGCTCAAAGATTTTCTGAAGCTGGGGTTAATAAAACTTCTCACCGGTGATTGGAAGAGGAGAAAAGTATATAGAGTCTCTCAGTCACACTGAAAAATGTAAGGGCACTTGTGTTTAAAACTGAGGCATGAACACCGCATAAATTCAGACTATGATTAGACATGGCACAAATTTAGCTTTCCCATTCATGTTTCGTAGAAGACGTTGAACACCACCATGAACTCCAGCCATACTAACCGAACTATCAAATCCCATCCCTCTACATTTTTGAAATCAAGTTTCTCTTTCTCCAGTCGATCCAAAATCATCATCTTGATAACATAAGCTGTCTTCTCATGCTCAGTGATAAAACCAAGAAATGATTCCCGTACCTCTTCTTCTTTGTCTTCAACAACGTCATATCAACAAATGAAACTCATCTGAACAGTATGAGAAATTGCCGGCGTAATTTCTTTTTAACCTTCCAGCATTATGAAAGATGGTAAAGGAAACTAAACTAATAAAGAAATATTTAATAACAATTTATGTATTTCCATCAGTTCAACCGGTTATTAAAAAAAATATTCGTGTTTTATAATAAAGTTTATTTTTTTAAAAAAATAAACATTAAAAGTCAATATTAAATAATTAAATTTCTGACTTAATTTTTTTATTTTTTAGAGAAACAAATCGTTAATCTTTTTGCGTTTCTACTATTCGATGAAAAAAATAATTTGGATCAATTGAAGAATCTCTTTCCGTTAGACGTACTTGAGGGGATTCTACAGTTGATTTGGAATCAAAATTCTACAGTTGATCCTAAATTAATATTTAAAATACAGTGTAACCCTGATATAAGAGAGTTTTCGGGACCGGAGAATAAGTATCTTATATCCGGGTTTCTCTTATATCCGGGTTTGGTCTATTTTGTTTACATTAACACAGGCTCTAATTTGGGACCAGAGAAAATCTCTCATATCCGGGTTTCTCTTATATCCAGGTCTCTTATATCCGGGTTACACTGTATTTTAAAAATCGTTCCGAAACGCTTTAAAGCTTACTATTTGAAAATTTAAAAAATCTTAACTTACCTTTTTATATTAAGATTCTTAGTTTGTAATACTAATATGAAAAGTTAACTAGATTTCATTTTTCTGAAAATGTTTAGTCTAAAATTTCTAAAAAATGTTAAATTTAATGTAGAAGGTTGTTATTTTCACATAATAATTCTAAAATAGTGATTTTATGGAAAATCTATTAAAATCTTTGACGAGCGTGATATTCATACAGTTTTCGAACTTTGAAAATTGCAAGTTTAGTTAAAACATTCGAAATGTAAACAAACTTTAACTCGCGTATATTTCTGGTTCTACTTTAATACGAATGATTTTCTTTATTTCAAAAAATCTCCAATTTTTTCTACGAGAAGAACCATTGAAAAGAAAAAATAACATTCATTTTTAACAAGTTTCAATAACCTACAGTTGATCAATCTGGGAGGAGATTCTACACTTGAGTTAAGTTGCGATGGAGATTTTACAGTTGTCTGTGGGGATTCTTCAACTGATGTTTTATATCAACGTTTTCCAATGAAATTGGCTATCTTCAAGATCCGCACTCCCGAATTTTTTAGCTTTATTTAAGCAATGCCGTCTTCAAATTATCAGCAGGAGTAATTCACGTAGCTCTTTTGATTTGCTTTTTCCGGGAAAATAAACTTGTTTTTCATCTAAATTCTTAAATAACTTTCTTTAACAATAAATTAATTTGAGGATTTTTCAATAAATATATATATATCAATGAACCCTTTTAATAATAAATTTTGAAACTATTTTTAATAATGAATTGAAAATAAATCAAACATTATTTCCTCCTTCTGCTACTATTAAGTGAGCATTCCTTAAAAAATAATCTGAAAATTTTGGGATTGCGTATGTTAAAGATAAACAAATCAGTAAACTGTTTTTTTTTTTTTTAATAAATAGTTTAGACTTCTTTCATAATGGCATAGCAGTTATGTTGAAAAAATAATGAGGGGTTCGTTATTGTGCAGGAACCGCCAAAATAGCCTCCTCCTAATTTTAAAATTTAAATGAAGTATGTTTTGTTCTAAACTGTTTTAATTATTAAAATAAAAATAAAAAAGAATTAAACTTACGTTTTGAAGTTAACAGGCTTTTAGCAAGGATAACTGGTCAGTGCAATGTTGTGTGCAGGTGTTCTGAGTGTAAATGGTGGTCTGTTCCAGAATTAGCACCACAGACTCAGAAAATATATTATGGGTAAACATCTTTGGGGCAATAAAACAATAAAACCCAAATATTTCTTTAAGCACATATGCGTTATCATTTACTATCAAAATCATCTATAATCCTTATTTTAATTCAATGATTTTGCTCTAATCTAATCAGTATGTTAAAAAATATTGGAAACTTCAACTAATCAAATTATTAATTAAACATATTAATGATAATTCAAATATTTTTAAATTTCATGAACAATAATGAAAAATACAAACTATAATTTAACAAAAACATTTGAAAAAATGCGATACTTTATTTTTAATTTTAATTTTCCGTCCAAAAGACAACTGGTTTGGAAAGAAGCGCAACTTAAACAACTTAAAAAAACAAAACAAAAAAAAACAATTTTATTTCTTCATAATTATAATTTAAAAAATCTTAAGGCTTCAAAAAGAAGACGACTTTTCTTTATCAAGCAACTTTAATCTGAATGAAAAATCGTTCGTAATTTTTTTTCATATATTAAAATCTCGGAAAATATGTTATCCTACATTGGGAAGTTTTAATCATTTATTTTAGATAGATTAAATAAATGTTTAATTACAAATATTTCATCTTAAACAGAAGGATTCGAAGACTTTCAAAATTCACTGTAAAATTTTAAGTGAATAAAATAAATTGCATCAGAGGAAATTTGTTTTTGGATCAACCCAAAGAAAAAAAATTGTTTTTAAAACTCCACTAGAAAAACACTCGGTATAAAAATTCTTTTCTGAGTTTTTTAATAACAAAAATAAATTTTCAAATAACTTTTTCAGGGTGTTCACATCGTAAATTTAATATTTTTTTTTATATGTGGTCTTCTCTTTTTAATCTTTCTAGAATTGTTAAAATTATTTTTTTATTCAAATGACCAAACACTACAATCCTCCTGTTAAGTGATGAAGAAATATTTTCTCAAGGTTTTTTTGAATCAAAGAAGATATTCATTATAAAATTATTTTATTAATGAATCAATTACCAAACATTTCATTAAAATTCAACATATTCACAATTGATTTTGAAATCATTTAAAAAATAACCTCTGAAATTTTGTTTTTATTAAAAATATTAAATTAAAACGATCCAAAAATATTCAGGTCGCTTATAGCAATACAAAAAACATGGGGGAGGGCGGCAAATGTTGTTGGTTGTACAAAACAAAATATACAATAGTGAGCATGTCTCTTGGAATGTCCTGGTGTGGTTTTGTAGTTTCAGCAAGCGGTCGCTCACAACAGGGCCAGATCAAGATACCGGCATCTCAGACAGTCGTCCGAGCTTATTAAAAGATGAGATCGCCAACAGGGCGGCATGTTATGTGTTTGTGAACTTCTGAACAAAAAGGAATGAATGTAAAAAAAAAAAAAAAAAAAATTGAATTAAAAAAAAAGAATATTAGATTTCTATTTTGAAACACCATAACATAAAAATGAATGATCGAGTCTTCAATCTTTTTCACCCGCAATATGCCTCCCTCACAAAGTCTTGCTGAGGGCCCTAGGCCCTACCCCCCGGGTTCCTCTTTAGTCCGCCACTGTGTCTACCTTAATAAAGCTATTCTTTAAGATATTCCAGTATTAAGATAATTGAATGATGTTAATTCCTTTAAACTCAGCGACAGTTCATTACCTTGTCACTGTCTACTCTGACTGAAAAATGTTGTGTTAACTACTCGGGCGCATCTGATGAGATATTTCACAATAAATTTCTTTGTTTTAAATGTTTTTACGCTAACCGTAAATCAAATAATTATTTAAGACAATTCGTAGAAAGATAATGAAGGCAATGAAAGCAAGTATTATTCTAGGGTAGCTGATGAGATATTTCGCTGACACAGCGTCATACAAAAGTGACAAATGTTTCAAATGATTATAGCCTTAAATCATCATGAAACTGGGACTTGCTTCTTTTTTTTTTTTAATCGGAATCACTCAAAGAAAGGCAATGATACAATTAAAACACAAGGCTGTGGAAGAATTAGGAACAGAAACATTAATGATGTGCAAAAAGAGAAGAGAGTAATCAGGTGGAGAGTAGATAGCGATTGACATTGCATTTAAACTTTTGCAGATTAATGTTGGCGGAAAGCATGGAGCCGGAACGGAGTTCCACAATCGAGAAGTGCGAGAAAATAAACTGCTAGCATAGAATTTATGGCTATATCTAGCCACTTTAGTGGTGCGCTTAAATTAAAAAACTCTAGATACCATAGCGGTCGATCGAACAATTACCATGAAAGGGTTTATAGAAAAAAACATAGAGAAACAACCTTAGGGCGGTGGGAAAGTGATTGGACCTGAGCTGCCAGATCAGGACCAATAATATTGCAGCTTCTTCTTTGGATTTTATCAAGGAGCTCAAGGTAAATTGCAGGGGCACCAAACCATATATAGCAGCAATATTCTAAGCATGAACGAATGGTAGACTTATATTCGAAAAAGAACTCTTCCTATCCATCAAATAATAATACCAATCAATATTTAAAACTTGAATTATATGATAATAATCATTCTTTCATGTTGTCTTCGAGTATTCACATAGTCAGAACAAATAGTTATATATGTGAAAGGCGAACATTTAAGCAACATGGAAGTTTGAAGGAAAATAGACATTCAAAGAAACGTATACTTACAAACAGAAAGAGCAGATGTAATTTCTAGAACACATAATGAGGAAAGAGTGCCTGGGGACCGCAACACACGCAGGGCGCATTGAAGGCAAGAGAAGTAGGGGAAGACGGCGAGTAAGCTATTTAACAAGTTTGTGTGAATGGATTACAGAGCAAGGTCAAACAGGAAAGCTAGAGAGGCAAGAGTTACTTCGAGCAACAGAAGATAGGAGGCTGTGGAGGGACAAAGCATATTAATGAAATATATATTCAATGATTTATTAAAAAATTCATTCTCACATACGCCTACTGTAAAGCAAATATTAAAACCTAAATATGTCAGGCTATTACAAGTTGGTTTGATCCTCACTGTGTGCCTGTGCACCGTGCCTTTCTGCAAGATGAAGCTAAGATTAAGAAATATCTGCGCTCGCTTGCTGACATAGATTGCAAGCTGGTTTCACGAGCCGTTACTAGAGAGTTGATACCCATGTTTACTTCGCTTAGCCTTGAATAGTGCGAGGTAAAATAAAGGAGCCTCACAAAAAAAAAAAAAAAAAAAAAGGAAATTTTAGATTTGCTCTGTGATGAAAAAAATTAGCTTATAAACAAAAATTAACTATATATTTTACTATATGAATGAACTAACAAAATTAACTAACATATACTTTTTAAACCATTTGTTGTTCCGGGATGCTGCAGTTGTCAAATTTGCAACACGATGTGATTGTTCTCTTTAAGAAAGAACATCCAATAAAAAAATACCAAGAAATTTTGCGAGAGTTCTTTAGTTTGAACACCACATCTAACATTTGTGTTTTTGTTCTGTTTTATCTTATTAAATTTCTATTCTTTGCATTTGATTCAAATAACTGGAATAATAATTTCAACAATTAAAGAAACTATAAGAAATTTCATGTTTTTTTGTGGGGCACCCTCTAGTAAAGAAATGTTTTATCATATAATTATGAGATATATGCAAAAAATTTCAGCTTTAAATAACAACTGTTTTTTACTTATTTTAAAAATAATGTATGCTGGGAACATTTTCATACAACTAATACATCTTTCTTCATACATTCATTCATTCACTCTTTCTTCTTTTTTCTTTCTCTTTTAACATTTTAATTCGTCTTTCATTCCAACAAATCCTTTCGCATTAAACCTTACAGATTCTTTCCTAGTTCCTCCCTTCTCTCAGCACCCAACCTAACCCTAACTCGTAAATGACGCCCCCTGTTAATTAGGCAATAAAAAACTGTGGCCTGCATTAATCCTTGGGTCTTGAGGCCGACATAGCCAATCAAGATAATTTGCCTGATATTTTGCACAAGAACTCCATACATCCCCTAAAATTGGTGAGCTCCACCCCTGTGTCCCCCCACCTCGGGTAGGTTCAGCAGTTTGGACACGGGGTTTTGACATGGAACTGCCCTAGCTTGTACCTCTTCATGCCTTATTTCTTGCGCTGCATTTCGCTGCCATGAAGGAATTCTGGTTATGCGGGGGATGAGACGATGCTAAACTATAACAGACCAAATAAACACATATGTCGAATTCAAAGGCTAAAGGCTCATCTTGTAGTTGATAGATTTAATCTTTGATTAATTCAGCCTAGTTTCTCTCGTTTTCATTGAAGCAAATAAAATCGTTATGTGGTTACATTGACTTTACTTTAACTTGGCCTCTGTGGTAATAAAATAATCACATCCCATCTCCCCTCTCGCTCGTAACCATCCACTATAATAAAATAAACGTTTTCAGCACTAAAGCAGAATTAGTCAAATAAAACTGAATTAGTCAAATAAAACTGAATTAGTCAAATAAAACTGAATTAGTCAAATAAATCTTTATAAGCTTCTACTTAGAATTGCATATTACAGCCTTAAAAAGAGATTTTTAACTGGACGTTTTTTAATACTAATGTTCACATAATACAAGAAAGAAAATAGAATGTGACTGTTAACGGCGTTTATGTTGAATGGTGTGTGCCAAAGAGGGGGTGGTTGGAAGTTAAGAGCCTGGGGATAGAGGACAGATAACAATTGATATTAACTTGAAGTGAAAATTGCCGTGTTTAGACACGTGTCCACTCGAAATTCGTGGGAAAAACCTGTCTGAGTGGAACTTTCTCTTTAAATTTGGAATACGGAGGAAATGAAGCTGATTCGGTTCTGTGAACGCAGCATGACATGTTCGAATTATAAAGATCTGAAATTTTTTAGTGGGTGCATTATACATTTATTCTATGCACTGTATTTAAAAAAAAAACGTTTATATTTATTCTGCATCTTTTCTTTATAATTCATAGTTCATATCGAAAGTTGTTAATACATTTTCCATATGCAAAATAAATATTAACGGCATTTTTCAAGATCAAGCATTTCTTTCTCATTAATCACTAGAAATGCCAGCATAGGGAAAAAAGTACTATGATTCATTATTTAAGCATACACACAAATAGTATCCTGGGTAAGACGATATATTACATCCGCGTCCTGGGTAAGACGATAAACTGGGTCCAACAGCAAGGCCTCTGATCAGGAGGTTTGAGAAGCGTGGAACCACCTCTTTATTGCTGGTGTTTCCAGGTTTACCCTCACCCGGGGTGGTAACACCTATTAGATTCCAAACTATGGGCAAATAGTTAATCCCCAAACTGGGGTCAAAACAGTATGTAAATGTAAAAATAGGTTTAAATAACAGCAATAACATTTTTGGGGAAAAATTATTACCAGCAATGCATTATTACCAGCAATACATTATTACCAGCAATGCATTATTACCAGCAATACATTATTACCAGCAATACATTATTACCAGTAAAACATTTTTGAAGAAAAAAATTACCAGTCATATATTTTTGAAGAAAAAAATATTACCAGCAATACATTTTTGGAAAAATATTACCAATAATAAAAATCTTGTCGGCATCAAATAACTCATTAATGTTGATATGCCGTTAATCAATCAAACCAAACCAAACTACATACACATACACAAACACACATACCTTTATTTCGTTTTTGGAGCTGATGAAGCCTATAAAGGCAAAACACGTAATCAAATTTACTTTCCATGAAACGTTTTCCATTTGTCAAATTTCTTAAAAAACTTTGCCAGAATTCTGCACCCTATTTTAAAACACGCACGCACACACACACACACACACACACACACATACACACGCGCGCATATATATATATATACATATATATATATATATATATATAAAACATCAGTATATTAGTCTCTATCATTTGATGGAGAAGTTTCTTGGCAGAGATTTTTTTACTAAACGATGCTCCATGTTACACGGAAACACTTGGATAACAATATGGAAAACATGAGATCTTGGACAAAGCGGAATGAACTGTATCCCTAACCGTATTATAAACCAATTTCCATACAAAAAGGCGGCAATGGAAGGAAATCTTAGACACTTGGTTTCTGACAGAGACCAACACGATTGATTTAAATATGTACGGAACATTATCAAACCAAATGAAGGTAGCACTCAATGAAAAGCGTCAGGAATTTTTTTAAAAAGGCATTAAATTTCATCATGTTAACGCGACACTGACTGGTGACCAACAGAAATTGTTACAGCTTGACTGGAAAGTTTTTATTTCACCGACGTATTGAATAGGTTTGAATTTGTTCCAGATTTTGCGGAATTATCTTCACGAAAAATGTTTCAGTATCTTAAAGAAAAACATTTTTTTCTTTTTTGCTGAGCAATATAAAACGTAGCGGGATGATGAAAATGCGCATTTGCCTAAGAGATGGAAGAAAACTGTAAACTCATCTTAAATAAAGTTAATTTAAAAATGTTACATCACTCATTATATTGGGTCGGAACAAGAGTTCGTAGCGTTTTTAAGTGAATTTCAAAAACCATATTTAAAACTATGTACATAGATTTATTCAACCACTATGCTAATTTGTTCCACAACTTTTTGCTATCTTTGAAGCAGCTTTATGATACCATTTTCCAATGAATTGGCATCTTTCTTGGTGACAACCTAAAGTGTTTTTTACAGACTTCCCTAGAATTAAATTCTTCCCATTAAGAATGTCAGACATCAACATAAATGGTTTTGGTTGATTGATTAATTAATTCAGTCATTCATTTTTACGGCTTATCAACCCTTTGCAGGTTATTTAAGGCAGAAAATATTTTTAGATTGTAAGAATCTTTTGAGATAATAATGGATTAATAATCAAAATATTGCTAATTAACACACAGCTGTGGGAAAAATAAGTGAATTCAGATCTTCCCCAACGGTATTTGCGCGTATGTGAAAAAAACGAACTCAAAGGGAATTGAAACTCGACTCTCCGATTTCCAGTTATCCCTTGCACCACTCGCACATCCAAGCTTACAGCTCCTGATATTCCGAAACGGTCACTCATCTAGGTTATGACCAAGCTCGATGTTGGTTAACTTCGGTGATCGTATCTGAAGCGTTGTTTCAACGTGATGTGGCCGTAAGCCTCGACATAATTTGTTATCCGAAGTTGAATAAGGAAGGATGCTGCACCAATTTTTGCTGAGTTTGCAATGAGACGTGTGAGGTCTGGCTTTGTCTTCTCGGAAGACGAAACCCTTCTGATTGTTCAATTCTGGATGCTTCCCATTGATTGCAATCTTTAATTGGTTCATTTGTGAATAGTATTTGTCTGAATTCAATGTTTGATTTTAATCTCATCAGTTAAACAGAATCACCTTCTCGGCAGCAAAAGTAGTGGTTGACGTCAGCTCAATACATTTTACATCGTCTGTGGTCGTTCTTTTCAAAAAAGGGTCGCTTTCCTTATGGTTGAGTAGAGAATCTAACAGGTAAACGTGGTCCATTAAAGTTTCCATTTAAATCGTGAGGCACCAAAACATCGTAGAGATTCACGTATCTATTTTCAAATGTTTTAGAACGCTTATCTCTATAATAAACTCGAATGTCAGTGTATCACTGTGTCACACTTTTTCAACTTTACTCCTAGAGACTGTAACCCAACATATCATACGATTCTGGAATCAGGCCGACTCTGTGAGTAAATTAAAAACATTCCGAGTCGGATCCAGACCTGCAATCCTGAAATTTTGGATTCCTAATTCCTTTAATTACTGCCATTGTTTTCGGTGAATTTCTTTACGCAGTTTTTTGCGACGAATTTTTTGATACGATAACAGTTTTTATAATTTGGAAATAAATTTGGTAATAATGGAAATTAATTTCGACATCCAGTCACCCATGAAATAAAAATAATTGTTTATAGAGAAAGTAAGGACCTACCTACATAAAAATCTTTATATTAATTGGTGACAGAAGAATTATCGTTGAAATTTTAAAAGGTAAGGTTAAATATTAATGCAATACTTAAATGCAGCGAGCAATTTTGAGTTCTGTCGGTTATTGCTACCTATTACATCTACTCTTCCTTAATTATTGTAGTAAAAGCCCAATCAAGGGCCCTCCGTAGAAGTTAGCTTAAATGCCGCCCGATAGCAAGTATGAGATATGTAGAGTTTATTTGCGTGACCAGTGTTGTTTTATTATTACTGAGCGTTTCTATTTAATTATCAACGATTGATAAAAAACAAAAACACATTTAAAATTCACAATACACACACATCTATATTTACACGTTTTTGAACTATTATCCTCATCTTTATTGTCATTGTATGCTCCAGCCTTCTTCTGATGAATTCATTGAAATTTGGAGCTGAATCCTTTTTTTTCGTCCACCTAGGTAGATTGTTCTAGTGCCATGATTTTTTTTTTTTAGATATCTGAGTTTCAGTTATCTCCCTTTAGTAACTGAACTCTCCAAGTTTTTGTTCACCTCTGTACTGATTTTTTTTTTTTAGATATCTGAGTTTCAGTTATCTCCCTTTAGTAACTGAACTCTCCAAGTTTTTGTTCACCTCTGTACTGAACTCGATCTTTGGGTCAAATCACTGGATTATTTCAACCAACGCTTTTATCCACTGGACCATATGTCCTTGGAGATAGCAGTATGTGAATTTTTTTGACTTGTAATAACAAAAAATGTTATATAAGCTTTCGTAAATATGGTTACTGGGAGATTGTAAAATGAGCTGAGGTAAAAAATGATTACTGCGACATTAGTTTTATAAGTGAACAGTGGTGAAAAAAGATTTGGAGAGTTCAGTTACTAAAGGGAGATAACTGAAACTGACATATCCAGAAAAGGCATGGCACATGGAACTAGAGAAAATCTACCTGGGTTGGCGAAATAAAGGGTTCCGTTCAAAATTCTAATGAAGAAGGACGGAGTGAGGACAATGCAGATAGTTTAAATACAAACGAATCATATAGAAAAGCGCGTTGAAATGGCACGTATTATAATAGGTATATATTCTATAAAATTCAGTCACGTTCGAAATGAAATCACAGTTGACCTAGCATAGAAATAAATACTCTATGGAGCAATTAATAAATATAGAAGATGGATATCAAGGCTTCTACAGCAGTAGTAATAAAAGAGAAGCGTGATGATAACTTTATAAGCAGCAGGAATATTAGGTTTAAGACTCCAGGTACTAGACTTGGTATTGTCCCACGGGATTTATATATATCGATTGAAATGTTGGCTCGTAATTTTGAGTTCAATCCCTGAAGAGCTGGTCAGTGCAGATTTAGATTCAGTGGAAAACTGCATTCCTAGGAACTGCCACTTAAATTGTAGCAAACCACCTACATTTTCTCTGTATTCCATCGGCGAGAAGTAAGTTCAACTTGAACAGCTTCTTCCCGCGAGCCACTGTTCTGTGGAACCGATTACGAAGAGAGTGTTTTCCTGATCGCTACAATCTTAACCTGATCAAGTCTAGACTTAATTTTTATCTTCTCTTCTTATGCGTATAAACTGCCTCAACGTAACGCTCTACTTCGAGAGGCTCCCGGGTCTTATACACAGTGAACATTACTGTAAAAAAAAAAGAAACGAGGCAAGCGAGAAGTACTAAAAAAATAAAACGACATAACACTAGACATGGACAGTAGAAAAGGAACAGTCCAGCCTCGTATATTAAGTAAAGTGTTCAGTTTAAAATTTCCTGGTGGTTATTTGGCTCGAAGCACCTGTGAAGGCCGGAGAGCAAAACGATCGAATCGTTATGATGAAACAAAGTGGGGATATTAGCTCAAATGTAAATAACGTAAATATTAACTCCTCATCCCAGAAGTTAGGACAAAAAAGAAACAGGTATATTTTTTATATAAATTACAATATACATGCATATTTCTATAAGCCCGTTACAACGAGTGATGGATAAAATTTCGTCTAAATTGCGCAAAAATGAAAATGACACTGACTTCTCATTTTCTATATTAAAAAAAAAAGTTACAATTACTGGCCAGATATACATTTTGCTTTTCCATCAAATTCTGTTTTGAGATGATCGTATCGCTAGTTATCAAGCAGTAGAATGATATATTTTTTTCTGAAATCAAGGCATGAACAATCTCTTCCCTGTTTGTTTTATCATTTCTGTGAACTTTTTTATGCTTTCATGACATGCACTTACTTTTTCTTCTTGATTTCAATATCCCTTCTGGCAGCAATATTTATTCCAACTCTAATCTAGGAGTTGGACGTTTGTAATGACTGAGCGAATAAATAATGTCGGTAGAATACTCTGGTTTTATGTGAAACTGGTATTTACTCACGCACCGCCTTTTACGGTGACGGGAAAAGGCACAAAGTAGGCTTAGTGTGGGGTGCACAAGCCCATGCACCTAGGCTAAGGCCAAAGGTTGCCTGGTCCCAGCAACCAACGTCGCGTTGGCGTCGATATTCCAACGATTTCCTCTTTGGTGCAATGTGGGAGGTGCTGCCGGAGGTTTGATATCTCTGAAACCAAACATCTCTCATTAATTTTTGTGCTCTGTTCAAAGACAAAGACACAAGATGAGAGATATAATATAGCCTGGCTTTTATGACATGCACTTATTGGTGGCTAACAAACATATGTGAATCGCTCTTGTCCACATCTCTTAACCTGATGTTTTGTTTTGTAAAGACAAATATTAAGCTGAATACAAGAAAAATATCAAGTTGCTCGATTTTGAAACAATGATTCAATTTTCAAATTTTGCACAAGAAAGACGATATTTACAGATTGCCTTATCTATGTGTGTATCTTAGTATGCTTATTCCTATCTATCTATCTATCTATCTATCTCAGTTTATACATATTTAATTTTTTTCTTAAGACAGTGGTATATATCTTATTCATAAAGCAATTAAAAGATTGTATAATTAAACATATTAGTTTTATTGTATTTTTTAATTTACGATTCAGAGCAGATTTTCGGTTTCTTTTCGAAAAGAAAATTGATGGTTTAAATCATTAAACCGTACAGAAATTAATTTATCGAAATTTCATAAAAATAAATAAGCGGGAGGTACCAAAGTAAAAAAAAAATAATATTTTTACCATGATTTTCTAAAAAAAAAAAACATTTCAATCGTTTGTGAAGTTCTGAATGTTTCATTAAAGGTCGACAATTACTTGAATATTGCACGAATTTCCAAATCTATGTTTTCTTCATCGCAAAAAAGACGCTAAAGTTGCCTATACCAATTCAAGGTCAGCGGTTGAAAAGAAAAAAAAAACAATTTAACCAAAAGGTTTTAAAAAAAGATTAAAAATATAAATTAATAATAATAAATATTTTGGTATTTCTTAATGAAAATATAAAGATTTTGACGATGAATAATTTGGAAATTATTTCATCAGGTACTCACATATTTCGCGAATCTTTAGGAATACCTGTATAAACAGGGTGCGATGGATAAATTGCCGCCTAAATTACGCAAAAATGAAAATAACACTGACATCTCAATTTAAGCAATATATGTCCTAAAATGATACAAAAATATCTTGAAATACTAAATAAAATCGCCATTGGCTTCAACCACGACCTCCAAACGACTTCGAATCTTCTACAACTCTTCTGGGCGGTGTTCTTGCTTAACTTGGTGAATGCTGCCATAATCCTTACCTTCAGTTCATCTTTGGTGTTACAAGAAGTTTTGTTGGTCTCTCGCCCAACTATGCTCCACACATAATAATCAAGAGAGTTGGAGTTTGGGGAGATTAGGTGGCCAGATATAAGTGATGATGTAGTCGCAGAATTTGTCTGACAGCCATGGCGGGGTTCTCCTGATGATGTGGCATGGTGCAAAGGCTGTTGTCAGACCTATAATCTTCCAGCAGCCGCCCACTTGACCCAGGGTAGCACTACCTCCTCGTGTTGAGTCTGATGCCCTGTAGGAAGATGAATGGAGACATAATGTCGCCATCACTAATGATCACTCAGAACATCATAATGTTGACTTGATATATCATCCATTTTTTTCCGAATCTTCTTCACTGTCCTCAGATTGACACCCAAACATTATGAATTGTTCGTATTGGAACTTCCGGCGTGAATACCAACAGTAGGGCATGCCGTTTCCAAATTTCTCGCAGAGTGAATTATGTCATGGCGCTTTTTTTCTCACAGACGGTGCCCAACTGACTTTGCTATACTGTACAGTCGACAAAATTGAAAACAAACAACGCGCATGCGCGAAATTAAAAAAATATAAAATGGCGACCATTTATCTCTCGCGTCCTTTATATCACGATCTGCCATTCTATGTCTATAGAATCAAACAACTGTGTATTTCAATTGTAAGATATCTTTTCCCCAAAGAACATATTATTTCCTACTTCCTACTATTACATTAATATTGAACACTGCTTTCGTTAACTCTCTACCTAGAGTGGCTCTTGAGTTTTGTATTTGTTGAACACGAGTTGTAAAATATAAACTCTGGTCTTAACTTTCTGACTCCCTTCAAAAAATAATTCTTCGTTCTTGCATGTGAATTTAACAGAGTATCCATGAACCCAATATGACCTTAAAACATCTATACTGCGATTACCAGCAGGTCCTTTGACTGGTGTAAGATACATAACAAAGGTTTTGCTGAACGAACTGTTTGGCTTAGCGCATCACAAGAATGCAATATTAGATTGAAATCTGCTGTGTTTTCTGTCAGATATTTCCGAAACCACACTCGTTCTTTGTTCTAACGCGCATTTTCCTACCGAAAGATGCCACTGGATGTTGACATTAAAGGTTGTACGAGGAATAAGTTTTTGACTGTAGATATTGATTTTCATATGTCTTGTGACGGACCTTCTGCTATAAACAGCAAGGATCGATATACTGTGCTTTGTGACGCATTTCTTCCTTCGTCTTGATTAAAGCTATAAGCAATATGATCCTTTTGTTAACTCGTACTTGACGGGAAATCCTACGTCTACTACTTGCATCGTTAATCCTTTGTCGCCCAGTGTCTTGTCGGCTGTTGGTAATCTTTCCTTTTCGAACAATTGACGATTGGTGCTAAATGCATTTAAATTCTTAACTGAGTAGAAACTAGAAAGAACTATGTTTAATGTACACCATCATTCAGAGTACTTTAGTGTCCCACCAAAAACACCCACCCAGGCAATTCATAGAGCAATATTGTTCTTAATTGTGATCGCAACTTTTTTCTACAACTACACCCTTGTGCAAATTAATTAAAACAATTTTCCCAATGAAACATGACCCAGTGCACATGTTAATACTTTGTATGTCCACGAAGTCGTTCCTAACAGATTGACCACAGATTCTCGATTTGATTTAAATCAGTAGAGTTTCCGGGCCAATCTATAATACTTTCATTTACTCACTGGTAAGGCTCGCCAGTGTATTCGTGAAGCGTTACAATATTCGTGCGCTTCCTTGGAGTAACGTCCATCGCAGACAATTACCGTAGGACAACTAATCGACAGTTGAAACAATAGTGTATAGGTGTGATAAAAATCTGATGCAATCACGGATGACATAATAATTTTCAAGGCCAAACAAATTCCATCATACACCCCGAAAATAGATTCATATTACTAATAATTGTTAGTAATAAAGATTCGGCCTCTGTCGTAGAGAGATACTGTGAAAACCCAGTGTAGTCTTTTCCCTGATTATGGTTAGCTGAGTAAATAGGTTAAGGCGCTTTGCCGATTGAAAAGTATTTGTGTACTTGCGTAACAGACAATTATTAATGTGTAGTGTGAATTCAAACTTTACAGGGTACCCCAAACTTGAAAACCTTATGCCACACTAAGTTAAAAAACATACAACCGATTTAACATATTACATAAAAGTCCTATTTCTATTTTTCGGTATTTTTTTTTTTAATTCGGGCGAGTCCATTTTTATCCGTATTGCCTTCCAGTATTTTTTTTAACTTTATGCTTTTGACAGCATTTGTTTTTTTTTTTAAATTTTTGTTGTTGTTGATAGGAGGGAATGTTTAATTTCTTTCCAATTTGCCGGATTTCATTTGTGTTTATATCATTATCGTCTGCCATGATTCAATTAGCCGCTGACAAGTCGCGGATGTAAGAGGCTAAAGACGAAGGTAATAGAATTACAAAGAAATAAATTTGCAGCGTCGGTAAGATTTTTATAAATAAGGAAAAGCCAACGTCAATAAGTAAAAAAAAATGGATGTAAAGTAAAGAGAAAAAATAAGGTTAATAACAAATCAAAATTGAAAATAATGTATAAAAAAATACAAAAGAAATGAAAGGCTAATATCAAGAAGAAAATGAATGAAAGATGAACGGGAAGAAGAAAAGAAGGTGGAGAAAAGATAAGGATGGAGGAGGAGGCGAAACAGAGAAAGAGAATGAGGAGAAAAAGAAAAGAAGTGGAAGAGGTGAGAAAAACAGAAAATAAAAAGAGAAAGAAGGAGAGGAGAAGGAGAGGGAAGAGAAAGAGGAAGAGGAAGAGGAGAAGGAAAATGAGAAGGAAAGGGAGTAGAAGATGAATAAAGAGTAAAAGGGAGAGAAGCGTGCGGAGAAGAAAAAGAAAAAAAATGTAAAATCGGTTTTATTAGAAGAAAGAAAACAATTTTTTTCCTTTTTTATTTTTACTAAAATGAAAAATAATAATGATAGCGACAAGTAGTAGTAGTAGTAGTAGTAGTAGTAGAAGAAGAAGAAGAAGAAGAAAACAAAGAAGGAAGTAGAAAATAGGGAGAAAACATGAAAAGAAAATTACGAAGTGAGATAAAGAACTGATAGTAGAATCCATTTATATATACAATATGCTAAGTGCATTTAAAAATTAGTGTTGCCTCTAATATCGTAAGGTCTGTTATATTTTCTGTAGCGGACTTATCTCACTTGTATTAGTGACGCCAGGTATCAGTGTCTTTATTATGATAATGTCGATCTGTCTGGAAAAGTTCCCAGGATATGAAAAGATCGATGTCATAAAAGAATGAAGTATAACATTGATAACTATTACTTTGCGGAGCAAACGCCCAGAAGGATGTTTTTAAAAAAATGTCTAGGGTCAACCGTTATCGATCCTTATAATATGCACTTTTTACTCTCAACCTTTCACTTCCTTACAATAACCTAATTCAGTGAAACTCTACCCTGAGTTTGGAATTCACTAAACAATAGTATAAAAAGAAATGGAAACATATTTGAAATATATTTAAAGACTCAAACCTCAAAATCTCATCATAGTAAAAATTTAACACCATACGCCGCTTTTTTTTTTACTACATTGGTGAACTATTATTATTATTATTATTATTATTATTATTATTATTATTATTATTATATTTCGATTTCTTCTATCGTCACACTACCTACCAAGTCCGTGAGAAGGCCTCAGGCAGGAAGTGGTGTGTTGCTATGGTTACATACCATGATTTGTTTTTAAAACTTCCATGCAGATTTTTTAAAATAGAGAAAAATATTTCTTGCTTAGAATGACACCCTTCGGCCCTATTAATAGCTCCTTATTTTCCTAACCACACCTTTGGATCTTTCTACCGCACCCACTCGGTTAGTAGTGCTCACTTTGGTAATCCCGGATATTAACCAACTGCATACAATGACTGGAAAGCATCCACCCATTTTATATTAACAAAAAGATGCCTAAGGCAATGGTGGCATAGTCTCCATTAAAGTAATCTCTTTTAGAAACTCAAGCAATTATTCCGGCGCCCATTACACTTTTCAAAAAAATTCCCTTTCAGGAAATCATCAGATGCAGTGTCGCGTTCTCCTTAATCTCGTCCATGATTTTTTAAAACGGCGATTTTAATTTGAGGAAAAGTCAGAAGCTTATGGGTGCCAACTCTACACTGTATGTAAAGGGGTGTGCTACAAGACGCGAATGATGCGATCTTCTGTTAGAAAACTGCAGATTGCATTCACTCAATCATTGTGAATACTACAGTACACTTAAAAGTGCCTCACTGTTGAATGAATAGCACCAGGGAAGAGTGATTGCGCATGCGCAGTAAGCTACCCTATGATGGCTGACCAAGTTACATCATTGCCGCTTAACGAGATATTCAACATGCCTGAATACGTTCCAGTCATACCTCGTACGTCCAAACCAAAAGCTCTCCCAGAAAATATAATTCTGTGGTTCTTTGAAATTCAAAGAGCTCACCCAGTCGTAATGAGGAAAATTCGTTTGTGGATATTGCTGGAGATCAATCACCAAATAGAATTAAATGAAAGAGTAAATCTAGAAAACAAGACGAACATCTAAACGAACTGCTAGTAAAAGCATCTGCATACGCATAAAAATTGAATTGTACAAGCACAGACAGATAGAAAGCGATGCGCCTTCATGTCGGATTTATTTAATCTTTACAGTGAATCAATCACGAGAGAACTGGAATCCCTACCAAGATTTATTACTTGTGGGCACAATCTTAACATCATGAGGCATGTAGATGAAACCCTGTTGTCAGAATAAAAATGAAAACAAGGCTATCAATTGTATGGAGTCAGAATGTAATATCAGCAGCAGCAGCAGGAGGAACAGATCAAGATGTGATCTACGAATAGGGGATTAGGGATGGCCGATTTTGGAACCCGTGCTATTGCACTCAATTTGAAAGTTGGCGTTTGACATGATAAATATCGATACAACATATTTTTTCCAAATTGTTAACATTTTTGAGGAAACGAGTTTAAAGATTAAGTTCAGGTTCAAAATCGCAGCGTTGGAATTTCATTCCGGTGATCAGTAAAAGCCTTATAGTACATCCTTATAAAATTTATAATTTAATAAAGCTTTATAAATTGTATATTGATAAAATGCATTACACGATCACATCATTACTAAATCATAAAGCACTTCATTTACTTCTGTTGAAACTTGACTAATGCATGGAATAATAATGCAACACAAAATGTACTTAGAACAAAATGTATTGAAACAAGAAAGTGTACACAATATTTACATATAGTCTTTTGTATATTCCTGGGAAGACCGTTCCTGGAGAATGTGTTGACTGAGTCGCAGTCGGGCAGAGTCTCTGGTTGAATCTCTTCATTCCTGTATTTATCAATCAACCCACGAGGATCGAATGTGGCACAAGGCCGTTTTAATGTGGGTATCCCCGAGCCCGTAGGCTCGGCCAAAAATATGGCCTTTCTGAACCCGTCTAGACGGGTTCAGGCCCTGTCAACCTCCCCGGACGAAACCTTGCCCTTCGGCAAAGTCTCGTCCGGGTTCCCCTCTGCTAATGCAGAGAGTTCGACAGTCGCCGAGAGTTTGTCTCTCGGTCTCAGAATCTCTTGATTCCTGTATTTATCAAACCACCCACGAGGATCGAATGTGGCACAAGGCCGTTTTAATGTGGGTATCCCCGAGCCCGTAGACTCGGCCAAAAATATGGCCTTTCTGAACCGGCCCAGACGGGTTCAGGCCCTGTCAACCTCCCCGGGCGAAACCTTGCCCTTCGGCAAAGCCTCGTCCGGGTTCCCCTCTGCTAATGCAGAGAGTTCGACAGTCGCCGAGGAATCTCTTGATTCCTGTATTTATCAATCCACCCACGAGGATCGAATGTGGCACAAGGCCGTTTTAATGTGGGTATCCTCGAGCCCGTAGGCTCGGCCAAAAATATGGCCTTTCTGAACCCGTCTAGACGGGTTCAGGCCCTGTCAACCTCCCCGGACGAAACCTTGCCCTTCGGCAAAGTCTCGTCCGGGTTCCCCTCTGCTAATGCAGAGAGTTCGACAGTCGCCGAGGAATCTCTTGATTCCTTCCCTCTCTTCCCGGTACCAACCATATTTATATGGTCGGTACTCCACTATGCAAATTAGGTGGATCCTACCACAACAACTTCAAAGGAAAATTATACTGAACAATTTAGGTATATTATGATGTAATATATTATACGGTGCCGTAGTTTTAATGTGATCTTCAATAAATAATGCAAATTTAAAATATTTTGTCTTATAATTTGTGCCCAGCAGTATTATGGTGTTACATATACTTTTATCTTTTGTTGGTTCTTATTAATTATGATCTAACAGATCTTCTTTATTGAGCAGCCTTTTTTTTGTAATCTTTTTTACAGTTTTTACTTATTTTCCATTCAATATATCTAATACAAAAGATATCAACTTTATTTGGATTTATCCTTCAAATAGTAAAAATTTGAAATCAGTTTGTTAGCAAAAACGTTTCAGCCATTGTATGCTTCAACTTTCTTCATGTGATATATAGTGGAATTTTTAACCAAACACTTTATTTTTTATTAAATGAGTTTGAAGATTAAGTTTAGGTTTAAAATTGCAGGATTGGAATTTCATCCCAGTGATCAGTGAAAGTCTTATAAAATTTAACATTTCCTGAAACGTTACAAATTGTATATGGACAAGATGCATGGCACAAGCACATTATTACTAAATCATTATGCCATTAAATAAGACCTTCGTTTACTTCAAAGGGAAATTATACCAAACAATTTAGCTATATTATGAGGTAATATGTTAAACAGTGCAATAGTTTTAATGTGATTTTCAATAAAGAATGAAAAATTTAAAATATTTTTTCTTATAATTTGTGCCTAGCAGTATTATGGTGTTACATATACTTTTATGAACTTCTTAAAAAGTGAAACATCACTCTGCACTGATGGGGGAGAGGGAATGTCAAAATCAAGTAAGTACAGAAATCTATGTGTATGTAGTAAATGGATTGGAATAACGAAAGATGCCTTCCAAAAGCCGAGCAAAGTATTAAGAAACAGGGAAATTTCATCAGAAACAACAACAAAAATTGTGATTAATTACTATGTATATAAAACCTTCGATGTGGTAGTGAATTTTGGAAAATTGCGTCATAGAGCAAGAGAAAACCTGAGGCAACATAAATGTGGTTCTACAGAAGGATGCTAAGAATATCATAGAGAATGTGAGCAACAAGAACATTTTAAGGGAAATGAAACAGAAAGGAGACATACATAGAATCAGTAAGTTGACATTTCTGGTATATATAATAAGCTTGAAGAATTTAAAACTCACTAGACATAGTAAAAGTTAAAGGGCAGAGGTCAACTGCGAGTAGTCTACCCAAAGAGTTTGAATAAATAGATGGAAGAAAACGGAATGGGAGGGATAGTAAAAAAGACAAATATTGTTTAAAGCTACTAAGAGTAGGAAGTATAGAGAGCCGTGATTGGTCACTCCCCGAAGGGAAATGGTATATAAAAGAGGAAGAAAAAAGACTGTAAAATTAAAGTGTCCGTTGTACCTTTCAAAACAATGTATTTGGAACCGTTTTGACGATTCTGGCAATAAGATTAAAAGACTTGGAAACCCGAGAAGAATTATGATTAATATCAGCGATAATACAGTAGAGAATACAGGCAAATCGAACAGGTTTGCTATCATTTAAACTCCGGTAGTAAACCAACAATTACTACAAGTGTAAGAGATATGATATTTAGGGTTAACTTCAGGGTTAATGCGAATGAAGAAACGGAGCGTACAGAAGGCCCCAAAGATGATATCAGCATTAAGAGTGGATCATTTAAAGTCCATATTATCTTTCTTTACATATAAAGGTGGAAAGATTTACAAAATAACAGATAAAGTATTTCCGTAATATATTTACATATATATATATATATATATATATATATATATATATATATATATATATATATATATATGGATTATATATATATATATATATATGGGTTATGGACATATATATATATATATATATATATATGGATTACATATATATATATATATATATATATATATATATATGGATCCAACGGACAACTTTCCAAAATCTAAAACTCATATCTAAAACTCATAAGTCTCGAATATAAAACGACAATACTGAAAAAACAAAGAGAAAAAAAATGCCTAAAGGATAACTTACCTTCTCAGTAAAGCGCCGGAAGCCGAGATTGCCGAGATCGAGCAAAAAAAAAAAGCTTAAACACGTTCAATCTTATGAAATCCAAATTTTACGCTCACGCGATCTTCAGACGTCTTGAACATTCATATATATATATATATATATATATATATATATATATATATATATATATATATATATATATATATATATATATATATATCAAAAGCAAATCAAATATGGATTGGATAAAATAAAGAACAAATATGAAATGTAAATGAATCTAACATATTTCATTTTTATTAAGTATCTCTAACGAAGCTTTAATAAATGGCAAACATCTTAGATTGATATACATTCCCTATTTGTTCTTTATTTTATCATATACATACACGCATATATATATATATATATATATATATATATATATATATATATATATATGTATGTATGTATGTATACATATATGCAATCGCTCTTTGTACAAGTTTCAGTAAAAACGTCTGACAAGGTAAAAATGAAAAGGCTAACGCTCTATAATATCAAATATGTATACGGCCACAATGTACTGGTCATGTTTTGAAAATAGATCCTTTCTATAAGTCTACATACATACATACATAATACAATCTATACATTAAGTTAAAAGTCAAAATAAAATAATCCGTGAAAATGGCTAAAAGTATAGCCGAATGCGCTCGGCCATACAAAACATTTGGACAATTTCTACATAATTTATGTTCAGAAAAGAAGAAAATTATAAGAAGACAAGAAAAATTAAATAAATCAGTTGTTTTTAATGAAACTTATAATGCAAGCGAGTCCTATTAACTCTATAGAAAATTTGAAATATTAAATGTTAAAACTGAGTCACAAAGAGCGTTCAATGTATATTTTCATTAAACAGAGCAAACTTTTTTTAACACCGGAATAAATACTAATGGTATCTAAATTTCAATTGTAAGAAATATATATATATGTATATATGTATACCCAAGTATATGATTGGTGTATATGGAATGAATTCCAATAACCAACAATTACAATCCTTAAAAGAGTGCTCAATACAAAGTAGAGCTGATATAAATATTTATTTAAAAAAAAAATTATAACATAAATATGTTATAAAATCACTACAAAAATAGCCATTTTGTTTCAACATCCTCGGTGTCTTATCAAGTGATGACGTTGAATCAACGTCATCACTTGATAAGACACCGAGGGTGTTGAAACAAAATGGCTATTTTTGTAGTGATTTTATAACATATTTATGTTATAATTTTTTTTTTAAATAAATAATTATATATATATATATATGTGTGTGTTTGTGTGTGTGCGCGAGTCACCGAGTGACTAGAACTTGACCGTGATCAAACTCGAGTTCGAATCTCATCATGGTTGATTTATCAGAAAGGTGACTTCTGGATCTCATCGGCCTGGGGAGACGATCCTAGCGTACTTTAGAAAGTGCCTGAAAACCATCTCACAAGTTGACTTTTGAGTGAAATTGGGTAAACGGAACAATTTGGGAACCGTCGCTGGTTGTGCTAGCATGAAGTCACAAGTCATCGTGACCGAGGGTTTACCTGTACTGGCCTTGTTCAAACTGGAGATCATGCTGAAACTGTAACTAAGGCAGGCTCAGAATAGTCGCAGGTGGACACTGTGCATGTTGAACAAATACAAATGTACCAGAGCGGGTGTTTGTATAAGGATCAGCTAGCCGTTCCAGTAGATAAGCATACTCGAATATGCGCGACTAGACATTATATATATATATATATATATATATATATATATATATATATATAAATGAGAGAAAGAACAGGCGAAGTAAAAATTCTGCTATTCGTAACAAAAGAGCTCAATACAATAATAATATTAATAATAATTATATAATGCACTACGCATTATATAATTATTATTAATATTATTTTATTATAAGATATTTTAACAGAAATTTGTCGAAATTGCTTTTGTGTTTCAGCGATGGTAAATGATACATCGACCGAAGTGGTGCGACGTTGTGCCGAAACACCGAAGCTATTGCGTAGCGATTCCAAAATGGTTTTGTCATAATATCTTATTATAAATAAATAAATAAATAATAATAATAATAATATTAGGTTGGTGCAAAAATAATGACGTAATAATGTCGTTTTTTGACGTATTTTTTAACGTCAAAAAACGACATTATTACGTCATTATTTTTGCACCAACCTAATATATTGATGATTGCAAAGACACAAATCAAACGAATTTGAAGCCTTGATATAAGCAATCCTGAAAGATGCATTATTGGTGAGGGAGAAAGGAAAAAAAAAAATAAATAAATAAATAAATAAAAAATAACGCAACCACGAAATCTTTACTATATTGAACAGGAAAGACAGAAACACGGAATGCTGAAATCGGAAGCCAGGAAAAAGTAAAGAAAGTACTAGAGAAATATTAGAGAGTTAACTCAAAAGAAGTAAGATAATCACTTCTTGGGTATCAATCACTCAAAGATATTTGAGACCCTTTCTAAGCTGGACAAGAAAAAATTAAGAAATATGGATTAAATTTGAAAAACATTGGGACACTGCATAAAAAATTTGAATGAGAGGAATAGCTTCGATGGATCTTATGTAAAAAGACTAAAAATGATACACAAAAGGAAATATCATCCATTGATCATTACTCGGAAATTGCAGACTTGAGATTTACACAAAGCAGAGGATTGATTATGACGGCCAGCATTTGCAAGTAATTTTCTGGATGCTTAACATCGGAAAACCAATAGAAAAGCATTGTAGACGTTTCACGAGATAAACAAAAGGAAATGCAAAATGGCTGACAGAAATACGGTTGGGCAGAAGATATTTGATATGTGAAAAAATACTAATGAATGTCAACACAGAATAATAAACACAAGAATAGACAGAATCCGGTAGAAGTGTAAAAGTAGACTATTTTTAAGATAACAGCGCTCTAAAATCAAAAGATGTCTCGGATGCCGAAGCATTTAGCGTTAGCAAACGGTAGAGTAATGAACTGCGCCTCCGATTGAGGAATCGGTAATGCCTACTTCGAATTACAGTCGAGTTCATTACACTCACTTAAGTGCTGTCCCCGCCAGCTATGGGTAAATAGTAGGACTGACTGGGTTCTATAGGTTTAGGTGGCAACGAGCCTATGATAAGGAAAACTGTATGTAGTCCTTGTGAAGCACATACCATTCGGCTAATAGAAAAAAAATCATTCTCAATAATCCCGACTATGATTGACTCCTTTTTTTCTATGATCTGATGCTAACTCTTTTTTTTATCATTTCACTCCAAACAAGGCAATAATGCTACCAAGACGCAAGGAGCTACTGGGAGTGAAAGCGAATGGAAAGACTTTAGGAATAACCGGAAATTCACTTCTAAAGAGGAAACAAGGATACACCTCTACTCCTGTTCAAAGGACTGGCGAAGAGTGTGAACCTGGCGATAGTCGAATCAATCTCCTTCTTTCAATTAAATTGTGTATTCCGTTATAAAACAACGATTCCTGTTTCAATTCGTTATTTTCTTCGAGGGATTTTGATAATTTTTGAAACTCCTCTCCGGACATGACCTGTTGTATGTTGATCGCATAACGTGGTAGCCACGAGAAGAAGCGTATATGAAAGACCGTTTAAAAACCGTTCGCTGTGTGATATTTGCAAACTGAAGACTCGCGTTGTCCAGAAACACAATTACCAGTTGATTATTTTTTTGTTCCAGTGCTTCATTCAAACGAGCCAGTTGCTTGCAGTAATGTTGCGCACTAATACTCTGTCTCTTCTTAACAAAGATCCCTTAAGTCTCACTAAATATGGAGAAACATTCCCCAGCAGATTTCGTTTTGGTTGAGATGTTGAAAGCTTCTTCCTGAGTTTCTGGAATGACGACTTCTCATTATTTTCTCATCGTTGTTGCGATTATCATAATGTTTCAGCCTTTTTACTTCCCAGCATTCCTCAGGTGTCTGTTGATCAAAGTAACTGTAACAATTTATTTAATCTACAGGGATGATAGATTCTCGTTTTTTGCTGTCCATGTCTCGGGATATTTCGCTTTGTTCTTTTTCAGTACTGATCGCTAATTGATGCATGTGTTTCATCGAAACTATCGGCACACCAAGGATTACAGTGTTGGTTCGTAAAGTTGGTAGCATTCGTTCCCTTGGCCGGGTTGTACAGACTCAAGGACGAGAAACAAAACTAGCTGTAACTGAGCAGTAATAAAAAAAAAAGAATAAGAGATATCCGTCGACAGGGACAAGAAGAATCTACTTTCGTAGATTAAACAAAGTGTTAAAGTTCAAAATTCCCCGAAGATTACTCGAACCGAGAAACATCTGAAGAAGATCGGACGATACAACGGTCGAAACGTTGTGACAATAGTAACAAAAGATGTGAATACTAGTCTGATATTGAATAATATTGAAAGCTATTTACGATCTACACATGATTTTACTTCTTTTCAGAATATTTTTTTCTTTTGCATTGTTAATGTCTATCTCGTTCTAAAATTGCTTTTTTCTTTTCGTGTTGAACAAGGAGAGAAAGACGAGTGTTTAAACATTTCACTGATATTTCTTCCTGTAAGTCCATGTGGAACACATTTTCCTAATTCTGGAGTTTTTCTTGTAAGCGGCTTAATACAGTAGACTGATTTCACAAAATATCAAGACCTGAATAACTTAAAAACTATTTTCTATGATTTCTTTAGCATTCTGAAAATAATGGCGCTGTTTACTTTCACATTAACCTAATGTTTGTGTGTGTGTGTGTGACAATAGGAAAAGAAAAAAAAAAGATATTTTATAAAATTATTTGTTTCTTTAAAAAAAATAAGAGTAAAGAAAAAAATAAAATGAAAAATCTCCTAACGTTTTTCCATGCAGAATTAATCGTTTTCATTAAGAATTGAAAGCAAATAAATTAGCCAGATCCCTCAGCCGAGAGACTTCCGCTTCCTGTGGAGTGAGACGGCCGAGTGGGGCGTTATCAACAAATATGTCATGTAGTTCTTTAATCTGATTAGAAAGTACCGTGCGGAATGACCACGTCGTAAGACAAATATTCCAACGTGGGTCGCCGGGTCGATAACATTCTCACATTACACATACATATATTTAAATAACAGCAGAGGCGCATGCCCTAGAGCACTAGTTTAGAAACAAGTCCCGCTACACCACATGTAATAAAATCGGTTATTCTCATGTGGGTCTGTACACAGGACGTGAACAAGACGTAAGTGTTAGCAATTGCTGTGTTTACTCATCAATACACCATAGTGGATGTTTGACATTCACCTTGTGTCTTATACGCGTTACCTCTTGCCAGAATTAAATACATTTAGCTAATACCAAGATTGGTTCTCTGAAGAATAATTCAAATCTGGTTTATCACTGACATAGCTAGTGTAATAAGCCGAAGCTTTCATGGATGCTCTATGAATGTGATCTTGTGTCAGACTCGTCTACTTTAGAAAACTACTGAATAAAATTAATACTAGCAAGTATTAAGATGCGGTGGCGATAAATTCTGGAATATAATGTTAAATAAAGCGGGTGTGCGGGTGGTGTAAGTGTTAGCGGCTTGAGAAGGGAAACAGGCGAGCTGAGTTCACATTCCGACCGAGTTGTTAGCGTTCACTTTTGCATACATACTTTTATCATAGGTATGAGCCTATTTCTTCTGCACCAATCTATGGATTAAATAACGAGACGGGTTGGGTTCTCTAGCCAAATATTAGCAGCCTAGGAGATGAACAAATCTGAATTTAAAATTTAGGCTGGGCGTGGTAAAAAACATGAACCCTAGTGTGGTAAAGCTGGGCGTGGCGAAAATATAAATTCTAGTGTGGTGAGGCTGGGCGTAGTGAAAAACGTAAAACCTAGTGTGGTTAGGTTGTAACCATATGCTCCACAGGGGAGGTCAAAAACGAAAGAGAAAGAGAGAGGGAGAGAGAGAAAGAGAGAGGGAGAGAGAGAAAGAGAGAGGGAGAGAGAGAAAGAGAGATTGCTAAAAAGTGAAGCATTGATTGAGCAGACAGTGCTACTTTTCAATTAAAATGTAAAAAATCTTAAAACGTAAAACATTTTTTTCGGAAGATAGGTTTCTCAAATTCATTATATTTTATCGTTCTATCCCATATTGTCCTTCTTAACGTTTTCTTTGAAGTAGTATAAATGTCAACATCTTGATTATGTCATTGTTTTCTCTTTGATTTACATGTGATATCAATTTTCTTTGTTGCCCCTGTTGAAAGTCCTCAAGTGATGTAGGTTCGGCAATCTGGTACAGTTCTTTGTGATTTTGTAGCACCCCTCCACGAGGATTGAAGAAGGATTGTCCTCTTTAAGATATATTTGGCGCCATATATATATAAATATGAAAGTTTCAGCTTTACTCAAATTTTTGGTTTTGTAGCAATTGGCGGTGTTGGGCAACCTATTCGATGTTCTAATTCCTTATATCCTAGATTAAATTTGTTATAAGAAATCCATAAATTGAGCTATTTGAAGTTTTTAGTATTCCACATACTGAATTTTTATGATGGATTCAGGGTAGGTGGCATTACCGCTTTCATCCTAATTCTAGATCATAGTTTCAAATTAAGTCCTATTTCCAGGAATCATAGGTTGAGATTGTTGACTTTTTGTTCAAGATAGTGATTATACCAATTATGATTACCTATGTCATCGGCATAACAACACCCTCCACGACGCATCGTCATCGGTACCTTGGACTCGGATGGAAAAGCAAGAACGTATTCTTCAA
Organism: Acanthosepion lycidas; assembly: GCA_963932145.1. Taxonomy (NCBI): domain Eukaryota; kingdom Metazoa; phylum Mollusca; class Cephalopoda; order Sepiida; family Sepiidae; genus Acanthosepion; species Acanthosepion lycidas. Next base: position 36,694,885 of record OZ010587.1, read on the forward strand.
TTAGCAGATTCGTTTGGGATGTCGTAATCTTTCACACAAGCGGCGTAAAATAAGCTGCTATTCCTCGAACGGCGTAAAACCCAGGTATATGTGAAAAAAGAAAATCGTCTCACCTATTTCTATCACAATAGGCGCGCCGTCTTCATTTATACCCGGCGATTATTGAAGTGGGTGTTCATCAATTTCCGTTTCGCATACATCACGACGACCAATTTCCCAAATAGTAAGCATTTTACTAGCTTTTTTCATGCGTGTTGGATGTCGTTATGCGCCATGTTGTGACTCCAGCAATAGATATAACAAATCAGTTGCTTTAGCGGCAACCTGCTGTTAGTAAGGAATGAATCATCTCTTACATTTTGACGATGTTTACATGATTTAAAATACCAGCGATAACCATCTATTGCATCTTGATAGGCATTTTTAACTCAAATGGCCGGTGACACAGGTTGCAATGGAGACTGTTTTTGCACACCAAAAACGCAGCACAGTTATAGGTCCCCTAAGAGGATTGCCCATCTCCATCCAGTAAGCAACAAACGTCTCGTGATAATTGATAAAATATAAGTTATTTCAATGTATCACAGAATTACACCACATAAAACATAAAGACTTAAAAAAGAGCTGTAAAAGTCAGCTTGAAAGTTATCGAAGATAGGGGCACGATGACCTACAATATCATGAGCGCCTGCCTAATAAATTGTTGGCCCTCTTGTACTCACAAAAGAGCTTTTATTTGATTTCAACTCTAAATGGGAGCTTCACTTCAGATGTTGAAGCTTCTGCAAAGGGATATTTTTTGGCACAGTGCATGCCATAAGTATTCAATAGGAGATTTGGTGGCTAGAATGACAGTGAAATTATATTAATCTACAAAACAATATGCGGTATGATAGGTCTTATCCCGTGTACACTACTAGTATAGCATGCCACTAAGCAGCCCACTACACCGCAAAGATCGATATATTCTCTACTGTGACGCATTATTTCCTTCAATTTTTTATTTGCTACTTGTGCCACAGTAGCCTTTCTGTTGTCTCGTACTTAGCTAGAAAACTTCCTTTCATGACTTATTTCAGGTGAGTTATTTCTTTTCCTTGAACCACTTCCGGTATTATCTAACCACAGTTGAATATGAAGACCCACACAGACCGAACCGTTTCGAGAATGTTCTGACAGTATTTTCTAATAACATTTTTGTCTTTTATCAAAGGCACCTCGCTCTTGACAATACCTTCGGCATTCTATTTATGAAATAAAATGAAGTACCCGAGGCCGGCATATTTCCTTACGTACATCTGGCCGTCACGTGAGCAGTTGTTACGAGATGTCGTTCTTGCCTCATATTTTAGTCATAACCATTTGGCTAATCAGTATACCGGGTATAACAGCAAAATTGTCAAAATCGTGTAAAAGCATCGGATAATTGCCCATCACACAAAATGTTTAATCTCTAAAAATCACTAAAATAACTGAGTTTCTTTTTTTTCCAGTTTTTCAGATAAGACGTTCAGCCATCTTGACGCCATCTTTCATAAGAATCACTGAAAAATCCTTTGAGTTATTCAGCTGGAAAGGGAAACGGCTAAAATCGTTTTGTGTCATCCCCACTATGTCTTCCCAACTGAGCAATGACGAGAGGAAAAAATCATTTAGGCCTTCAGTAATGCTATCAAAATTCATACAGTGGCTTTCATTTTAAAAGTCCATTCAAGAACTATTAAGAGAACAGTGAATAATTTTAAAATAGAGTGAACTGTAGAAAGTAAAACTAGATGAAGAGGTCATGAGGGATCATCAAGTCAACTTAGAGCAAAATATATTCTTACTGTTCAAAGTAGAGTCCAATATTGTTAAAAAAACCTCGGAGAATTCCAGTAAGATATCCGATGAGTTAGAAGCCATTGTTAAAGTGCAAGATAAATAGCACAATCAGAATTAATAAAGTTTGCAATGAAAAGAAAAAAAGGTCAAAAAGATGAAACAGCAACAATCATGCAAGCAAGCAAACAATATAGTCAAAGCAAATCAAACAGGTAAGAAGGCAAAAGAATTTACAAACTAGAAGTTGGTGTTTGTACACAAAAGTAAAGTCAGACAAGCGAATGCAGTAGGTGTGTCTGAATCTGAACGAAGTCATGTCAAAACGTAAGCCGTCCCATTTTATTGGCGAAGGAAAATATTCCAGCATGCATTCTGTGTACCTTTGGTAATAAGTGGGGGAGTGGGAAAACTTTTACAATTCATTTCCTACACTTTGCGAAATCAAAAACATCTTAAATCATTTCTAAGATACAACGGTTCAAAACTTAATTTATCAGTTAGACAGTTTTGCAGTTACACCCGGTATATCAAAATGTAAACGTACCTATTTAATTAGATCATCTAATTAAAAAGAAAAAGCAAAAACAAAACAAAAAACAAAAAAAAGTACAGTAACATATCAAGGGATAAGAAAAGTGTTGGGTCATAAATTGAATGTTGTTGTTTTTATAGAATGAAAGCAAGTATAAATACCCAAGAGTTTTGGAAATGTTTTGGTTTCATAACAACTTGAAGTTTTGGGCAAAACTTCCTCAAGCGGAACCTATTTTGTTCAATTTCTTTATCTTGGATATATAATTTGGTATAACGGATCTCTAAAAATCACTAAAATCAACGTATTTGAAGTGTTTAATATTTACTAATTCCACATCCTGAATTTTTATAATGGATTCAGGGTACGTGCCATCACTGCTTTCATCCTAAGTCCAGATCATAGTTTCATATTCAGAAAGGCTTATCCTTAATAAAGATCGTTGACTTTTTGTTCAAGATCATTATTATACCAACTATGATTACCTATCTTGTCAGCATAACAACACCCTACACAACGCATCATTACCAGGACATTGGACTCGGATGGGAAAGCAAGAACGTATTCTTCCATCAGCAGTTTTGTTTGGGATGTGGTAATCTTTCACTCAAGCAGCGTAAAATAAACTCCAATTGAAGATCATATTTTCGGTTTCGGAAAGGTTAATCTTGAGTTTTATCATTTGGAACATTGGTTGAGGATGTTAATCATTCATATCGCAAATATGAATACCTACATAAAGGGGATTGTCCTCCACCTCTTCGTCATCAGTACATTTTCCTCGGGAAGGAAAGAACACCCGATCAAGAGATATAATTGGCTTTGGAAGGGGGCATAATCGAAACTTATACGAGTTATTATGTTTTGTATATATATGTATGTAAGAAGATGTGTATTAAATTCTGTAAATATACAGTGTATCTCTAAAAACTGACATTGCCAAATCTTGCTCTCAAATTTCAACAAAATGTTTAAAAATTAATTAAGTGGACTGTGCGGTATTTTCTCAGTGATAATCTACCAGGAAGATAGATTGGGTGTGTCAGTGATAATGACAATGTGCTGTTAAAATGGCCACCAAGTTCATCTAACTTGACACATTGTGATGTTTTCTATGGGGCTGTGAGAAAGGACATATCTATATCACCTTCTATGTCTATAGGAACTTAAGCAGAGCATCCGTGAGGCGCTGGAGAATGTCACGCAAGACATGCTACGACGTGTTTGGCATGAGCTGAACTACCAACTCGACTTGTGGCGTGTCACAGGTGGCGCGTATATTGAACATTTTTGGACCTTTGTGAAATCGGTTATAACATCTACATCACTGTGCATATTTGATATATAAATCTATTATCTTTCATCTTTCTTTCTTTTTATGTGCCGTGTCCTTTCAGAACGTAGGCGATCATCGCTATCCACTTCTTCCCTCGTAGCTCTTAATAAGTTTTGTGCCTTTGCCAACTCCCCCAAATCACGTTCTGCCATCCACTTGCTTAAACCCGCGAGGTATGACATACGTTGCTTTCTCTTTTCGCTTTTCCTCTGTATTCGAGCTGTGAGTATCAGGTTCTCCGGGCCTCTTTTCTCATTACGTGTCCCAGAAATTTAACTTATTTTAAGTATAAGCTTCCTCCTTGTTTGCATCCTCTCCAAGACCTCATCGCTCGCTCCATGGTATCCTTAGCATCCTTCTGTAGAACCACATCTCCGCTGCCTCGAGTCTTTGAGGAGACCGTTCAACATTCGCTGCCGTATAGGAGGACAGATGTCATTTAGTAGCTCAGTACTCTTTTCTTTGTCACCAAAGAAATCCTCCTGTCTCGTAGAACTCTGCCCAGCTTTTTGGAATGCATCCTTGGCCATCCCAATCCGTCTTCGGATCTCAGCGTCACACCTACTGTCCTCCGTCAAAACACTTCCCAGATATTTAAACTTCCGCGCAAGGTTGCTTTTAGTGACCCCAACCCGCATATCGTATTTCAGGCTCATCCTTTTACTGATTAACAGGCATTCAGTCTTATTGATCAACGTGAAGCCCATTTATTTCTTATTAATATAAACGTTATTTTTATTGGGTACACATATATGAGTTGCTATGTCTGTCTTTCTTTTGTTTGTTTTTATTCCTTAAACAATACGGATTGAAACTTCTCGTTCTATGTCGGTTGTTATAAATTTCATTGTTTGAGAAAATAAAATAAACAGGGAGAACAAATCAAACACATGAGGATTCGATTAATAAGAAATATCTATCTATCTATCTATCTATCTATCTATCTGTGTGCGTGTATATACGTACATACATACATACATACAAACATATATATATATATATATATATATGTTTGATATATATGTTTAATATTATTAATAATTTGACTCGGATATAGAGCTTGGAATTTCTATACGGATTACCATTTTAATTGGTTATTAACATATATATATATATATATATACATATTAAGATATTAATATATAATTATATTATTAATATATATATATATATATATATATTATTAAGATATTAATATATAATTATATTATTAATATATATATATATATATTATTAAGATATTAATATATAATTATATTATTAATATATATATATATATATTATTAAGATATTAATATATAATTATATTATTAATATATATATATATTATTAAGATATTAATATATAATTATATTATTAATATATATATATATATATATATATATATATATATATATATATATATATATATATATATATATTTCTCACGTATTTTTTAAAAATTATTGGAACGCACTGGAAAAGAATGTATCACATATTCAAATGTATTCTTCTTCTTCTTCTTCTTCTTCTTCTTCTTATTATTATTATTATTATTATTATTATTATTATTATTAATTTATATGAATAATAAACTATTTATGCACAATATAAAATGATACTATATATATATATATATATATATATATATATATATATATATATATATATATATATATATATATATATATACATACACTTGAATATAATTTAAATGGAGTTTTTAATCCGACATTATTTCTTATTACTCTAAACCTTACTTGGTACACGTATTTGAGTTGCTATGTCTGTTTTTTTATTTTTTTCTAAATCAGTAAAATTAATAACTACCTACTAAGATTGAGGATTCTGAGTAAAGAAAATTTATGTCTCCTGACGAGACTCCATTCCTATAGCCGAAGCGGATGTCTACCTATTTTGTCACGGGAGATCATCTCGATAAAGCAAGCTTGCAATTTCCTATTTAAGGAGCGCATATATGCCTTTTGTTATGAAGTTCACTATTTAAGTAAATATAAAAAAAGCGAAAGTAAGTCAAAGAGGTGAATCCACTAAAAATATTATTTATATTATTAAGGAATAATGTCCACCACGTATAAAATGATCAGGGATGTCCTGACGAACCGTAATTACACTTTTCTCGAATCAAACAACATTGTTCCACTGGAACACAAGGGATACTGGAGAGGTTCATATGGTTTCAAAGATCAACTACTGATAAACAAAATGATCCTGGAAAATTGCAGGAAAAGAAGTAGAAATCTCAACACAGCATGGATAGATTATCGTAAAGCTTTTGTTATTTTACCACACTCTTGAATCCTTAAAACTTTAGAAATGTACAAAGTCTCCTCCGTGGTAGTAGATTTCGTTAAACATAGAATGGAAATGTAGGAAATCACATTATACCGAAATCACACAATAGGCACTGCCATATCCAAACGCCTCAAAATCCAACGAGGAATCTTTTAAGTCATTAGTCACTCCTATTTTTTTGTTTATCCTTAATCTCTCTAATGTAAGAACTAAACAATAATAGCTATGGATACAAACTAAACAAGAAAATATTCATTCAGCTATTCTACATGGATGTCATCAATCTCTTTGCCAAAGACGGAAATGATTTGAAGGGTCACATCAATACTGTAAAATGTTTCAGTGACGACATAGGTATAGATTTCGGCTTAAATAAATGTGTAAAAGTAAAAGGGGAATTACAGAAACACACTCAATAGATCTAGACTTATATAATCACAAAGATTAAAGAACTAGAAGCCTATAGGTAGATGGGAATTAGCGAAGGATATGGATTACATCATACCCAAATAAAAAAGAAAGTAAGAAAAGAATACTACAGTCGTGTGCGTCTGGTACTTAATATCGACCTGAATTTAAAAAAAAAACAGGAAAAAAAGATTATCAGCCATAATCACCATGACTGTCCCCTTGGTGCAATATCAACATCCTTAATTGGACAAAGGTGATATTCAACGAATGGACACCAAAACGACAAAGCTTCTCACTTGCCACCACATGCATCATCCCAAGGTTGATACTGATCGTTTGCATGTATCCAGATCCGATGAAGACAGAGGATTAGTTCAACTAGAACACTGCCTTGCAAAACTACAACAATCGGCCTTCAAAGTTACCTGGAAACTACAGAAGATTGGATCAAAGTACATAAGAGAAGTAAGAAACATTATTCAGTCATAGAAGAAGCCAAAAAGTTAAAAATGGAGTTTCAAATCGGTGAAGAAATGCAAGTAAAGTGTAAAATATTTTAAAAAGAAAGCAAAGACAAATGCAACCGACCAGATACATAAACGATGGCAAGACAAACCACTTCACGGTCAATATTCTGCTCGTACCAAAAACGCTGATGTAGACAAACACTGTACCAATAGCGTTGTGCAGAGTTTAAAGCTGAAACCGAAGATTTTATTCTTGCTGCACAGGACCAATGCTTGCTAACTAGAAATTACCAAGGACATATATTGAAAAACTATGTTACCCCAAAATGCAGATTCTGTGATAAGTATCCAGACGCAATTGACCATTTTGTATCAGGTTGAATGGTATTGGCAGCCACTATTTCTGTATTGGAAAATATTCAACTTTTACAGAACGGAAACTGCAAGAAATTGGTATGAACACCACCCAGACCCAGTGACAGAGATAGAACATATAACAATTTCATGGGAATTTACAATACACACAGACAGAACAATCAAGGCTCCTTCTTGACATGGCAGTCCCTGCAGTCTGTAAAGATCTTAAAAAAAAAAACTATCAAAATACAAGGACCTTGAAATCAAAATCTCAAAATATGGCATGTGAAGACATCAACAATTCAAATTGTAGTTGGAGCCCACGGATTTATTGGAAAGGATCTTGAAGCGGAAATCTAAAATGAGGACATCAGTAATCCCAGTTTTAGTTGCTGCCAACGGATTGATTGGAAAAGGTTCCGATAGACTCATTGAGGAAATTTCTGGCAGCCCATGACTTAAAGAAATACAAAAAAATTGTTCTGACAAATATAGCCCATATATTACGAAGAGCTTTACCAATGTAAAATGTATGTGATCTTAGGTTAAATTTTTTTTTACAAAATTATTTAGTGAAAATGGCATGATGCCATTTCTCACCTTAGGTCTCTGGTTGGGAGCCGAAAGGAAATGTGTATACAACAGAAATCAAAGGAAGAAGAAGAAGAAGAAACAAGAAAAACAACAACAACAACAACAACAACAATAATAATAATAATAATAATAATAATAATAATAATAATAAATGCCCTGATCCCACACTAGATATGGTTGTCATTTTTATCGGATCTTTGATTGGTGGTGTTAACATGTACAATGTTTTGTTTTAGTAAATTTGTTTGCCACTTGCTTGACCATAACAGGTTGCATATATCTTTTAAGAGCTGATGCATAGCTTATGAGCGAGATTAGAGAAAGAGTCATCGTGTACGTGTATCAACTGTCTAAATTTTTATTCAAAAGATGCGGTAGGTAAGGTGAATTGGTAAGTCACATCTAGCTATTTATTAACAGACTCAATTGGAGATTTTCTACTCAAACTGGGTTAACCAATTTGAATGTTTTTTTTTAAACTGAGTCCCACCTGCAGGATTATGTGATCTTTTATCAAAAACCAACACCATATCGCGCACATTTGGCAGCTATGCATGTTCTTGGTATACGTTTAACAAAATGGGTCTCAAGATGGGTACATTGGGCTCTGTATATTTGTATCTCAGTAGCACTATGGTAGCGTACAACTTCCTAACAGAATAATAATAATAATAATAATAATAATAATAATAATAATAATAATACATAAAATTGTACTCACAGTTACAACTCACACATTGCAAAGACTTTATGTAAAATGTGTGTGTTCTTAGAGTTTATTTATAAAAAAAAAATGATCAGTGAAAGATGTCATGAAGACATTTCTGGAATTAGGTCTCTAGTTGGGATCCGGAAGGAAGTGTGTATACAACAAAAACCCAAAGAAATAATGATGGTATGCGTCAAGGACCATGAAAGTAGTAAGCGTCTTTACTCCGTAATGAAAGAAGCCAACAAATTCAAAATGGAGCTTCAAATGGGCGTAGAGATGCAACTACAGCACAATACACCGGCTGAAACTGCAAAATACTTAAAAAAGACGAATGCAACCGACCAGATACAGAAGCGATGGCAAGATAAACCGCTTCATGGCCAATACTCTGCCCGTACCAAACAAGCTGATGTAGACAAAACCCGTACCCATCAGTGGCTACGCAGTACAGGGTTGAAAGTGGAAACTGAAGGTTTTATCCTTGCTGCGCAGGACCAATGCTTGCTAACTAGGAATTATCAAGCACATATACTAAAATAATGTGTCAGCCCCAAATGCAGATTCTGTGATAAATATCCAGAAACGATTGATCATCTTGTATCAGGTTGCACGATGTTGGCACCCACTGAATATAAAATCCGACATGACAGAGTGGGCCAATATCTGCACTGGAAAATCTGCAACTTCTACGGGAAGGAAACTGAAAGAAACTGGTATGAACACCACCCAGACCCGGTTACGGAGATAGGACCTGTTACAATTCTATGGGACTACACAATTCACACTGACAGAACAATCAAGGCCAACCGTCCAGATATTGTTATTAAAGACCACAAACAAAAACGGTGCCTCCTTATTGATATGGCAGTCCCTGCTGACTGCAATGTATCTTTGAAGATATTCAAAAAGCTGTCAAAATACAAGGACCTTGAAATAGAAATCTCGAAAATGTGGCATATGGGAACATCAACAATCCCTGTTGTAGTTGGAGCCCTAGGACTGGTTGGAAAAGATTGCAGTAGACTAATTGCAGGGATTCCTGGAAGCCCATGCCTCAAGGAGATACAAAAAATTGTTCTGATAAGTACAGCCCACACTTTACGAAGGGCTTTATCTATGTAATTTTTATTTTATTTTATTTATTTATTTATTTTTTTTTTTTTTGTCAGTCATGTATCGAAAGATAGATGATCGACTACGCGTGTATCATGCATGGCACATAATTAACTGAAGTAGAAAGAAGAGAATGTGTCCGATTGTGCATGTTGTTGTTCGTTCAGATCAAATTAAAAGAAAGTGAAAAGAACTTAAAAAAATGTATTTAACGTAAACGTGACAGTCGTACCAATCAGTAAGGGGGCATTTGCAATTGTTCCGATGCGCCAGCAAGGAACATGGAAAACTTTAAAATTCAGTGTCAAATTAAGAGCATCCAAACAACAGTAATACCGTAAGAAGCTAGAATACTAAGAGGAGTATTGGAATATCGGGCTGATTTGATGTTACTTGATTTCCAGTTTAAACCAACATGTAATGAGCGAAATATTATTATTATTATTAATTTATCACGTTTATCATTTGCTTGTGTCTTCTATATAGTTACCTTGATTATTATTATTATTATTATTATTATTATTATTATTATTATTTTTATTATTATTATTATTATTTCTTTGGGTTTTTGTTGTATGCACACTTCCTTCCGGATCCCAACTAGGAAATGGGATTCACTTAGATCTGTGCAAGCATCAGCATTCTAACTCTGCAAACCAACAATATATACATAAGTCATAATCTATCTTAAAGAGTTAAAAATATTCTCGCTGATTCTAAAATTAACACCTGATCTTATCATTGCAGAATGAAAAACAAAAGTCAAATAGTGTATTTCGACAGTGTCGTAAATCACTGGAGAGAAAATTAAAAAAAAAAAATTGGTTGTGGAATAAAATATTTCACTCATACAAAACAACTGAAAGCAATTGTCATATATGCAAGAGACAATTATACCCATCATTATTGGCGATCTTGGCACAGTACCAATGAGCTTTGAGAGAAGATTTAGAAATCTGAAGTCTCGAAACGGACCAATCGACAGCATTTGTAAAATCAGGTGGAATACTAAAGAAGCTAATGGAAAAATATAAGGAGACTTGTTGTCGCTTGATCCCTTGTACAAGATATCAGATTTGACGCTGGAGAAACCAAAATAATAATGGCGGCATTAAGACCGTCTCCGTAATAAAACGCTCTCTCGCAACATTCCATTCAGTCGTAGAATGTCGTTTATATTGCCAGAGACCACACCGTTAGTTACACAAGATCAACATGAAAAAACAAAGATATTATATATATATATATATATATATATATATATATATATATATATATATGTATATATGTGCTTGGAAAGAGGAAAAGCAGTATAATGAGAAAAGGAAAAGGTTTAAAAAGGCAGTCGTAAGAAATAATCAGGGTGGCCTCTACATTTATGGACCAATTGGAAAACAGAAGACATTAGTGGATCACGTGATCAGTAAGAAAAGAAAAAAGAAGGAAAAAGAAAATAAATCTGACACATTTTTTCTGGGAAACTTTCTCGGCTCTTACATCACTTACCATCGTAAAGAACTGTTGCGGGGCTGGATTAATGTATACGAGCAGCAATGCACTGTGGGAAGATGGCTAAGCCATGCACTAAAAAAAAAAGGTACCCGTTTGGCCTCGTAGTTTTAAGCTAAAGACTCGAATGCACGGGTTCAATCCTGGCACAAGATTGGAATTTGACGCTATAAACAAATGCGATATGTCCAAAGCAGACGCTGTCAATAAAAAAAAACGTTAAATTTCCGATGGCTTTGAAATATTACCTTGTTCAGATTAGTCGACCGGATATAGTCATCGTAAAGAAAGAAAAGAAAACCTGTCAGTAGATTTTGCTGTTCAAGTAGATTTGTGAGTAAAAAAACCCCAAAAAACAAAAAAAAAAAACAAAACAATCAAAAGCTGGAAAAATATCTAGAATTTGCTCCAGAATTGAAAAATGTCATCTATGTTGCATTCGTTTATTCGACCGTACCAGAACATATGACATTAATTGCTTCAGTCATGGATTGAACTCTCATTTATTACCTTACCCATGAATTAAACCTCGGTTCAAATGCCTCACAAAGAGGTTGAATAGTCACTGACTTTAGTAGATTTAGTATCATGTAATTATCTTCATACAGGCATTATCATTAACATAGAGATTATTGCACGAGAATTGCACCGTGAATGATTGCAAAAGAAGGTTCGTTTTTGATGGTGTCTGGAGTTACTATATACACTTTTCTGTAGGCGTGGAACATTTTTTTCAACATCAAATGATATTATTTCTAAGCTTTATTATACGTCTATCCTTTGACTAATGCATCTTTAGTTAAAATATAGATGCCTTTAACAGAAGGGGTATATATACATATGGTAATGGTAACATTAAAATTACCCGTTTCCTTATGAGGAAATATTCGGAATTAGTTGACCGAGCAGTCATTATTTCTATCGCATGTATTTATTAAAACAATTTGTCAGGAAGATAATTATTTCATGAACACACACGCACGCACACACACACACCCACGCCAATATTTGATATGGCAGTACAGACATCTCGCGATCCAGAGAGACAGATCAAAAATGGCGACTATGGTAACATAATACATTTCAAATATTAAAAATGTTTGTCGAAGCTTTTATTTTAGCTTTAATCCCAAGTTAATAGATTAAATTTATTATTTCCAGTAAGCAAAATACTTTGCTGTACTTCAAATTGAATTTAAATTGAATTTTTTTAATCTCTAAAATCACTAAAAATCAGCCATACTTACAATTATCTCAGCACAACGTAATTCTCTTAATTAAAAAAAATATTTCAAAAATAAAATATACTTTTCTGAAACTTTATTTGAGGAAATTTATTTTAGTTACTGCTCTTTTCTGATAACGATGTATTTGGATGTCCGAATTTTAAAATTCGGCATAGTCAAAAAATATCAAAATTCTTTTAAAATTACTGGGGTTGTCTGAACTGTACTAAACTTTTCTATTTATGGTTTTTAAATACAGTTTTTATTTAATAACAGATTTTTTAAAGATTTCAGACTTTCAATTATTCTAATTAAAATTTAAAATAAAATGAAATTTTACAATTACAATGTAACCCGAATATAAGAGACCCTGATATAAGAGAAACCCAGATATAAGAGAGATTTATCTGGTCCCAAATTAGAGCCTGTGTTAATGTATATAAATTAGACCAAACCCGGATATAAGAGACTTCCTCTCCGGTCCTGACACCTCTTATATCTGGGTTACACTGTATTATAAAATATTTGATTTAAATTCTCCTAGGATTTGTGCTTATAACTATTATAATAATTACGCGCTACAAAACAGAATTTCGCGACATTTTATAAAATTAAATGTGTTTAGTAACAAAAAAATTTTTTTATCAAGATTTTTCTAACAGATACGTTAAATAAATAATTACGTTCATTTGTGAATAAATCTTGAAACTGTCATTCAAGTCCAAGAATTACCTAACTTTTGCAAGAATTGCCAAATCAATGGGGTTTTCATCGCAAAAAGATACACATATGTCCCATACGAATTTGTTGTCACCCGTTTGTGCCGGAAAAACAATTTTTAATCAAATTTTCGAAGCTTCTAAAAATGATAAAAAATATAATTTAATAATCGAAAAGTTATTTTGTCTTTCCTCAATAACAAAAAAAACTTTTGACAATAAGAATTTGTTTTTATTAAGTTTTGCGCATTTTCTTATTGTACATGCTCATCTTTTTAGCGTATACTTGTAGGTATATATATATATATATATATATATATATATATATATATATATATATATATATATATATATATATATATATATATATATATAAGCAGCAAGAATTCCTTTAAACAAGTTTAAACAAGAGAGAGCTTATACGCAGTTTTTATTTGGATGTACATCATTTTTGAAAACTGAATAAAACAAAAATAATTCACCAGGCCTTTATGAAGAGACAGAGAGAGAAAGAGATCGGTTATCACGTGAGTGATATTTGTTGAATAAATAATACCAATAAGGTGTTTACGAGCAACAGGAAACAGTAGCATTAAAAAAGTGCTCAATAAACATATAAAAAGATTACAATTTAACATGTAGAGATTTTTAAGTATTGAAAATTAGGAAATCAGCCGATTAAGCTACCATTCGCCATCTTCAGGCGATTCCGGTCAATTGATTTTTAAAATATAAAAGATTTTATAAACGCTTTGTGTGTGTGTATATATATATATATATATATATATATATATATATATATATATATATATATATATATATATATATAGATAGATAGATAGATAGATAGATAGATATAAATATTAGGTTGGTGCAAAAATAATATCGTTTTTTGACGTAGATTTTAACGTCAAAAAACGATATTATTTTTGCACCAACCTAATATATATATATTATTTATCAACGGTAGCACTCCGAGTTTCATGCATAATGCAATCTTCATGTGCTGAGTAGAGACTTTACATAATTTAAATTTTAATAAAAATGTCGAGCGCAGTTCATATATTATACGTGGATTACGGTTCTTTATTCTAATATATATATATATATATATATATATATATATATATATATATATATATATATATATATATATATATATATATGAGTTTTTCGTGGTACAGAATTTAATAATAGATAGGAAAAGACAATATTTAGAAGGTATTTTTAAAAGCTAAAATAAAAACAACCGGTTTCGTCCCAGGACTTATCAAGTTTATTTATTCTGGGAATTTAAAAGCGTGTAAATTAATTTTAATTAACGAATGTAATCGAATGGGGAAATATAAAAAAATTATGAATTTCAAGAGACTAGAGACCAATAATATTCAGACCCAGCAAGCATTCCCTCTGTTTACAAAGGGAAGGCTCACGGGATCTGATATACAAGGACTCTAGGACCTTGAGGTGAAATGTGGAGTGGAACCTAGATAAAATTATAAATCGGTCACCACTAAAATTTTCCACACATTTCCTTCTACTTATTAAATGTTCAGCAATAGCAGAGCCAGAAGTGTTAGTCAGTTGGCTATTCCTGGAGTACGGATTCAAAATCCTGGAGGGTAAATGCTGTTTTATTCTCGAATCCAAACGCTAGGACGTCCTCCCTATGTAGTCGTGTCCACAACTACACTTGTATTGGTAAATCACTGAATTAACATGATGGAGAGGGAAAACGTCTTTAAGAATGGAAGAGAAAGCAGGACGGGCAACAAATATTAGCCTAACATTCGCCGAAAAATAACAACTATTGATTAAACGTGAAATACGTTTCGATAAACTCTCACCCTCTGTACCAATATAGGGAAGACGCAAATAAACTGGGCATTTATCAGCTAATTGCGGCTTCACCCTATGAAATTTACTGATGAAGTCTTGAATAACGGAGTCTAAAACATCCAACGGATATCCGTTTTTTGATAGTGTCATTCTAACAAAGTCAATTTCCCCGCAGAGAAGACCCTCAGAACATAACTTAAGTGCCCTGTGAATTAAGGCCTTAATCAAATTAATCTTACGTTGTCTGGGACAAAAAGAGTCCCAATATATATATATATATATATATATATATATATATATATATATATATATATATATATATATTGTAACCCGGATATAAGAGACCCTGATATAAGAGAAACTCGGATATAAGAGACTTATTCTCCTGTCCCGACAACTCTCTTATACCCGGGTTACACTGTATATATATTTATATATGTATGTATGTATTGTATTTAAAATAGATGTGATTTATATATTATATTTAAAATAAACGAGGATTAATGTTTTAATTTTTTTTTCTAAATAAATGGGGATTAATGGCATTTAAATATGTAAAATATATGTGTGGCCGTGCGAGTGTGTTTCATATGATTTAATCATGCTATATCAATTATGAAGAAGCTATAAAAATGAATCTTACTATTACAACGTACTTTAAAAATGAATCTCGTGATATAAACCAGATTTGATTTTCGTCCTTTTTCCAAGAAACAGTTACGATTGCTATGCTTCTGCTTGATCAATGATTGCATTTCAGTTTTCAATGTTTTCGCAAAAGACAACCATGACTGATATCCAACGATAAGATTTCTCGGCCCTTTCTCCTGTCTTCTCTAAATTTAATACGACTAGCTTAAATGGCAGCAGTTAACGAGGAAAAGACAGACTTTTTCCCGTCCTTGTATCTTTTTGTTGTTTTTTTTAAGAGTAAGAAGAATTCTTTGTTGGCATCTATCTTTTCTCAAAGTGACATGAGACAGTTCTCGTTTGGCTGCAACAAACCAACAACAGGAATCTATTTCGGAATTCACTTCTCACCAACGTGGTATACCAGTATCGAGAAATCTGTGATTGGACTGAACAAAGAGAAAACTGAAATTAGGTCCATACTATATGTATTAGTATGAAAGGAATAAAAAATGACACAGTGTTCATGTTGGCTGCTGGTAATCGTCACACCCATCGCGGACCCCTACGCCAAAAAATAATACAAGTAAAAAGAACAACAAATTATACCCTCAAAAAAAAAAAAAAAAGAAGAAAAATAGATAATAAAATACTTTCTTGCTTTTTATTTCTTTATTTTCTTAATTTTCAATTTTAACCTGCCAGGTCACGTCTGCAATAAAACAGCTTGAAATGAGAGGTTACCATTTTTGCTTTTAATAATAAACAAAGATTTTCTGAAACATGTTAAAAATTCTGATAAGTGTGACATTATATCTGTGTTTAAAAAAAAGAAAGAAACAAAAACAAAATGAAAAAAGCCATTTGATTGCCTTATTTATCGGCTTCAAGTAAAAATGAGTTAGTTGGACACTTTCCAAATATAGAAATAATCTTTTTTGATTAGGAAATTGTCGGTAAAAAAAAAAAAACGCTGAAAAAATAACTGAAATTAATCTTTAAATATCCATAAAGGCGCCTCATTGTGGCGTTGTGGTTAACAAGCTCTTCTCGCTCATACTGAAGCAACATCAATCCTCACTAGGTGGCCTAGATTATTAGACCCCTTGACAGGCTAAATTAAACTTAGTAAGTAGTGAGGAAAACATGGCAGCTAATATTGCCAGCTCGTCTGACATACCTTCATTACTCAGGGGATATAATTCCTGAGAAGGTACACAAAATATATGACTTTATGCCAGACGAAGTTAAGCCGTCCTGAATATGACGATAAACTAAAATTCAAAAATCGTACGACTCATACAGCAATCGCTATCACTTGACTTAAAATATTTTTGCCCTTCCTTGCCTTTAAAGGAGTGCCCTTTGCCATACTGATGTTACTACATGCCTTACTTCTTGCCTATCTCACACTGCAAATTTTTTTCTAAGCTCTATACTAAACATTAAATCTGTTACGAAAAAAGAACTAAACAAAATGAACACAAAACGATCAGTTTTAAAAAAGAACTCGTAACTGGAAAAATCGAATGAAAAAAGAATGTTAACAACAAATACTTTTTCACACCTAACCCAGTTCTGTGGAATCAGAATCAACGTTGAGTTTGAGCAAGCGAATGAGCCAATTGGAGTAAAGTGCCATGCAAATTTAAATTTTTCCCACTTGTGACGAATGCAGCTACCGATTTTTTTTTGCATGCTAGCATGCTAGTTAACATTCGTGTCAGTCAGCTGTTGGCTCTCACGCTGGCCAATAGAATCTTCCTGCCTATTCGTGGCAGCCAGCTATAGGCTCTCATTCTGGCCAGTAGAAAATGGCCGCAAACAACATGAAAACTGCCGTAGAAGCATGAAAAAATCGATTATTTCCACTATCGATGGGAGTTGGGAAATCCAAAGTCTTGGCCTTCCCGCTAACTTGGAGCATGTGCATGTAAATTTTGATGCAAATCCGTCGAAAATTGTGGCCGTGCATTCGTTACACACACACACACATCCTGCCTTTTATAGATAGAGATATCGCTTGGTCGGAGTTGCCAAGAGGACAGAGCTGCAGATAACAGCATGATTCAGAGAGGAGGTACAAAAGAGAACAAATAATGTCTGTCTGTCAGAATTTTCACTGAGAGATTGAGACTTTCAAAGTCTGCATGACTGCGAAATCAGTAGCGTTAGAGTGTTGAAGATACATTACATGACGGACAACAGTTTACGCCGAACACAAATATTTGCAAACGAGTGGGCCTTATTTATACTATCAGAAATTCTATCTAGCAAGTAACGGTGATGAGGAGAAGGGAAACGATAAAGAAAGAAGAGATAATTAAGTTTAATAGTGAAAGTTGGAAGTACATGTAAGAAGAATCCGGAGACACAAGAGACAGTTTCTTTGCCAGTGGGAGATGAACATAGGCACGAAGACCAGATTATGTGGACACGAGACTCCTTTCGAAAGAGATGAGAATAGCCAGGAACCTCGAATTCAGTGGAAGAGAGTGAAGGCTTCAGATTAATTTCACAGAGACCTAGGATGTCTGGGGATAGTTCCAAGAGAAATCATTCTACACTGCAGAAATTGCTACGAACGCCATGAATACTGGGTACAGAATGGTTGAGCTTTTTTTTTATGGAGGTGTGCAAGCTGATTTAATTTTATTTCGTTTATTTGTTTCAGTCCTGATATGTTTTTAAATGTAGAAAAGGCCATTATTAATAGTAACTGTCGGTCGTTAAAAGCAACATAAACTGGTTGGAAATCGTCACAGACTGCACCATAATGTGGTCTCAGAGTTACCCACTGGATGTGCTTGCAGGGACACCTATCCATGCGCGACAAGGACGATATTATGCGACCATTGATCAGAGCAGCCTATCTAAGAGCTACCAAAGAGTTTAGTCTTACTACCAGTCGGAATGTAGCAACCAATAAACTGCCAACCCGGCAGACTCAGTATGAAGATAAGTAGATTTCAGCTAGTCAAATTCCTGAAAGTCACCTTTATTTAATCTACCGAAGAAAGAACCTGAAACACCACACTAAACAGAAAACAAAGGATAAACCTATACTCCTGTTTAAAAGATTGGCGAGGAGTTTGGACCGTGCGATAGGTAAACTCCTCTACTCCTTTTGAAAATAAATAAAAATAACTAAATAAAAAGATTAAAGGATCGAATCTCTGCGCGTAGGCGGAGATACACAGCAGGGCTTGTTTACAAGGATATTATTATTAAATCATTGTGCCATCAAATAAGATCATCATTTACTTCAAAGGGAAATTATACTGAACAATTTAGTTCAATAAACAATGCAATTATAAAACGTTTTGTCTTATAATTTTAAGCTGTGTTATATTGTTATATACACTTTTATCTATTTTTTGTTTTTATTAATTATAAAAGTCATCTAACAAATGATCTAACAAATCGTATTCATTAAGTAGACATTTTTGTAATCTTTTACAATTTTTTACACTGTTCTTACTTATGGAGTACAGTAAAAAAATGTATATTTTTACTGTGGTGATTCATAACTAGAATTCTGGTTTAAATATATTTTCCATCTAATACAAAATATATCAACTTTATTTGGATTTATTCATGAAATAATAAACTTTTGAAGTCAGTGTGTAAGCAAAGACCTGCGAAAATTAGGTATTTCTCTACATATTTTTCGACGATATTTAATACAAGCTGTCTAGGTAGGTTAACTGTTGTTTTCTCCTGTCTCCCTTGCCGTCAATATGTCTAGGGAGTGTCAAATTTTCTAAGCCCTCTTTTCTCATTATGTGCCCTAGACTTTTTAACTGACTCTTCCTGGTGTTAAGTAAAAGAGTCCTTTTTGTTTTCATTTTCTCTAAAATTTTGTCCTTGCTCACATGATCAGTCCAATGTATTTTCAGCATCCTTCTAGAGAACCATATTTCTGTTCCCTCAAGTTTCTTTTTTAC
Organism: Acanthosepion lycidas; assembly: GCA_963932145.1. Lineage (NCBI taxonomy): Eukaryota > Metazoa > Mollusca > Cephalopoda > Sepiida > Sepiidae > Acanthosepion > Acanthosepion lycidas. The sequence goes on from OZ010587.1 coordinate 36,714,396, forward strand.
CTGTGAGGAGATTGTCTCGCATTTCCAGGTATATAGGTGAACTGATATTACATAACAGGTCAGTGCTCTTTTCTTTGTTTCTAACGAAGATTTGCCTTGTAGGATAGAAGTACTGTCTTGGTTTTAGGCCTGCCACTAATATATCACTTCTTTTCTTCCGTATGTGTTACGAGGTTATTTTTGCTTCTTTATCAGCAACTTTATTCTCAGTATATGAGTCTACATTTTATGTTTATTGACTTATACACGAACATATATAGTAACACACACACACACACACACACACACACACATATATATATATATATATATATATATATTAAAAACATATACATAATACCGTACGTTGAATGCACAACAGGAAGTTTCATGCTATTTGCAATCTTTAAGTGCAAATTTGAGGTAACGCCGCTTGTTTAATATTCCTGGTTATCGCTATATATTTTATTGTAAAGGGAGGATAATTATTGTTGCTAAGTATTTAAATGAATTGTAGTTTAATTTTGGAGTTCAATTTAGGTTCAGATTAACATATAAGATGGAAAATAAGAATTATAAATTTCAATATATTTAATATATTAAATAGCTGTTATTTTAAATTGAGCACAGTTTTCTCTTGCACTATAGGATATATATATATATATATATATATATATATATATATATATATATATGAATTTGTATAGGAACGACATATTTACCCATTTGATTATATATATATATATATATATATATATATATATATATATATATATATATACATTCATCAGGCATATGTGATGACGTTATCTTTCTGTATTTTGCTTTCATGTATACATCGGAGAATGCTAGGTTAGAGACTAAAATTATTTTTATTGATGCATGGTTATTTAGGCCTGATGCAGATGGCTTCACTAATTTTTAGTCTCTTCTTTCTATTATATATATATATATATATATATATATATATTTATATATATATATATATATATATATATATATATATAAATGAGGGGGTCATAAATCCCCCTATGTAAAAATAAAAGTCTAATAAATTCTTATGCCCCACCTTGGGAGATTGTATCAGTAATAAAAAAAAAAACAACATTAAATACTTAGGTTGGGCACACATACAACACACTATCTCGCAGATTGTCCTGTCACCTGTCGAAATCTGTGCACACATCGACAAGTACATCATGAACTACCAAAATGTAAATATCAACATAAGATAAATACCAGTAGATAACACCAAAATACTCTACAGCATCCAATGCAAGGAAAAACTCAAACCTCTAGAAGCTATTATTATAGAAAATAAACAAGCCACATTAAATAAAATATCATTTACCACAGGAGAAAGTACTTTGAAGAGCATATGATATAATTAATATACGCATATATTTTATTAGTATTGTAATAATAATAACAAAAAATCTAAATTATATTAATAAGTACATAAATCGCATTTTTGAGCGGCCTTTTTCCTAATTGTCGTTACACATGTGGTTACGCTAGGCCATATCAAACGGACAGTTTCCCAAATAATACTAGGATTCAAAGTTATCCCAACGACTGCGCCGCTGCGACCATAATGAGTTACAGGTCACGTGATCGTGATCTAAAACACAAAAAAAATCATAAATATAATTTTACAGCCGATTTTACGACTAATACAGTTGGTGTATTGTGTTGTACAAGAATCTCTTCTTATACTCATATAACCCTTTCTTTAAATTCCTAAATTCACCTCCTCATTTCTAAGGACTTGGTTTACAGTTTATCTTCTAAATTCCTGCTTCAATTTTCATATTATTCTTATTAACAGATCGCGACAGCTATTAGGAACATGTTATTAAATATACATTAATGTTTAAGAAAATGTATTCAGTATTATTGTTTAGGTAATAAGCATTATAACATAGCACAAATAGCTATATTGTGGAAAAAGGAATTTTGGACAATATACGCATTTTTACTTATTTGTGGTGATTTTTTAAATCTTTTATCAAAACAACATTCTTGTACATGCAGTTATGGATAATATTATACATTAATTACTAATTTGTTTAATTAATAACTATTTGTGCTCCGTTGTTGACATTAATAGTTATCCCCTGTTGTGTTAAATTATTGGAATAATGCAATAATAAAAATTTAAATTTCATGTCGCGATCTCTAAGTTTTGTTATGACTGTTTTGGAAGAAGTAACACATTTTATATTATTTTGATAAATTCTTTTTTAAATTGCCATTGCATTGCGTTGGTCAAATAAATAAATAAATAAATAAATCGTATTCTTGTGCCTAGTTTTACTATAAACGTTTGGGTTATATTCTTGTATTTCTGTGGATTTTGTCAACTTTCCTTTTTACGTTACATATGAAATAACTAGAATAGAGGAGGGGTTTTAATGTATTTTCGATACATTTTTCTTCCTCGTGTGAATAATGAGAAATTTTAGTGCACTTAAGTAGAACCTATAATTATTCTGGATTTTATCGTCTTGTAATGTGAATAGAAATTTATAAGATCATAATTGCTGTAGGATTTTCGATAGGACGTTTCGTTATCAATACGGTATCGAATACAGGTAATATATTGGTTGTTTCTGTTTCATAAGTAAATTTGCCTGTATGTTCAATGTTTATTTAATTTATTTACAAGATCAGACAACAGTGTTTTATCGAGATATATTAATCAAACATACTAGATATATGAGAAATATGTCCATTCTTTATGTAAAATATTGTAGAAATTCTAAAAAAAAAAAAACATGAAGCGATCCCATTTCATTTTACTAGATGTTTGTTTTGGGAATAATGGTAAAAAAAAGCGATTATCTCCCTTCGGTCGAGATGAAGTCATGTGGGTCACGTAGTGATGTCACTTCATAGTGTGACGAAAGTGGTCAAGTCAGTCAGCTTCCAGGAGTAAAACCGAACTGCTTTTTTTCGCCCGGGCTTCTCGGCCCAGGCTAAGTCTAAATCTGCCTTCCCCAGTCACGTAGTAAAGCTAACAAGCTTATTGCACCGTTTTCCCATGGAAATATATCCTCAACGGATATTGAAATACCCACGGCTCGCAGTCCGCATGTTGAAAAAAAACTTGAATTTGCTGTTTACAATTTTCGGAATATGTCCTAGCTAGCGACATATCAGATAAATCTGGCCCGCTCGAATCTGGAATCCTAAATATGGTTTCTCCAGAAACACAGAAGAATTTTCGGCAGCGTCAGTTCCCAGTGAGAATTATTTAAGATTATTTTTTCGTCCTTTTTGCACTCTGGTTGTGGTTGCATACAAATTATAGATTTTCTGCGTGAGGCACATGTAAATATGTATATATAATTTTGTGTACGACCTAGCGGCATCAAACTCTCTCACAGAATAAAGCATGTTTGTCATGCCTTTTCTTTCAACTATTTCCGCTCCGTCCGTAAATAATGCTAATAATGAAGGAAATGCAAATGAGAAAATAAGCTCTTCCATAGCGCACCTATTAACTTACCCAACCCATGATACATTTCAATATTTGCCAATTGGTACATTCCTGTATAGAGACTTAGTTTCATACCTAAACGAGCCACGTGTTTATCTTAATATTTCTTTCTTTTATTTTGTTTCGTTATGGTTGGAGCAATTTTTAATGTTCAGTTATAATTGTTAAAAAAAGTGGAGATAGTTTTCGCTAGATTAGCGGAGAACTTTTAATTACAGTTATGATAGGTCGCATAGAAGCTATCATAGCTATATATATATATATATATATCCACACTTTTTGAAGGGCCGAATTCAGAGACCTCGGGCACTAAGTGCCACAAGGCCCCCAAACGACCCTCCGCATGTTTTGAATTCAGAGTTGTCCTTCTCCTAGACCAGTTGCCATCCAAGGCTATAGAACCCAGTCTATCCTGCTATTTACCCATAGCTGGAGGGAGAAGAAGAGAATACACACCTTTCCCAGGGGTATTAGCACGTAAGCCGCTATCCATTACTCCACCTTGCCTCAAAAAGTGTGGATGGTCCTGCACGAAACCTTCACCACTATAATCAAATCTCATGTGCCGTTGTCGGGCTGTCGGTTTCCTGGGAACTGATCTGCTTGACCCTCATACGTCGAACACGACGGGAGAGTCAACTATATATATATATATATATATATATATATATATATATATATATATATATATATATATATATATTAATTAATTAATTGAAGAATATCAAACACTTAATAACTCATAGGTAATAATTTAATAATAAATAATTTTTCTCTGTCTTTTGACATAGAGCTCTCCATGGATCTATATCCTCCTGGAAATTCCATACAGATTACCATATTGTATCATTACTATATATATATATATATATATATATATATATATATATTAGATAAATTTTTATATAGCAAGAACAATATTGTAAAAAAGTGTATGACAAAGTAGAAAAAAGTTTTGTGTGACATGTTTCGACCTTCAGGACGACATCGGACTAAATTTGTTATGTTGGTGCGACTACACATGCGCAAGAACGAGGGATGCTGGGAATTTAACATTTAATTTTAATTTTTTTTCTATCCGATTTCATTTAGATTCTTTTTCTTTTGATTGCCATCATTTTTGTTATTAGATATCGCACACTGTGATAATAGATCTGACAGGAATGGTGAAATGCTATAAGAGTCGAAACTGTGGATGACGCTACGAGCATGCCACTATCTGAATATTTCTATTTTAGTGAATTGTTTTCTTCTTTGATCAGAGCAGAATTTTTTTATCCAAAAATTGTGGTTAGTTATGAGCAACTAGTGCATTTGATATATTGATGCGTATAATGTCCCTTATATACAAAAAAAAAAATAGATTTAAAATTCCCAGCATCCCTCATTCGGGCGCATGTGTAGCGTCCGATTAAGACCTAAAAGAGGAAACGTGTCACACGAAAAGGTTTTTTCCACTTTATCATATATGTATATATATGTATATATATATATATATATATATATATATATATATATATATATATATAAACCGAACGAACATTTTGTCCCACCCAATATTTCTAAAGAATTAATGGATTAATAATCCGACATTATTTTTTATTACTATAAACCTTATATTTAGTGGATACACGTGTATGCTGAGATGCTGAGATATCTGTGTTTTATGATCAGTGTAATTGACGTCAACCGGCTTGTGTTTTCAGGAGTCAGCAATAAAGTAAATATTGCTTCGGCAATGTTCGAACGTACTTTCCTCATATCGCCGACTTCCTTTAACTTCATATCGACTCTCAGTAGGCGTCAATTATAGGAATTTAGAAAGAATAACTTAGAAGTGGCACAAGCCGAAAGTATGGGCCACCCAGTGAGGACGGAATTCACTATTCAGTCTCTAATTCAGGAGACGTCAATTATAGAGTTTAAAAAACAGAGATATCTACTGAAACACGTGTCGACACTAAACATATCGTTTATAGTAATGAATATGCATACATAAATGCATATATATATATATATATATATATATATATATATATATATATATATATATATATATATAATACTGCTATTTGAACTGGTGTTGTGGAAAATATTCAAACTTTTTCACTACCCATATCATTTCATCCTCAACATTAAAAAATGAGCTTACAAACCCCACAAAGCCCCAAAACTAGACACCTCTAATAACACTTCTAACAAAATTACATAAAGTTCATAATCCTACTCATCAGCAATCATTCTACTAAACTCGAAAACAATTCAGTCATCCCAAATGCTAGGATTGTTACCATCACCTCCAAGCCAATCGGATATATAATTAGGAAGAAAAATAAACCCAACATATATATATATATATATATATATATATATATATATATATATATATATATATATATATTGTTGTAACCTATGGAAGTTTACTGAATAGAATAATCACACGAAAGTTGGTAATGAACGATAATACTTATAACAAGAACAACGCATATCAGATTTGCCAACGGCACGTAGAAGACGTTGTCAGTTGCTAGAAGTGAGTCAAGTGAAGTGAATTCCGCAATGAATCTCCAGCTGCAGGATATCTACCAACCGCCTCACGGTCAGATGTGGCACAAGGCCGAATTTAATGTGGGGTATCTGAGTCCGTAGGCTCGGCGAAAATTTTCCCGTAGACCCCGTATAAAACGGGGTTGGGTAGCTGTTTCCCGTGACGAGACTCTACCGTGAGGATCATATACAGTATTTACTACTGTATTTATGGGGATATATCCATTATCGTCCGTAGATATACTACAACACACAGACACACACACACACACAAATATATATTGTATATTTGACAAATGGAAACGTTTCATTAAAATAGATTTGATTTAATATAGATTTGATTATGCATTTCGTTATTCAAGTCTTGATCAGATCCAAAAACGAAAGAAAGAAATGTGTCTATTTGTCTTTGTGTCTATGTGTATATGCTTATATAATGGCAAAATGCATAATCAAATCTCGTTTCAATCAAATCTATTTTCATGAAACTTTTCCATTTGTCAAATTTAAAATATTTGTCGGCATTTCTAATCTTAATTTAAACCGCAAGATTGTAGATATGTTATCTTTTACCTTTCAATTTAGTTGAACATTGGAATTTGATAATGCTTTTTATTATATTCTTAGTAGATGAACTGCGATGCACCTTATATGGCTTATTTTGTATTAATGTGGATTTTATATAGCTCTTTATTAATCACCTGTTAAAATTGTTAACATCTTATATGGATGTATTGGTATATGGTTGGTATTTTTGTCACCCTGCATTGATTGCTTATTATTATTAACATTTTGTGTGAAGGCTCTTCACTTAACGGTTGCTTATTCATTTGCCAAATAATTCTATACGTTTAAATTATTTACTGGTTTCTTAAAGCGGCCTCTTATTTATCAACTACAAAAAATGATGTAGAAACTTTCAAAGCATATAAGTAGTTGGCATTAAATTACCTCCCTACATCCACTGTTTTTATTTCTTAGGAAGGTTGAGTGTCTGATTTGTATACACTTTATGAATTAACGTAACCATCTGTATCAGTTTTTAATCTAATGTCTGTTGGCAGGCAACTTCCTGTCATGACCCTTTTCTAAAAAAAAAAAGGGTAATTTTCATTTTCGCTTAGTTTGAATTTGACGTCGGTCATTTTCGATTGTTTGATCAAGGTTAAGGCCTCAAGCCATATATATTTTTTCTCGAAAAAAGAGGAAGTACTTTTCTTTTAAAATTAAATTAATCGCCAGTAATTTGCAATCGCCTGAGGAGACGAATTGATAAGCGTCAAAACACGACTGCAATTGTGTATCGATTTTTGACATGTTTTTGATTTAATATCCTAAAATAAATAACACACAGAGAGACAAACACACACACAGACACACACACACACACACACACACACACACACACGCACACACACACATATATATATATATATATATATATATATATATATATATATATATATATAAGGTATATTTAGGCGACAAGTAATCATAAATAAGAACCGACACGGTCTATTTGTTTAATTTTTAATTCATTTTTTTTTAAGTATAATTGAATAAAGGATAGACCAAAGGAAAATCTGTTGGACTTTTTCAACGTAAATGTAATGGCTTTATTTTGGAAAAAAAAGTATTTTTAAAGAAAGTTAAAATCTTAGTTTTTCAAAATTTATAAATTTAACAGACGCTCATAAATATTGGTCAAGTTAATATAAAGTTTAGGTGAATTATGGAGGATGCTAAGTGACGTAATGTGAAAGTGTGTAAATGATGACGTTCAGGACTTTTTTTTTTATACAATTAATATTTAAATTATTTTAGTATGAGATAAATTTATGAATGTCACCGTTTTGTTTTAATTTTTTAACATTTTTATAATCATGAATGTTGACTCGGGAATTTAGTAATTCTTTCAGGAATGGAGATATTTGAAAAAATAAAAAAAAAACGGGGCGCAAATTTATATTTTATTAAGATTCCATAGCTGCACTTTCGAGAATTTTCCTTCTAAGTTACTTACTCTTTTAATAAGTGTGACAGTCTTTAGATCAACGCTGTGGCTGAACTTATTCCTATGCATGACTAATGTATTTGATAAATTCTTGTGTAAAGGACTCTTTTTGTGTTCATAGATAATTTTTTTTTAAATTACAGCAAGTTTCCCCAATCTACTGTGAAGAGCACTTGCGACTGTTTATTTTATATATACCAGTTTCAGAATTATTATTGTTGGGCGTATTTTTGGTTCTCATCATATCTATAATAGTTTTTTGAAAGTAGATGTTAAGGTGTTGGCATGTTGTATGATCTGTATGTGTTTCTCTAGGTTATTGTCTTTGTTAATTATACGGCATTTGTGTATTTTGCATACCTTTCTCTTTGCATTGTGGATGAAATAAGGATATATATATATATATATATATATATATATATATATATATATATATATATATATATATATATATACTAATTTAAAAATATGTTCCCATCGCTACACAGGAATTACCATGTTTCAAAAAATCTAAAACTTTAAATTTAATTCTATAATTAAATTAAAATCCCTAGTAAATTTCATTTTCAAGCGATTTTTGTGATTTCCAAAAATCGATTTTTTACTTTTAGTTTCTGTTTTTAAAACATGGTAATTCCTGTGTAGCGATGGGACCATATTTTTAAGTTAGTAAATTTATAATGTTTATGCTCTACAGAATTGCATTGAGCACTGTTTTTTAAAAATAAAAATAATTTATAAGACACCGTATTATAACTCTTACTGTTTTTTCTCGTTATTCAAATATATATGTATATATATATATATATATATATATATATATATATGCATGCATGTATGTATGTATGTATGTATGTATCTATATGCATGTATTATATATCCATATATATATATTTATATGTACATGTGATATATATATATATATATATATATATATATATACATTTACTTATTCTATCTGAAATGAAAAATAAATACGGACATCTCTATTGTTACATATATTTCTTTAAAATATGATTAGCAAATAACAATTATTAAATTTCACAAGAGCAAATAAGTTATTGCAAGTAGTTCTAATTAAAATAGACAAAATTATTATAAGTGTGTAATTGAAAGTAAATTTAACGATGTTAAGTATCTGCTGACCCCAAGAAAAACAAATGTACCATAGGGCCAGTTAAATTTTGGCCTCTGAACTTTCAGCAAGTTCCAAAAATCCTAAGTACAGCTTATTTTGTCGCAGGCATCGAGGCATACCCAGAAACTGTATGAAAAATATGTAAAAAAAATGTTGTAAGAACTTTAATGTGTCTACGTAAATCAACAAGTTATAGACATATATGTTGCACACTGATGCACACACATCAATCTTCCCCCCTCTCTCTCTCTCTCTCTCTCTCTATATATATATATATATATATATATATATATATATATATATATATATATATATATATATTTTCCTCATCTATAGCACAACTATGAGGTTCCATGCAAACACAATCTTCACTTGATGATTTTAGAGAGACTGATACAAAATTTTGTAACGGTTTCTCTTAACTCAGACGTTGTGAGGAAAAAATGTATATTTATTAATATACTTATATTATTTTATTAACATTTTTGACTATTTTATTAAAACCAGTACTCAATGTGCGATATTTCATTCATACATATATATATATATATATATATATATATATATATATATATATATATATATATATGGATAAAAAGGACTAATGGAAAATATTTCTTAATTATTGCCGACGAGTTTCATCAATCCGACTTTATCAAGACAATTTTAAAATTGAAATGTTTCATCAAATTCAAAATATTAAAAAGGAGACACTTCCTTCTGGATATTGTTAACTTTAATTTTTCTCTCTCTTATTTTTTAATAAGAATTTCGTTTAGTTTTTCATAGTTTTTCTCATATTTTGAATTTTATGAAACATTTCGTTTTTAAACTTGCCTTCGGATTAACGAAACGCATCTGCAATGATTAAGAAATATTTTTGCAATTGTCTTTTGTATCCAAATTGTCTTATTTTCAGAATAATTTTGATAAATTAAACAATATATCTATATAAATGTTACACACATATATATCGATATGTTACACTCATATACATATATATATATATATATATATATATATATATATATATATATATATATATATATATATATATATATATATATATATATAATGTGAATCATGAATCCACACGAATTTAAATCAGTTAATATATATATATATATATATATATATATATATACATGTATATATATAATTTCTATCTAACACTCACACACACACATATATATATGTGTGTGTTACATAGAAAATTCTCTATTAGACTATTAGAGAATGACCATTTTTGCATGATCACTCATAAGCATATTAACTTAGACGATAATATATATATATATATATATATATATATATATATATATATATATATATATAGATAGATAGATAGATAGATAGATAGATAGATATGTATGTATGTATGTATGTATGTATGTATGTGTGTGTGGGTATTATGTTATCGAAAGCTTAATATCTGCTCAGTTTCTTATCCGAGGCTTAAACAAAAGAATTTCAAAATAATTTATTTATAATCCAATATTTTTATTACTTGAAGTGTAATTAAAAGTGATTTAAAATAGACGCCTCATTTTTATTTATCAAACAGTGTATATTACATATAATTTCTCGTGGTATTTTCCTGATGAAAATTGGTGTATATAATTTTATATAAATTAAATTATATATGTAATATAAATAGATACTTGTTAAAAGCCTTATGAGTATGTATGTATGTATGCACATCTAGATACCGGCACAAAAACCTTAGGTTTAAAATGAATGTTCCAGAATGAAAAATATTTCTTGAAACTTTTATTTTAGTTTTAAGCGCAAGCTAATAGAATAAATTAGTATTTCCCTTATTCAAAATACTTTGCTCTGTTTCAAAACTAATGTAAATTGACTGAAAACTGATTTTGTTTTGAAATCGCTGATTTTAACCCCATTTTTAGCCATATAGTATCACAATGTAATTCTCTTTATTAAAAAATCTTTGTGAAAGATTTTTTTTAATATATATTAAATTATATATAATTTTATGAAACTTTATTTGACGAATATATGTTCCCATCGCTACACAGGAATTACCATGTTTCAAAAAATCTAAAACTTTAAATTTAATTATAGAATTAAATTAAAATCCCTAGTAAATTTCATTTTCAAGCGATTTTTGTGATTTCCAAAAATCGATTTATTACTTTTAGTTTCTGTTTTTAAAACATGGTAATTCCTGTTTAGCGATGGGACCATATTTTTAAGCTAGTAAATTTATAATGTTTATGCTCTACAGAATTGCATTAAGCACTGTTTTTTAAAAATAAAAATTATTTATAAGACACCGTGTTATAATTATAGTGATTTAAAGTGTAATTATTCTGATTTGAAAGAAATATTACATACATTATGTTTTAAATTTCGCAGAAAAATATTTTTAACATAGTGATAGATGTTTATTTAAGATGCAGACAGATTAATAGCTTGACTGACAGACGGAAGTATATCTATATTTTTACGGTTGACCTATCTGTAAAAATAATTTGAGGAGTATAACATGAGCGCCTTTTTATATAATTTTTAACTACCCTGCAATTTTAAAAATTTAAGGAATATTTTTTGTGATCTAATGTTTTATTAGGCAAGTTGGCCTCAAATCTAGTACAGTTATCATTCTTATATTTTGATAATGCTGTGTTGGGCGTCTATATTTAAAAAATCAGCATGTTTATACAGACGCAAAAAATTTTTCAAAATTCTTTTTAAAATATTGGGGTCAATTAAGCTTTTCTATTTATAATTAGCAAATATACTTTTTTACTTAATAATAATATCATCTGTCCTCTGAAAATATGTCATAATTTTAATAGTTTTAAATCTTTATAAATAAATAAAGTTTAAAAAGAAAATGAAAACAGTTCTTTTAAAAATTCATTATTCATCGAAAATGTTTTTTCTGAAGACAATAGTGTCCATAATATATCTTATTCATATAAAGAATTAAAAGCTTTTCTAATTAAATAATATCTTAGTTTTATTGCATTTTTTTATATTACAATCCAGAGAAGATTTTCGGTAAATTCATGACTGAGTTCTGTAGATAACTAATATAAACATTAATTGGCACAAAATTAATTTCTCGAAAGTTCATAAAATTAAATAAGTGATGATTAACAGATTAAAAAAAAAGGTTTTACTGAAATTTTCAAAAAAAGAATAATTTCTTAAATAATTTGATTCATTTGCGAATAAATCCTGAATGTTTCATTAAAATCTGACAATTATTTTACAAGAATTTTCAAAATTTCTACCGCAAAACAGGCGCTAAAATTTCCTATGCTAATATTTGGTTCTCCGGCTGATGTAAGAAAAAAAAAAAAAAAAATTAAGCAAAATTTCGAACGTTCTAAAAAGTATGAAAAATATCAAAAATTCCTTTGGTCTTTTCTTTTTATATTAATGACAAAAATATTTTGATGATAAACGCTGTTTTTATTAAATTTGGCGCAATTTTTTTTTTTTTTTCATCATGTTATTTTCATTTTTTAGTGAATCTGTAGAGGTACCTAATACACATGCCTAATTCATATATTTGTATATCCAGCTAAGCATCCTGTATCTAAAAGCTAATATTCTAAATATGCAAATATAGACATTATTGCTTCGAAGAAAAAAAGCATGATACGCCTTACGAAAGAATTTTTTCAATGGGTTGAAGGTCAATTCAAACTATTTGAATAATACTTATTCTTGTACATAAAAATATTAACTAAATAAGTGAAACTAATATTCCTTATGTGGGGTTTGTATTAATGGAAGGCTTTTACGTAGGTACACATACACGCACAAATATGCACACAACAGGCAGTTGCACGTACACACACTCACACACTGGTACACGCACACACACACACACACATATATATATATAATATACATGCATGCATATAATATATATATATATATATATATATATATATATATATGATATACATGCATGCATATAATATATATATATATATATAATATATGTATGATTTTTTAATATAAAATCTTAGCATAATACAGTGAAAATTTACGGATCAGAATTCAGCTTAGATTATATATGTAATTAGATATATTTATTTTATACAACAAATATTTATTTTTCAACATAATCTCATTTTTTGACAAGTCGCTTAATTCGGTGCTTGACTGCGATTAGATAGAACATTATACATTGAATATTTCATAACTAACTCTGCTAGGTGGCAGGCTGAAGATAGTGAATCCCTGTTGCACCACCGCACACACCTATATATATATATATATATATATATATATATATATATATATATATATATATATATATATATCTACCTCCATAAAAACGATACCTAAAGTTTAAAATCCATTTTAGAAAAATAATTTTCTTGAATCTATATAATTTTTAATTCGAAGCTAACAGATTAAATTTAATATTTCCAATAAGCAAAATATTTTTCTGTTATTCAAACCGAATTTAAATAAATTGATATTTTTCAAAAAAATTGATAAATTCGTCAATATTGGCAAATCTGTCTATACAAAATAATTCCATTTATTAAAACTTTCAAAAATAATATATACTTTTCTGAAAAGTTATTTGAAAAGAAATAAATGATTTAAAGTTTAATTGAAACTAATTTTACTTATTTTTTAATTGATTTGAAACTAATATTACTTACTTTAATTAAAAATATTTCAGAAAAGTATTTTTTTTTAAGAAGGGTTGGGTGTTTTTTAATGCATTGAGTCATTCATCGATGTTTCGGAAATTTAACTAAGGGAGATAATTACTGGAAAAATTACATTACGAATAAAACGTGAAACTCTTGATATATATATATATATATATATATATATATATATATATATATATATATATATATATATATATATACAGTAATCTTTAAAAAATTAAATATTGTAAGCATTATAATATTTTATTGAATTTTATGTACTACATTAATTTTGTGTACTTTGTCCATACACATTATCAAACAAAGCTATAAAGCTTTGTTTGATAATGTGTATGGACGCACATATTTGCAAAAATCGATTGTTCTCTACACATAAAAAATCAAAATCCCTTTTTAAATCCTGAGGTCATTGAATTGTACTAAATTATTTTATTCATTTATGTATTAGTAAATATAGTTTTAACAATACCACCTGTTCGATATAAATTAATACATAATTTTAAGCTTTAAAGTTTTAGAAATTATTTTAATTAAAATGTTACAAAATGAAAACATTTATATTTTATAATATATTTTATTCCTGAAAGCAATTCAAAGCTTTTTTAATTAAATAATTTCTTACTTTTATTGCATTTTTTATTTTACGATTCAGTGTAGATTTACTTTAACCTGCCGTCCCATTTGACAAAAATAATTGATGATTTAAATTTTCTCAGACTTTTATAAAATTAAATAAGTGATGATGAACAAATTTTAAATCATTTTACAAAGTTTTTCGACATGATAAACATATGAAAAATAATTTTATTCATTTGGTAATAAATCCTGAAAGTTTCAGACTTTAAGTCTAATAGTTATCTGATTTTTGTGAGAATTTTCAATTTCGTGTTTTTTAACCACTAAATGACGTTTAAATAAACTGTACAAATTTATGTTTTCCTGGTGATGCCACAAATGCAAGATGTTTAACCAAAATTTAAAAGATTATAGAATTGATTAAAAAAATAATTCACGTAAAAATTCTTTGATCTTCTTTAATAACAACATACTATATTGAGAATAAAACTTTGTATATGTTTTGGGGATATGTTTCAAAATGAATTATCTTTTTAGCAATTTTTTATATATGGGAATATAGGTAGGTCAATTGATCGATTCTCCTTGAGGTCTGTCCGGAAATTATCCAGCCTACCCAGGACAATGGTACCCTAGTTTCTTTCTTTCTTTCTTTCTTTCTTACATTTCACCAGTTAACGCCGTATTCATGCCTCGTTTTCACATCAATTCTGCAAACTCTACCTTCGGGATTACCATCAGCTGCATTGCCCTATTTTTCTTCAATTTCGACATTTTGTCTGTTCACGTATTCACAGAAGGTTCCTCTATGATTAGTTAACTATTTACATCAAGACCGCCACGACAGTTTCTCGGGAAATGCAAAATGGATGGTTTTGTTTCAGACAGACTTCGTATACGTTCCTCTATTTCAATGTTTCAGACTAATGTATACTTAGTGTTTCATACTCATTGCACATACGCACCCCGATATATATATATATATATATATATATATATATATATATATATATATATATATATATATATGTGTGTGTGTGTGTGTGTGCATGAAAGTATACATTAATTTTAAGTATAATCATCAAAAACAAAAAATAAACATTGATTTTTTTTTCTTTGAGAATTTTATCATTTAATTATATTTTGTTTGAAAATCTATTTATGTTTATGGAAGAAGTCTTCCAGTTTTCGTTTCTCTCCAGTTTGAGGCAAGATCTGTTGTCAAAAAAAAAAAAAAAGATTAAAGGCTAAAAAAAATAAATCAAAAATCAAAACGTAGATATGACCTACTCTCACGAACGCACGCCATGACCCTCTGTTTTCAATCCCAACTGTGTTATCAACTTTGTGTTGTTGATCAAACAGTTGATTATATCTCTGGACAAAAAAAGCTGCATCAAAGACACCCCGGACCGCCACCCTGGGTGGCAAAGAAGGCAGAGTCTCAAACGACACTATTAATTCATTTGCAGAACGGTTTTTACTTCCGAACATATTCCTAAGTTTATTAAATCCATTAAGAAGCACTAAATAAAGAGAATCCACTATTCACAAATGTTCGACCTTTGAAACCCGGACATTTACGTTAAGATATTTTTTCAGCTGTTCTTCAAGTTTTTTTCTTTATCATAAAGAAGACGTTCGTTAAAAATTAAATATATTACAAATTATACATACAATAACGTTATTCTCTCAGTAACACTTTGATTAATTCTTGGGCACTGAAAATCCTTCCTTCTCTTGCATGCATCCCTAAAGAGAAACCATTAGCAAAACATTTAAATCATTCATATATTAGTCTAACTATAATAACGCTTTTAATATCTCCTAACCAATGACAGTAACTTCCTTCCGGATAACCAATGCATTTCTATCGTAAAAGTTTTAGTAACGTATTTACACTAAGTTTAAGATCTATTCTTGATCCTGAATATTGAAGAGCATTTTCTGCATGATTTTCAATATATCATTAGTGAAATGATTTACGATACATTTAATAATAATATCATTAGCAATATATATACATTATGCATATATAAAAGTAAACATTGAAGTCAAAACTCAGAAGCGACAGACTGTTTTATGCTAAACGCATCAGGCTATATATATATATATATATATATATATATATATATATATATATATATATATATATATATATATATATATCTGTCCTGTATATTTTGCCAGCATATTTTCATTTAACCATGTCCGATTAAATAATTTAGACGTATCGTGTTTGTTTATTTTTAATAGTATCCTTTCGTGATCACGTATAAACTTTGATGTTTCATGATTAAAGAGTGCAAGGAAGGTAACATAATTATATTTATTTCTTTTTATTTTTCCTAGTACTTTCGATATATCCGATTGTACTTAGAAACACAAACATAAAAATACGTGTAAGTCAATGTATAATATGTTTTATTTGATCTGGACTAGTAATCTGTTTGAGTTTATTGTAGATGTCTTTTTTCTTTTATTAACAGTGTTTAATTGCTCATTAGCTAATTCAATTTGCCTTTTCACAAGGCCAAATATAAACTTCTTCTAAGTGCTGGTATTCTGGTAAGCTGCTGTATCATAGCTGCTGTAATTTAAATTCCGTATATTTCTGTAGCATATTTTCATTTCTGCATGTCGAATCAAACATTTTAGACACGTTGTGTTTGTTTATTTTTAATAAGATCCTTTCGTAATCACGTGTAAGCTTTGTTGTTTCATGATTAAAGATAACAAGGAAGGTACCATAGTATTTAATCATTTTTATTTTTCCGAGTACTTTCGATAAATTGCAATATCAGTTTCAGGATTATGATGACTCAGACAAATAGTTGTGGGTGTCCGAAGTAAATTTATGATTTTATGGTGAAAACGTTAGCAGTTCCGGTCATGCGCAAAGTCACAAACAGTAATTTAAAAAATACACTGAACTAAAAAGCATTAAACAAACTCTTATTAATAATGACTTTTGATGAACAAGTAAGGCGATCCATTACAAATTTTAGTAGAAATCAAACAGAATATAATACGTCCTCAAATGATATATCAATCTTTTATATCACATATCTTCACATATCAATCTTTATCAGTTATAATCAGATAAAATCTTAAAAAATAATAAATACTAATATATCACCCACAGATCCCAGTAAAAAATAA
Organism: Acanthosepion lycidas; assembly: GCA_963932145.1. Classification (NCBI taxonomy): domain Eukaryota; kingdom Metazoa; phylum Mollusca; class Cephalopoda; order Sepiida; family Sepiidae; genus Acanthosepion; species Acanthosepion lycidas. The sequence goes on from OZ010587.1 coordinate 36,731,987, forward strand.
AATTAATTATATGCTATACTAAATTTAATGCAACTAACTTTATCATCCGTAATAATTCCTCCCCACCATCTGACGTATTTTAGAAAACCAACACTATATATCAATTTAAATATCTCTTTCGAGATGGCATCTCCGACAAAAAGCTAAAGTATATATTGGTCATTATACAATGACATTATCAAAACGGCTCACTTTACACATATATGATTCATCGTCCATTGCACAATATCTGCAAAAACATTCCTGTCCACATTCACAATTTAAATGAATATTAGTCGACAGTACCCGTATACTTCACAAAGAACGTAATAAGCAGAAACGACAAATTTTCAAAGCCATCTTTATTAAAATTTATAACCAACACTTAACAAAATTAATTATGAATATAGTACAAATATTCTGAAACGCTTATAGTATATAGTCCTTTAGAAATATCTACGTAAAAAAACAGTTTAAAAAAAAAACAACAAGCAAACTATAACGTCCTAACGAATTCACTTCTTGCATTAAATGTTTACAATATGGATTTTTTTTAAAATCGCCGTTTGTGACTTTTAAATTCGTCCAGTATCCAAATTATTTAATATCTTACGCTATGAGGAAAGCAATCTACAACCTCCCCCCCCCAAAAAAAAAGAATATAAGACAAATAAGAACGATAAGACTGAAAGTCGCATTGAAATATGAAACTAACAGTCACCATGCAGTGTTGATGCTTATGTCGACACTGTAAGCAATCAATCTTTGATACTTAGCCAGCACTGTTTCCGTTACAAATATAGCAAATTTGATACAATATACAGGGTACGATGGGAAAATTGTCGCCATGTAATACTTTTAATTTCGCGCACGCGCATTGTTTATTTTTGATTTTATCGACTGCAGAGTACAGTAAGGTCAGTTGGGAACCATCTGGACGCAAAAGAGCACAATGGCGTAATTCACTCAACCAGAAAGTTAAAGCATTTCAGGGTGTTTGGGTGTCAATTGGAGGACAGTTCAGAGAATTCGGAAAAGAGGTTAATGAGTGTGATGGTGATCTGACGGAGAATGCAGGAGATTCGATAAGAGTTGGATGAGTCTAATGATGATTACAAAAGTACGACAGCACGGAAAACTCACTCTGATCGTTCTGGTAAGAAAAAGAACTCCCGAATTGTTGGTGATGTCCACAGACATAACATAGAGGACTACATCAAGTGCTTTGAGGAGGTAGCGCTGTGTCAGGAGAGTGGCTACTAAATGACCCTATGTCTGCGAATAGGACTCTGCACTATTCCACACAAGCAGAAGAATCTAGTGATAACTGTCAGACAATTTCTGCGACCACATCACCCCTTACATCTGGCCACCGTAATCCACAGACTACAACCCGCTTGATTATTATGCGTGGGGCGCAGTTGGGCGAGAGATCAATAAAACTCCTTGTAAAACCAAAGATGAAATGAAGGCAAGGATTATGGCAGCATTCACCTACTTAAACAAGGTGACCGTCCAGAAAAGATGCAAGTGATTCCGAACTTGTCTGGAAGCTAATGGCGATTTTATTGAATAAATTAGTTCTGTAGTATTTAATCATATTTTACTATAAGTTTGGTAAATGTATCTGTTAAAATGGGATATGTGTGTTATTTTAATTTTTACGTCATTTAGACGGCAATTTATTAATATATATATATACGTCATTTATACGATAATTTATTAATATATATATATATATATATATATATATATATATATATATATATATATATATATATATATATATAACGATGGATCAATACGCTCACAGACCGATTTGTTTATTATTACCTGAATTTTATCTGGAACTTTCACTGAATAATGTTCAGTCGATGTGATTAATATCCGCTACTTATCCAAATATATTAACATTTTTATGTTGAAAAATATTTTTGTTTAAAATAAATGTTTTTCATTATATATATATATATATATATATATATAATAATAAAAAGGCTTAAACACTAATATTCTATGGTTATAATTTATTCCATTGGAATCCTAATTACGATCCAATTCATCAGACCTACAAATTCAAAAAGAAATCAGAAAAAAATCACTCCGGGAATAAAAAATAAAATTTAGTGAGAGTGTATGTGTGAGAGTGGGGGACGAATGTGAGCGGAAAATGAAAGCTTTAGAGAGGGTAACAGATGAGAGAAGAACAGGTAGTCCTAAAAGGGAAGGTGAGATTAAAATTTAGCAGAGAGAAGTTTTAAAGAGATGTTAAAAGACGGTTTAAATGAGTGAGATACAGATAAATATGACTTATTTTCCGATACATAATTCATTACTGAATCACTGACCTAAATTAAATTAAAAACCGACACCGGAAATGGTTGTATACATTTGTTGGTATTATTATTTTTTCTGATTTCTTTTTGAATTTGTAGGTCTGATGAATTGGATGGTAATTACGATTCCAATGGAATAAATTATAACCATGGAATATTAGTGTTTAAGCCTTTTTATTATATTCTTACTCTGTCCTGGACAATGAGTTCTACCTGCATTCTATCCTCTTGGAAATTTTATATATATACATATATATGTATGTGTATATATGTATGTATATATATTTATATATTATATATATATATATAGTCTTAAGATGTGCTATATTTATGGGATAAAGTGCTCAATATCAGAGATAGAGCGTGTGTAAATATAAAAGTGAACATAGAAGTCAACACTTAGAGGCGACATCCTGTTTCATGCCTGACGATTGCATCTAGCATGAAACAGACTGTCGCCTCTAAATGTGACTTCTATGTTCACTTTTATATATATGTGCGTGTGTATTAACCACTAATATTATCTTTCTCTCTCTCTCTCTCTCTCTCTCTCTATATATATATATATATATATGCGTGTGTGCGTGTGTGTGTTACTGGCATTATTTACATTACTCGGTAGATTGCTCTAGTTCCACTAGAACAATTTAATGCGGTGGACGAAATAAAGGGTTCGATCCAAATTCCAATCATCTGAAGAAGGCTGGAGCGTACAACGGCCGAAACGTTGTGAATATATCGATGAAGATAACTGTCCGAATAATGTAAATAATACAAGTAATCATAATACCTCATCTCTCTCTCTCTCTCTCTCATGCACACACACACATATATATTAGATTGGTGCAAAAATAATGACGTAATAATGTCGTTTTTTGATGTTAAAAAATACGTCAAAAAATGACATTATTACGTCATTATTTTTGGACCAACCTAATATATATATATATATATATATATATATATATATATGGATTGAACTTGCTATGTGATGGGGTGCGCTTACTAATAATTATGCCTTGTTTGAAAGATTTCCCACTGGTTTTGCATCCCACTCCATTTATTAAGTAGTATGTCTTTTGTTTTCCCATAATTCCTTATTCACCCACAACGGCGCACACCCTGCAAGCTCCACAAAATATCCTGTCCCAGAAAAAGGAAACGTTGCCTTGCCATTCGCTATTCGACTCATATGTTTCTTATTAGGAAAGCGGCAATTGTTCCCCACTGTCTTGATTGTATTTTATTTTTTATTTTCTCCTTTTCTTTTTTTTTCTTTTTCATTTTCCACATTTCTCTACTGACATCCGTCATCAACGCTCATAAAACTTAACGTAGTTTTTGCATTTATGTCTCTTGGAGTGGCTGACTGTGATCCAGTGATCGATGCTTCCAGGAAGCTTTCAGAGATAAAAGAACCAAATCTCCAACTTTCAGACTATCACTGATTTCATTCCATTCGAAGCGCATTGTCTGGTCAGCAATCTCAATAAATATCGAAAAATATGTCTTGAAGTATTCTTTATGAGAAAACAGGAAATCCTCTTTAATGTTACTATACACAAGTTAACTTGAAGGGTTGAGAAATATGATCATGGAAATATTTTGATGACAGAATAATGATGCTCTAGTTTGATATTAATAAAAGATTTCGTCAAAGATATGCTGGAAAATTGTTAGCTGTACTTAAGCAATTTTGGTATGTTGTGGAGAAAATAATTATTTATAAGATGGATATAGTAACATGTTTTTACGCTGACCTATTTACCCAGTTCAACCACCAGAGTTTTTCATTACTTTTTTTTTTGTATCTCTGTAATAGAGCCGATAACCTTTCAGCGTCTACTTATACATATAGAGAAATATATCAATGATGATCCATATATATTGTATAAAATAATGTACAATGTCATTTTTATATGTTACTTTGCAAATTTTTCATTCTGAATTACATACACACACACGCACACACACACACACACACATATATATATATATATAATTCATCGACTCTAGAAGAAACCTCAACAGAAGGCAGAAAGCACTGGACGGCCGTTTCGTCCTATATTTGGGACTCATCAGCACTCGACTCGACGAATTATTTAATTATGATATCTCAAATCCTATCACTGAAGTGTGTACACACACACACACACACACACACATATATATATATATATATAGTTGAATTGGTGTGAGTTTGTGATTCTGGGTTTCACGCTATTTGCGGTCGTCAGGTGATCGCAAATAGCGTTAAAACCGGTGTCACAACCTCACACCATTCCAACTAAATATGTTAGCTCTATCACTGATATTGTGCGCTTTTCTATACGCACCACACATTTATAATATATATATATCAGTACTATAGATAAATAGGTATCAATTTGTAAAGAACTGCGGAATTTTCTTACTTTATTAACCCGAGAGATGTTATCACTTTAAACGTTATTTTTAGTGGATATTCATATTTGAGTAGAAGCTCCGTTTATTTATTAAACAGTATATTTATTTATTTTTGTATATCGGCCTGAATATTTGAGAAATCTAGACTCTCCGGCATGATTCGAACCAGCGTCACCCCCGGGCAGAGGGAAGCCTCGTTAGATCTGACGTGCCTTGGACCAAATTGGCCACAAAGAAATTATGCCGATCCTGGCTTGAAAACTCGACTTCAGTCACTATCCCACCACTTGGACGTGGCTTCCTACTGTCTTTTCTACAAATATTTTCATGGCAATCGCTCTAATGTGCTCTCCTCCTTGCTACTTTGACCATTTGTACTTAAGCAACTTGTTTCCATAGTTCTATTGTTGGAATAGCTAAATGTAGCCGTATGTTATATTCTAATCGTTTCTTTTCTCGCACTTCTCAACTGTGGAGCTTTCATCCGGGTTTTTTTTTCTTTGCTTCGATGTTTGATATGTACAGGAATTGAACGAAGTTTCGACATGTGACAAGTTAACCTATGAGAAAATATGGTGTTTGTATGACCAATGTTATAATTTAAGGATTGTTGATTATTACTATTGGAGTACACCTACAATATTCAAAAATTAATTTGCAACGTCAATCGCACCTTACTGTCTTTTCGTCCACTCCCAGTACATCTGGCCGCCTAATTCCAGAAATGAAACCCACTTGATTATTATGTGTGGGGCGCAACACAACTTCTTGTAACACCAAAGATGAAATCAAGGCAAGGATTATGACAATATTCGCCAACTTAAACAAGGTGACCCTCCAGAAAAAGATGCAGGAGATTCCGTAGTTGTCTGGAGGCCATGGTTGAAGCCAATGGCGATTTTATTGAATAAATTAACTCTTTAGTATTTCAATGCATTAGGTTGGTGCATATTAGGTTTTTTGACGTATTTTTTAACGTCAAAAAACGACATTATTTTTGCACCAACCTAATATTTTAGTATAATTTTGGTAAATGTATCTGTTAAAATGTCAGTGCTATTTTCATTTTTGCCTCATTTACACGACAATTTATTCATTGTTCCTTATCTCTCTCTCTCTCTCTCTCTCTCTCTCTCTCTCTCTCTCTATATATATATATATATATATATATATATATATATATATATAAAACGATGCATCAATATGCTCACAGGCGGACTTGTAATCATTACCAGATTTTGATCTGAAACCTTCACTGTATAATGTTCAGTCCATGTGATTAATGTCTACTACTTATCCAAATACATTAACCCTTTTATGATAAAAATTATTTTTGTTTAAAATAAATGTTTTTTCTTCATTATATATGCACACACACACACATATATATAAATATATATATATATATATATATACATATATACATACATATATATATATATATATATATGTATATATATATATATATATATATATATATATATATATATATTACTCGCATTATTTACAGTACTAGTTAGATTGATCTAGTTCGACTAGAAAGATCTATCCCGGTGAGCGAAATAAAGGGTTCGGTTCGAAATTCTAATCACCTGAAGAAGGCCGGAGCGTACAACGTCCGAAAGGTTGTAAATATGTCAATGAAGATGAGGATAACAGTCCAAGGTAATGTAAATAATGCAAGTTATCATAATACCTCATCTCATATATATATATATATATATATATATATATATATATATATATATATATATATATATACCTTGTGTCTTAGTGGCATCTTTGCTTTGATTGGGTGACATGATTGATATCAGTTAATATCTCTCACAGAGAGCTGCAATGTTGATATTTTGGTTAACAGGACGTTTTACGCTGTTTACATTGTTCTGACTATTGTTCTCATCTTTATTGTCATATTCACGACGTTCCGTTCGTTGTAATCCCCGGCCTTCGTCAGGTGATATACGTTAGAACAAAGACGACACTTTTGCTAGTTAAACTTAGGCATTTTAGAAACGTTTGTTTTCAAAATGAAACATAGGTGTATCGTAAAAGTGTCACCCAGTGTAAAACGGTTTCATACGGTTTCACAGAGCTTTTCAATACCAGAAAAGTAATATATTATATATTTTCCATGTATTATAATTATTTTATACGTATATTAAACATTTTACGCACTTTTTAAAACGACACTTCATATGGTGAAATATGGGCTCTTTCTTTTGAGCTTCCTTTAATTTCAGTTCTTCTTTACAATGTGCGTTGTATAGGATTTTCCTTTTATCTACTAATATTTGAATTATGGTACAGGAATTGAACGAAGTTTCGACAAGTGACAAGTTAACCTATGAGAAACTATGGTGTTTGTATGACCAATGTTATAATTTAAGGATTGTTGATTATTACTATTGGAGATGCATTTTCTCAATGGGCACAAGAATTATTAAACAACATTGTTTGTAAATAGTGGGGATTTTGAATTATTGGTAAGTGAGATGTCTTGAACGTTTTGTAGTAAATAAAAATTATTGCAACCGTTAAATTATTTGGAATTATTGCAACCATTGCATCTTGTTATGGTAAAAAAGTTAATGATGCATTTATTTCTGTATCAGGATATTTATTTGTGTTGTTTCTAAAATTCTCATCGACGGCATGTTGGGGAAATGTCTGCTGAAATTTGCTTAATTCTTTATAAAATAATGTGTCACAGGAAATGATTTTTGCTTGGCTAACCATGTTTTATAACAGCTAACTTACAGTTCAAAAGTTTGATGCTCCTCACCCCGAATTATCATGGGATGTACTTGAAAGAAGTGCGAACAAAATGAAAAGATCTCATGGAGTATTGAAAAAAGAATTCAATCAATTATCAAACTTTAAGAAACTTTTGCAACGAATGCCAAAAATTTGTGCTGCAGTAATCAAGGCTAAAGGAGGATATTTTGACAAGAGCAAAATTTAATCATAAAATGCTTTTTTGCTTTTTGTCATAAAATTTCTAATAAAAAAACATGTTTGATTTTTTTTTTAAACATGTATAATAATTTTCGCTTAATTAAAGTACAAAATAGGTATCTTTTGTCCAATTTGAAAAATTATATGAGGTGGTCTCAAACTTTAGAACTCTAGTGTATATAATTAGATTTTGAAAAGGTATGATCAATGGAAAACCATTCCATTGAAATTATATTTGATTACGCGTTTCGCCTTTATAGGCTTCGTCAGGTCAAAAAACGAAAGAAAGAAATACGAGTGTGTGTATTTGTGTGCAATGCTTAAGCAATAAATCATTAGTACTTTTTCCGCTTTTTAAATTATTATTTAAGCATGCACACACACACACACACACACACACACATATATATATTCTTTCGTTTTTTGAATTTGGGGAAGCCTAAAAAGGCAAAAAGCGTAAACAAATCTAATTTCAATGAGACGTTTTCCATTTGTCATATTTTTTCAAAACTTTGTTGGGATAATATACCGTATTTTGTACATATATAATTACACACACACACACACACACACACACACACACACATATATATATATATATATATATATATATATATATATATATATATATATATATATATATATATATATCCAGGTGTGGAGGCCTCACACTTATACACTCACCCACACGAATATACACACTTACACACATCATACGCACTCACTCCCTAATGAGTCAAATGATAACACACACCCACAGCAATACACACGCTTACACATATCATACTCACTCACTCCCTAAGAACCAAATAACACACACACAAACACTAAACAGAGACACATCCCCTCACCAAGTCCAATAAAACTGTCAAACTGACCAGAGAATTCATAGCAGCATCCAGCTCTTTTCTCAAATAACAACTTAAAAAAGACTGTTTGACCAACACAAGGAATGTTAAAAGATTCATGTTAAAAAGATAAAAAAATAAAAAAAACAAATGAAAACTACAGACAAAAGTTCATTTTCTCCATCAAGACATTCATTTCTGTAGTTTAGTGCTAGCAGCAAGTAGAAATATTTCTCCTCCCGATGATGGCCATTTCGGCCGAAACTAGTCGAAGAATCTAAATGGAATAATAATAATTAAAAAAACGAAAGAATATTAATCTACAACCCAGTGTGTCTGAGGATTTTAATTTTTTTTATTGTTCAATATATATATATATATATATATATATATATATATATATATATATATATATATATAAGGAGAAGTTTATAGTTGTTCCAGCGAGAGAAAAGTGTATATTTTAAAAAGAAAACAGAGACTGCAAACATTTTTGGTTGAAATTTGGATTTTTTTTTTAAATAATATATATTATATTTTATTTTCCATAATTTTATATGTGTTTCCGGTCTCACTGCCTTCTCATGTAAAAGAGTGGATATTTCCACATATTATTAAAATTAATTTTCCATTATGGTTTTCGATGTTAAACATTCTCTTTTTTGGGAGGGGTAGTAGTGACACAAATGTCAAGAAAGACTTTTGTGTTACTACTATAGTATTGAAACATGAAAGCTTTCGTGTAGCTTCGTGTAGCTTTGTATAGTTTTTAAATTTTTATTATAATCTTTTTTTAATATATATATATATATATATATATATATATATATATATATATATATATATATATATATATGTTTAAACATTCTTTTTATAGATACAAATATTTAAGTAAATGTATATATATATATATATATATATATATATATATATATATATATATATATATATATATGCATATATACATATATTCACCCTTGCAAGGTAAAAGAAGCACTGGGTGTAAAAGAAAAAAGAAGCCTTTAGAAGGAATTGAAAACCTATTCGCAAACAGAAATCATGGAATAGACATCTTCTCCTGTTCAAAAGTCCGGGGTGGAGTGCGAACCCGGTGATGGTCGAACCTTTCTACTCCTGTGAGGATAAATGATATATAAAATATCGGTGGATACGATTACAGTATCATATATATATATATATATATATATATATATATATATATATATATATATATATATATATATATATATATATATATATATATGTGTGTGTGTATGTGTGTGTGTGTGTGTGTGTGTGTAGAGTGCGATGAATAAATTGTTGCCTAAATTACACGAAAATGAAAATAACACTGACATCTCATTTTAACAGATATATTTACCAAAATTAGAAATATTTAGAAGTAGTAAAGACTAAATTTGTTAAATAAAATCGCCATTCGCTTCAACCACAGCCTCCAGACGACTTCGGAATCTCCTGCATCTTTTCTGGACGGTCACCTTGGTGGATGTTACCAAAATCTTTGCCTTCTTTTCATCTTTGGTGTTACAAGAAGATTTGTTGTTCTCTAGTTCAACTGCGCCCTACACATAATAATCAAAGAGATTGCAGTCTAGGGAGTTAGCTGGCCAAATGTAAGGGTGATATGGCCGTAAAAATTGTCTGGCAGTCATGAGTGGGTTATCTTTCGTGTGGCATGGTGCAGAGTCCTGTTGCCAGACATTCGTTCTTCTATTAGCCACCCTCTTGACCCAGAGCAGCAGTATTTCCTCAAGGCATTGATGTATGCTTCCGTGTTGAGTCAGAGGCCCTCACCAATATATTCTGGAGGTCTTTTCTTATTAGAATGATCAGAGTGAATTTTCCGAGCTGCCATAACTCCGTAGTAAGCATTAGATTCATCCAGCTCTTTCGGAATCCTCTGCACTGTTTTCCTATTGACACCCAATCACGAAATGCCAAGCAGTACGAATGCCAAGCAGTACAGGATGCCCTTTCCAAATTTCTGGCAGGAGTGAATTTTTCTCACAGACGGTGCCCAACTGACACTACGACACTGTGCATTCGACAAAAACAAAGCACATGCGCAAAATCAGAATATACAATGGTGACAATTTAACCATCACACACTACTTATATATATATATATATATATATATATATATATATATATGTATATATATATATATATATATATATATATATATATATATATATATATATATATATATATATCAGTTGAGTAAATTATCAAATATCTGAATATGAACAGGATTCAGAATTTTGTTAAGTGCTTTTTATTTTGAGTAACCACTTCTATATATATATAATTACTATCTAACTATAGTTACTAATGTACTTTATGCTTTAAGAGATTGAAAGGAATAAAAATGTTCTTGCTCTTAACGTTAGAGTTCAAAATTCGAAATTTTAGATTCGATCTATGACGAAGTGCAATGGAAAATACTTCTCTACCATTTACCAGTCACACTATATTGGAGGACCACAACAACTTGAATAAAATAGTTAATCTAGAAATGAAATTGATAAACACACTTACGATGCTGATAATTACGATGACAAAGAATGAATTCAACGTAAACCTAAGAATAACAGCTGATAATTTAATTCAGATAACGTCGCCTGTTATTGTGCCAAATCTGCCTTCAACAAGTAATTAATATTCAACTATTAAACCTAGTAACAACAATTCAATTGTGGTGATCCGATTGTTCAATGAAGGCTGGGGTGTACTTGTTAATATATTGTGAATGGATTTCATCATTATTTTAGTCAGTAAGTCTTATTCAATTTAGTTAACTGTTTTATTTAAGTAGGTATCTATCGCCAGGACGGTACTAAAGCCCCGCTCAAAAAAGAAAATAGCTATCAAGCAGGCATACATAGAAGCAATGAGTTCAAAAAATGACTATTTAAAACAGTGAAAATGAGACGTCTTAACGTGCTAGCGATTGAAATAACGTGTTGTGTATTGACCTTTCGTTTAAATAAAAACTGCGTCACACCAGTAACTGATCTACACAATTTTTTTATTACCCAAGTTAAAAAATGAAGACTCATCGAGAGGAACGTGTTCCTGTCAAATTACGTTTCAAATTTGAAAACTATTTTGATATTGCAATAGGAAGATGACAACGAATCTTTTAACATTAGAAAAACATCGTTTACCATTATTGTGTCTTGTAATATGACAGTCAATAAAAAATTTAACTTTCACACCGTGAAGTTTTTGAGAAATGTAGCACAAAGGAAGAGCCCTAAAATATGGTCAGTCCCAACTTGAATGGAGGTCTCCACGACAACACGCATAAGTCATACTTTATTCGTGTAGCTTTCACAAAGCACGGGGCAGCTCACAAATTTCAGATACACTAACCTTGAGAGTTGACCTCTGACACCATTTTCAAAGATGAAATCCAGTCTGAAAAATTATAGATTTCTGATGAGAGAAGAGATAGAAGAAGTGTCGCAATATTCTTCAAGAGAACATCCAGAACGGGTATCAAAATGAATAAATTGCTGGAAACAGTGTATCAAAAAATGGGTGCGGTTAATGCTTGCAGGGCAACGAGTCTCATTAAGCTGTAGATAAAGCATCTAATTTATTTTATGAAAGGTTTTGCCACGTTTACCACACACACACACAAACACACACACACACACACACACACACACACACACACACATATATATATATATATATATATATATATATAATGTGTATTTGATCAGCAATCCCTCTTTTATTTAAATTTCGTTAAAATTACTTTATGTCAAGATAAGAAAGAAAAAATATAAGAACACAAAAAAATTAAACACAGAAAATTAACTGCAATAACTTGTCAGTCGTTTTTAACGTTATATATATATATATATATAATATAATAATATTTTTTGTTTAAAAATATGATTCCTTCGCTACATAAGAGTTCTCATGTTTCAAAAACGTGAGCCGAAATCATCCAAATAATTAATAAAATTAAGTTGGATTGAGGTGTTTAGTCACGTTTCATCTTCAAGCGAAATTTTAGGAATCATATTTTTAAACAGATTCCTAAAATTTCGCTTGAAGATGAAACGTGACTAAACACCTCAATCCAACTTAATTTTATTAATTATTTGGATGATTTCGGCTCACGTTTTTGAAACATGAGAACTCTTATGTAGCGAAGGAATCATATTTTTAAACAAAAAATATTATTATAATATAAGCTCTACTTCTGTATGGAGCACTGTTTTTTAAAAATAAAAACAAAAATACTAAGGAACCCCGGATTATGCACCCAACGTGTTCTTTTCTATTTTCTGCATACCTGTACAAGGATATATATATATATATATATATATATATATATATATATATATATATATATATATATATAGTGTATCAGAAATACTTTTACAAACTTTGGGGGCGGCTTCCTCACCGAAACAATGAAAAAAAGGGGATGTCCGCAAATAGTTTGTTTTTGAGTTATTAATTTGAAAGAAAGTTTACGTCAGATGGCTCTGTGTTGCCTTATAGAATAGGTTACATTTGTCATTTGTGTTCTTTTGTCACTAGTCAGATGGGGTTTTGTCACATTATTCATGATGCAAAGAGTGACGTCTGTTGTGAAAGATGGACAGGTATGGGAGGATCGATCCATGGCCTGCACGTCCTGCCAACCTCAATCCTTTGCACTTTTTATCTGTGGAAATCTAAAAACAATTGGTTTAAGTAACAAACATTAATAGTGCAGAGATGCTTCATCAACGTGTCATGGTGGTCTGCAAAACCATTCGGCACTGTGTAGGTGTATTTGGTAGGGTCTGCCAATCAATGATCCGATCGGTGCCTGCTTGTGTAGAAGCAAAAGTACATTTTGATCATTTGTTATGATTTGCAGTGTTGAGGTAAAACGAATGCCTTTTAGACATAGGTTTATATGGACATTTTTGCTTGTTTTAATATCAGAAACCCACAACAAAGTTTGTAAAATTGTTTTTGATACACCCTATATATATATATATATATATATATATGTGTATGTATATATAATGTGTATTTAGGCAGCAATCCTTCATTTATAGATATTTCATTAAAAACGACAGACAAGATACTACGGTTAAGTTTTTATTTAATTCTTCTTGCGTTCGAACAAGTATTTTCCTTTCTGGGCGCAGAGTGTGTAGAAACTGTCCAAATCTCCTGTAATTCCGAGCGCTGTACTTTTAGCCATTAACGAGGATGATTCCATCCATTCAATAAAATTGGGCAGTTTCTACACACTCTATGTCCAAAAAAGAAAACATTTCTTCGAATACAAGGAATATATATATATATATATATATATATATATATATATATATATATATATATATATATATATATATATATATATATATTAAACTCATTAAAATCACCTGCAGGATCCAAATTACAGATAATTAATATTATTTATGAATTTACTTGTCCCTTAAAGAACTTTGTTTCTGATCAAACCAAGTTCATGGATATTCATTGGACATACCACTAAAAATAACCAACAAAATAATACCAACCACACAAAATACGCACAAACACAACATACAAATCACCACAACGACACTCTTTACAAAACGCAAAACAACAGCCAAGCTCCAGACACAACACCTACACAATCAACAAAATAATAATCAACCACGCAAAACACACGCAAATTACCACAACTAAACTGTATGCAAAACGCAAAAAGACACACACTAAATACAAAATAACGAAAATAGAAAAAAAAGACAAAACAATATACAATATACACCAAACAATAAACAATATACACCAAACAATAAACAATATACACCTGAGTAACGATAAACAAATATACATACAGATAATACCAAGACCTACGCGTATAGGGACGCGAACATACAAATGCACACGCATAAACACACACAACGTAATCAGAAAGCACAAGCATACACGTGTAGGTGTGTGTGTGTGTGTGTATGTATATATGTTTGTGTGCGTGCATGCATAGGCATGGGCACACACGTAAACACACACCCGCACGCAAAAATCCAACCGTAACCTAAACTGAATGGTCAAAACCAAAAAAAAAAGAGTAACCACAATACCAATAAAATATAAACACACACACCAACGCAACCACACAGACGCCATACACGAACAGACATACATACACCTGTGGGTACATGTTACATGCTTGTATGAATGCATGCATGTGTTCACACATCCGCAAAACATACATACATACGCAAAAAATGAACTATAACCTAAATTAAACGGTTGAAACAAAAGCAGTAAACCAGAGATCAACGGAGAAGGGGCGGAAAGAATAAAAAAGAAAAAAGGAAAAGAAAGGAAGAGAGAAGTCAACAAGTCAAAAAGTCAACAACCAATCTACACTCATCAAGCGAAAATGAAAAATAACACTCATAAAAATACAAAAAAATCAAGAAATATCAGCAGTTTAAATCCGTTCCGACGAGTAGCTGCATCTGTTTAACCACAAAATTTCGAAGTCAACATGAGTTAAGTGAAAAAAACATTTTTATATTAATTCTATTAAAGCTCTATCTCTATCTTCGATATTGAGCACTCTACTACAAAGCTTGCCTGCTTTAAATGCCTTCCTATCAGCAAACCTGAAAAAACAACAATTTTGGTCCCCGAAAGTGAACACACACACACATCGTTATTGCATTCCTTTGTTCTCCCCAAGAGGCCAAGAAAATATGGGCATATTGAGGCTTTTGCCATTTTAACTCAATCGGCTTAAAAATTTCAATAATTTATTTTTAACTCTTCGAATGAATGAACGTATTTTCATTGGTCCAAAAGAATCATAGCTATGTTGAAGCCGTTATCGGTTTAATCATTTTGATTATTTGTAAACCTGCATTTTAACAAGATCCATTCTGGGTAAAATAAATTTGCCAGTAAACAGCTATGTATACAGTAAGTGCAGGTGGTGATAAAACGGTGTTCAATGTAAAATAACAGAGCTAAAACGAGAAAGAAATGCACATTTATTATTAGTAGTGTGTGTGTGTGTGTATATGTGTGTGTATGTAAAATGAACATATTTATATTTACATACGCTCTCTCTCTCTGATATTGAGCACTTTATCCCATAAATATAGCACACTTTAAAACTATTTTTCCGCATATATATATATATATATATATATATATATATATATATATATATATATATAAATAGAAGTCAACACTTAGAGGCGACAGTCTGTTTCATGCTATATGCAATCGTCAGGCCACGTGTGCTGTTATTTACCCACAATGCACCACTAACCCGTATATATATAAATAGCCGAGAAAAATAACAGCACACGTGGCCTAACGATTGCATATAGCATGAAACAGACTGTCGCCTCTAAGTGTTGACTTCTATGTTCACTTTTATATTTACACACGCTCTGTCTCTGATATTGAGCACTTTATTCCATAAATATAGCACACCTTAAGACTATATTTCTTTATATATATATATATATATATATATATATATATATATATATGGTGCGAAATATAAATTGTTGTCTAAATTGCGCAAAAATGAAATTAACACTGACATCTCATTTTAACAGATATATTTATCAAAATTACACAAAAAACATCTAGAAATACTAAAGAGTAAATTTATTCAATAAAATTGCTATTCGCTTCAACAACGGCCTCCAGACGACTTCGGAATCTCCTGCAACTCTTCTGAACAGTCTCTTTGTTTGAGTTGGAGTTACAAGGAGTTATTTGCTCTCTCGTTCAGCAGCACGCCACTCATAATAAGCAAAGGGAGTTCTAGTCTGAGGAGTTAGGTGGCCAGATGTAAGGAGTGATGTGCTCGCCGATATTGTCTGACAGCCAGATCTGGGTTGTCCTTCTTGTCTGGCATAGTACAGAGTCCTGTTGTCAGATATAGGTTCTTCCAGTAGCCACTACTCAGGTTAGGAATACCTCCTTAAGGCGCTTGATACAGGCCTCCCTGTTGAGTCTGAGGCCCTCACCAACAAATTCGGGAGTTTTTTTTTCTTATCAGAATGTTTTCCGAGCGGCCGTACCTTCGTAATCGCCATTAGATTTATTCAACTCTTTCCGTATCCTCTGCATTGTCCTCAGATTGAAAACACTCTGGAATGTTCGTATTGGAGCTTTTGGGGGGAATTTCAAGCAGTACAGCATGCCGTTTCCAAATTTGTGGCAGTGAATTGCGCCATGGTGACCTTTTGCTCACAGATGACGCCCAACTGACCATACAGGACTGTGCAGTCAGCAAAATCAAAAAATAACAAAGCGCATGTGCGAAATTAAATCTATAAAATGGCGACAATTTACCTATTGCAACCGGCACATATATATATATATATATATATATATATATATATATATATATATATATATATATATATATATATATATATATATATATATATATATATATATATATATATATATATCGACAAGGTTCGACAATTATTTTAAGACATTTTATGTTTATACATTCTTTTTATAGATACAAATATTTAATTTAAGAAAATGCTCTGTTTATAATAAACAGTATTAAACAACATTTACCGACCTGAATATTTTCTGTTAAAATTTCTCGGACATTCAGGCCGGTAAATGTTGTTTAATACTGTTTATTATAAACAGAGAATTTACTTAAATATTTCTATCTATAAAAAATATATATATAAACATAAAATGTCTTAATAAATATATATATATATATATATATATATATATATATATATATATATATATATATATATATATATATATATATATATATATATGCAACTATATTTAAGCAGCATATCTTCATTCAAGCATATTTCATTAAATAATATCGACATATTATGTCTATTTTTATAGTAATTCTTTCTAGTTTTAAAATTTTCTTCTTGTTGTTAAGTTGAAATTCATCAAGAAAGGCGCTGTAGTTTTTCGATCTCCTCCCAGAACATCCTAAACGTTATTTATTATTGGATATTCGTATTTGAGTAGACGTTCCGTTTATTTATTAAACGCTATATTTATTTTCATCTACGGCCTGAATATTCGAGAAATCTTATTAGAAAAAATATATGTACTCAAGCAGGATTCTAACGTGCATTCTCCGAGGGAAAACCGTCATCTTGACTACGGAGTGAGTCGATGAGCAAGAACATTTGAATAGGGCCTTTAAACACAGATTTTTGTCTGACTCTCGAAGGTACATCAGATCTAATGTCGGTTTCAAGTAGGAGGAACGTAGGTTCGAATCCTGTGGGAGTACGCATATTTTTCTCTAATAAAATTTCTAGAATATTCAGAGCGGTAGACGAAACTAAATATACTGTTTAATAAGTAAATGCAGAGCCTACTCAAATACTAGTATCCACTAAAAATAATATTTGAAGTGATAAAATCTGTTGGAGTAATAAATAAAAATCCATATCTTTCTTTTAAAATATGTATAATATATTTTAACGTATGCTTTAAAATGTTCAATATCATGGATAGAACGTATGTAAATATAAAAGTGTTGACTTCTATGTCTACTTATATATATATATATATATATATATATATATGCGCGTGTGGAGAGAACGAGAAAATACTGCTAGAGTGGGTAATATTTTTTCAGTAGGGCTCTCAATTTTCTCAATTTCTAGGCCAAATTAATTTCACTTAAAAAACAAAACAAGGACCTCTCCTTGAACACGTTCACCCACTGGTTATAACGCTATAATATTAAAAAAATATCATTAATTGTTTAAAATTTACTCTGTTTATGTTTCGAGGATGAAAATAAAGTCAGCAGATATAGACTTTAAAATGTCCCACCCAGAGACGCGCATTTCTTAAATAGGGTAATTGACCCTTTCTTATTTAAATAGTGATTTCCTTGATTGATAAAGTCAGTACATGTTCGATTCCTGTCGGGAATCCTGTTTTCTTTATTAGGACTCTATTTCTAAGTTGTTAGTTTTAAACCTTAATCGAGCGTTTCTCAGCCGGTGGCGCCCAAGTGCACTGATGCGTCTTAAAAGGTCGCTAGGTGCGCCCTAAGTTAACACAAGAGTAATTTATGAATTATTTTTATATTTTTTTAAAAAGCCAGATATACCAAGTACATGGCTTCTATGTCAAAGTCAAGTTTTTGTCATTTGATATTTTAAAATAGATACTAAATTCCTTAACCTTCCGTTTTGCCTTCCTCAAGGGGTTTTTTAATCCGTCATTATCGGTCTCTCTTGAATCCCTTTCAATGAAAACTATACCTTTAACCTTCTTCGGGGATGCTAAACCAAAATTTCATATTTTCAAATCTCACCACTAGTTTTTCCTTATTAAAATTTAAAGTGCGCCCTAGAGTTTTAGTGATTCTACAAATGCGCGACCCTGAAGTAAAAAAGGCTGAGAAACAATGCATTAATCTCTTCTTTTTCTTCATTTGCCGTGTTCCCATAAACGTAGGGGATCATGGCCGTCCACAATCTCACTGTTTAAAAAAGCAACAGTGTTATCTATTCATATTCCTCCTCCCCACACATATACGTGTGATATGGTATTGAAAAATCTTTCTCCCGATCAAGAAGCTCTTCAAAAAAGGCAACAAATCTAGGATGTTTGGTTATTTAGTAAGATCTTGGGGGTTTGGTCTAGCCGAGAACTTTTCAGCAAACCTCCTAGAATAACTCAAGCCTGGCATATAATTTTTCACTGCACAAAATTCGATCGATGTGATTAACTGAGTTAAGTTCATTGACAAAGAACGAGATTATGTTGAGAAATACACATTTGTCGTGTAAAACACACTCATTGTTGGGAAACACGTGTCTGAACGAAGTGTGTTTTTGTATATAATTACAGACAGGACAAGAAAAGTCAGAATTAAATGTGCATTGACAAGTGTGTGTTCCCACGCATGCGTAAATGCATATTGATGTTTCCCTTGTTTTGACCCCCTACCTGACCACACCCATATTTCTTTGACTGGCAGCTGCAAAAATCGACATTTAACGTTTTTCGGGATTAGTCGCCCACATTCGCATCTGGGGCTGATGTGAGACATCTTGGACGATAAAGAAAGAAAGAAAGAAAGAAAAAAAGAAAGAAAGAAAGAAAGAAAAAGAAAAGAAAAGAAAAGATAAAAAAAGAGAAATATTATTTACATTCTCCATTTTATCTTTCTTTTGCATTATCTCTCCATTTTAATTTCAAAATCTCGGATGTGTTTTCACGGAAGAGGGGAAAGTGTGACAATCCAAACGTGCATTGGGATAGCGAAAGATGTCTTCCAAAAGCTGAGCGAAGTATTAAGAAACAGGAAAATCTCGTTAGAAACAAAGAAAAGACTTGTTAACTGCTATGTAATATCGGTCCTCCTATATAGCAATGAATACTGGACAATCTCCTCGCAGATGAGGAAGGAACTTGCATCAATAGAAATTTGGTTCGACAGAAGCATGCTGAGAATAACATAGATGGAACATGTGAGCAAGGATGAAGTTTTAGATAAAATGGAGACAAAAAGTGAACTAATACTTAAAACCAGAAACAGGGAGTTGAAATTTCTAGGGTACTTAATGAGAAAAGAGGGGTTGGAAAATATGACACTCATAGGATATATTGAAGGCAAGAGGAACAGAGGAAACCAACGCATAATATTACCTAACGAGCGTGTGTGTAGCGAAAAGACAAAATTTACTAAGAGCTACAAAGTGCAGGAAATTGTGGAGGGCCATGATCGCCCACGACTTGAAGGGACACAGCAAAGTCGATCCCTGTCAGTACCTAGATAGGTGACAGCTTGAGAATGCCAGATGCTTTAACCTTGGATGTGCGGGTGGTGTAATGGATAAGCTCGAAATTGTTAATCGAGGTGCCGAGTTCCAGAGTTCTTTATAGTCAGTGAAACGCAAATAACCTTAGGAAAGATATAAAATCACTTCTTCTCCAACAGCTATGGCTTAATTTGTATCCCTGAATCATTATCTACAAAAAAGAAAAATTCTTACAATTTTAATAATTTTTTCTGGCTTTAAAATAACCTGCAAAGGGTTGATAAGCCATAGAAAACGAATCAGTCATTGGATAAAAGCCTTCAGCATGTGTATATCGATCTGGAGTACAGGGAATTCTGAACTGAACCCTTTATTTAATCTCTATGGTAGTGGAGTGTTTTCTTTCCACTAGGGATATCTTGTCGAGTTCTTATTTCTAAAACTGTTCAGTTGTTTCGCCCTGATTTCATGGAGTCCAAATACATACGAATGTAAATAACGTAAGTGATGATACCTAAGGACACCAGGTCCTGTAAGCGTGGGTGTAATGGATAACAACTCGGAATTGAAGATCAAAGATCTGAGTTCGAATTCCAGTGGGGTTTGTTATATTCACTTATGGGCAAATAACCTTGGGAAAGGTATCAATTCATCACTTTACCCCCAGCTATGAGTTAATTGGTAGATACTTTATTAGTAAAATTATTATCTCTAAAAATGTCTTACGATCTAAAATATTTTCTGGCATAAACCGTGAAAAACAAACAATCAGTGTTGTATTTCCTTTATTTGAATATATAAATTTATTGCCGCCATTTCATCTCAAATCTTTTGTCTCATTTCAAATGAGCATGTATGTTTATTTTTCAATGTAACTAAAAAGACTGCGTCGAAGGCATTACATTTTATTGAGTGTACGAACTACAGGCCATAGAAAAATATCCGGTTGCTATAAAGGCGACTATTTCCTGTCGTAGTTTTCTCTAGAAAGAGATGTTTTTCTTTTACGAATTATCCTTAAGGAAAAGGCTGTAGAACAGTGTTTCCCAAAGTGGGTGATAGCGCGCCCTTGTGGGCACTGTTATGCTGAAAGGGGGCACTGGCAGTTTTTTTTATTTCATTAGTGGGGGGCATACTCAGGAGGCGGTGGGCATGTATTCTTTTTTCATATTTTTAAAAAATTATTCAATATTGGCCACAAATGGAAATTTCTGAAAGTGCTGTGGAAATCCATCAAATATTTCTTGATTGCTTTTTCAACTTCCAATATGGCTGAATGTGGTTTCAATGCAATTATAGAGCTTCTTACTAAACAAAGAAACTGCCTGCAAATTACAAAAAAAGGTGATTTATGATTACTTCCCAGAAGCATGGAACCTAGATTAAGAGCCTCAGCCAGTAAGCACCAAAGTCAGCCATTGCATTGAAAACATGAAATAAACTATGAAATGAACCTAAATTAAGTGACTTAGCCAATAAGCACCAGAGTCAGCCATTGCATTGAAAACATTGAAATAAGCTATGAAATGAACCTAGATTAGGAGCCTTTGCCAGTAAGCACCAAAGTCAACCATTGCATTGAAAACATTGAAATAAGCTATGAACTGAACCTAGATTAAGAGCCTTAGCCAGTAAGCACCAAAGTCAACCATTGCATTGAAAACGTTGAAATAAGCTATGAAATGAACCTAGATTAAGAGCCTTTGCTAATAAGCACCAAAGTCAACCATTGCATTGAAAACATTGAAATAAGCTATGAAATGAATCTAGATTAGGAGCCTTTGCCAGTAAGCACCAAAGTCAACCATTGCATTGAAAACATTGAAATAAACTATGAAATGAACCTAGATTAAGAGCCTTTGCCAGTAAGCACCAAAGTCAACCATTGCATTGAAAACATTGAAATAAGCTATGAAATGAACCTAGATTAAGAGCCTTTGCTAATAAGCACCAAAGTCAACCATTGCATTGAAAACATTGAAATAAGCTATGAAATGAACCTAGATTAGGAGCCTTTGCCAGTAAGCACCAAAGTCAACCATTGCATTGAAAACATTGAAATAAGCTATGAAATGAATCTAGATTAGGAGCCTTTGCCAGTAAGCACCAAAGTCAACCATTGCATTGAAAACATTGAAATAAACTATGAAATGAACCTAGATTAAGAGCCTTAGCCAGTAAGCACCAAAGTCAGCCATTGCATTGAAAACATTGAAATAAGCTATGAAATGAACCTAGATTAAGAGCCTTTGCTAATAAGCACCAAAGTCAACCATTGCATTGAAAATATTGAAATAAGCTATGAAATGAACCTAGATTAGGAGCCTTTGCCAGTAAGCACCAAAGTCAACCATTGCATTGAAAACATTGAAATAAGCTATGAAATGAACCTAGATTAGGAGCCTTTGCCAGTAAGCACCAAAGTCAACCATTGCATTGAAAACATTGAAATAAGCTATGAAATGAACCTAGATTAAGAGCCTTAGCCAGTAAGCACCAAAGTCAGCCATCCCATTGAAAACATTGAAATAAACTATGAAATGAACCTAAATTAAGAGACTTAGCCAATAAGCACCAAAGTCAGCCATCGCATTGAATACATTGAAATAAGCTATGAAATGAACCTAGAGTAAGAGCCTCAGCCAGTAAGCACCAAAGTCAACCATTGCATTGAAAACATTGAAATAAGCTATGAACTGAACCTAGATTAAGAGCCTTTGCTAATAAGCACCAAAGTCAACCATTGCATTGAAAATATTGAAATAAGCTGTCAAATAAATGTTATTTTTTTTTTTAGGATTTTAATCATTGGCATTTAAATGAAAACAGTATTAACCTTACTTTTGCACTAATACCTAAGTGTTAGCTTGCTATGAAGATGAATTCAGTATAATATTCGAAATTTAATTTGACAAGCAGGGAGCGTTGACAAAAGTTTGTACCGAAAGTGGGAGCTGGTTGAGGAAAGTTTAGGAAATGCTGCTGTAGAATGTATCCCTCGAAACGTTGTGGTAAAAAACATCCAATAAAAGAAAGGAGAATTTCAGTTTTCTGAAAGGTTTTCGGAATGTTTATAACTCTTTCCAAAATTAAGGAGTTTAGTCTAGCATAAATTGGTGAAGTCCATCCGCTGAAAGCGTAAGAGAAAGTTTCATTATTACACCATAATTTGAGATCAGTTGCGTCCGTGCGGCGAAGGAGATATTTGTATACTTCTTAGCGTTGTTATTAGGGGGCGTTGGAATCCTGTTTAATGGGAGGGATTTGAATAAGCCCTTTCCAACTGAAACAATGTCACAACGACCTTTCTGTCCCTTTGTTTAACTCAATAAAGTTAAGTTGAAATACAGGGTGTCCCCAAAAATCTATTCACTTTTTGACTTCGTCGTCAGTTTGAATATATATAAAAGTGTATTTAATTTAATTTAATATTTAATTTAAACCGTTAATCTTTTTGTAAGTCAATAGTCATTAATATTTCTTAATTTTCAATATTAATCTTGTTTCCAAGTCAATAAACATTGCATTTATTGTCATATAAAGAGTGAGCAAATTTTTTTGAGAGACACACTGTATATTTTGATCATTTACTCATAATAACGGGTTAATATTTTTTTTTTTATTGCCGGAGCGTAAAACAATTATCCACAAGAAATTGTTGAAAATAATTGTCGACAAATACACGAGTACCTCCTGTGCCTTTCTCTATTTTGTAAAGAGTTTTCTGACTTTGTTTCCATATTTGACTTCATACTTAGCTAGCTTTCTTTCTTTCTTTTTTCCTTTTTTGAGTTTATTTGTTCGTAATTTGTTTTTAAATATCTTTGTTTTCAATTTTTGGATAAATTTCTTTTTCTTTTTTCTTTCTTTTTTCTTTCCTCTTTCT
Organism: Acanthosepion lycidas; assembly: GCA_963932145.1. Classification (NCBI taxonomy): domain Eukaryota; kingdom Metazoa; phylum Mollusca; class Cephalopoda; order Sepiida; family Sepiidae; genus Acanthosepion; species Acanthosepion lycidas. The sequence goes on from OZ010587.1 coordinate 36,756,193, forward strand.
TTGTATTAATTTTTAAAGTATTCTTCTTTTAAATTAAAAAAAGAACAGATTTTAACACACGTTATTATACCGATAGAATTCTTAAAATTGTTTCTTATCATTTTTATGAAATTATTTTCATTCATTCAATTATTTTTTTTTTCGTTTATTTTTTTATCTTGTACATTTGTCTTTTTTCTTTCGCCTTTTACATTTTCTTTCTTTCTTTTTTTCTTTCTTTCTTCTGCTTTCTTTCTTTTACCAGTTGTCTTTCTTTCTCATAATTTATCATTTCTTTTTCAAGTTTAACTTTCGTGCCCGTAAAAATAATGGTGTAGTAAGAGGGCGGTTTTTCTCTAATTCCCACTGTTACAGTATTACTCCATCAACAATGTTTGCTGGCTTAAAAAGCTATACTTAAGATGATAATAAAACTCAAACATATGAAAGTGGATTAATGATTTCTTTGTTCTTGAGAATTAACAGCAAAAATATTAAACACTATTTATTTATTAGATAGTTTATTTACAAGATTATTTTAATCATTTCACCCCAAGCAAAGCAATAAAGCCACTAAGACACAAGGGGTTACAGAGTGCGAAGAAATATGAGAAAAACCCTATTAAAGAGAGAGAATAATAAAAAAAAAAATGAATTAAGAAGAAAGGAGATAACAACTGGCATTACATTTAAATTTTTGAATCTGTCATTAGATTATATTTTAAGAAGCAAAAGGCCCAATGTTTATCACTATCTGTCGTCTATGGCAATGCAAACTGGCCTGGAGGTGGCTAAGTCTAAAGTGTAATGTGGCATCTTGAATGCCCACCGTATACAAGGACACACCTATTCACGCGCGACATAGCACTACAAATACCCCGATGTTATGCAATTGCTGATCAGAGTAGCCACTCTCAGGGCTACCAAAGATTTCGGGCTTCTTACTATTAGTAGGATGCAGCTAGAAGAAAACTCCCGGTGCACACTTATAATGAAAAGTTGAAGCCACGGATCAATCAGTTCATCAAAAGTTAAGACAATTAAATCACTAAGGCCATAAAAGTAAGAACCGATAAACCATATCCTAAACAAGAATCGAGTGATAAACCTTTTCTCCTGTTCAATAAATATAGCTGACCGATTGACCGAACGATAAGTAAACCTATCTACTAATCTGTTCACAGCACAGGAAGCTGGGCGCTTTTACTGAGACATCATCTCTATGAGGGTTGCCGAATATGGCTCTAGACCCCTTTCTGGTTAAGGAGGAATTAGTAAATTATTAAAGCCTCTTCGAATGTTATCTCAAGAGTTAAAATCAAAGGAATATCAACATAGAATTAGATCACTAAATCAAGTTAAAATTAATAAAAATTAAATGCACATACACTCATACACATATCCCAAGCCAACCTACATGACTATGAAAATGTTAAAAAAAATGACATACCTGACTGTAGAAATAAAAGAAAATTGAAAGAAAATAATTAAATTCATAACTTTCTGTTATTTAAAATATATAATAAATTAATCCCAAACTAAAATAATATAGACAATAATTTCATTATTAAAAAAATCTCACTTTTGTTTATCAGACATTAAATTACGTCACTTAGCATCCACTATTATTTAATTAGACTTTTCAGTTAGCCTGATTAATATTTATGAGTGTTCTTAAATTAAACATTTTTGAAAAACTAACGACATTTTTACTTTTGTGTATAAATACTCGTTGCAGAATAAAATCCTTATATTTACCTTGAGAAAGTCCTTCAGAGAATGAAACCCATCCGCTAAGATAAGTTTTCTTTTTGTCTTTTTCATATATATTTTATACTGGACATATATCATAACAATGTAATATATACTATATTATATTATAAGATTATACAAATATGTGCACCAAATACAATACAATGTTTATCATTTACTATTTTATAAAAATAATTATGAAAATAATTATTTTATTTATAAATTTATAAAAATTTACAAAATTATAAAGATGTATGAACTTTTATTAAGATTTATTTTTTCACAGTTTATAAAGAAATTAATATGAAAATAGATTTTTTATTTATAATTCTATAAAAATGTGTATGAACAAAAAGTTTAAATAACGACGAATAGCTCTAATTAAAAACTATGAAAAAATGCATTTTACGGTAATTTTTTTTATAACTGTTTGAATAAAAGGATGATATCATATGTGTTACTTCCAATAATATAATGTATTGTAGTCGATTCACATACTTTTATTAATTTATAAATATAAAATTAATCTTATAAGTAAACAATATATCACCTAAATAGTGTGTCACATTTTTTTATTATTACAACGCAATAAATTATGCAAACTGATTTCGATTAACCACATTACTTAAAACGATTGCTTCACTACCTATGTGAATTTATAAACAGTCTCAGCAACAATATAAGTGACAGATGACTATAAAAAGTAACTGTTGATTATTTTCGGCTAATTTGTTTAAATAATGCACTGACTATTGCTTGTGTCACGTGACACTGATGTATGTATAATGATGCACTAAAATAAGTAACCAAGTAATCGTTTTTAAGTTCTCTGAATATCGGTGCCTTATTAAAATTCTAAGCATAGCTCTTTGCAACAATAAACATTGCTGAGGGAGTCGAGTGGGTATACAGTAAGTGGTGTCAAGAGAAAAGACGTCCTTTTAACAGACTATTCTTTGCGAGGACGGACGTTAAACTTTGCCGCTCTTTTTCTTGATTCCGACTAATTATTATTTCAATGTTATTGTTTCTTTCTATCAAATATCTTCTTATAAAATCATTTTTTTCTTTTTGTTTGAACTCCCCTTATTTTCTTTGGTATCTTTCATTTTCCCTTTCTTGTTTCTTTTCTTTTTATTCTTAACTGGCCGTTTACAAAATTATTTTAACTCATTTTTTCGAGTCCCTAATCCCCAGACGTCTTCCATTTTGTCATTTTCCTTCTGACTGCATCTGTTAAGATTATTATTGTTTATATTTACTTAAGATTTATCTTTTACGTGAGACATTGTGTTTTATGCTTGTTTTAATGTGTTTTCGTAGCAAACAAAAAGCAAAAAGCAAATCACTTTGGTAGGTTAGTAATTAGGTAGATACAACACGATGCGTACTTTCCAAGGTGGGGAGGGAAGGCTTACCAAATTCTTCTCTCCAACTCAACATTTATTAGCGAACATAATGTACATATTTGGGTGGAAAAAGAAAAATGAATGAAAGAAAGTTACAAAAATCGAGGCAAAAAAAAAAAAAAAATAAAATAACTATATGGAATAAAGAAGTAAAAGGAGATGGCGTAGAAAAATATGGAAGTTTTCCAATGAGGAAAAAATAGTTGAACCAAAAATAGAAAATGGTGGAACGAAAAGATTTAATGCAGTCGAAGTTGGAAGAAAAATTTCGTAAACGAAAATGAAAGGGGCAATAACGAATAAACCTGAGGAAGAAGGAGTTAAAAAATGTAAAGGAAACCATAAAGTGTGAGATTTTGAAAGAAAGAAAGAAAGAAAGAAAGAAAGAAAGAAAGAAAGAATCAGAAAAATAAACAAACAATGACAACAGAAAAAAACAAAGAAAAATGCAAGAAAGAAAAAGAAAGAAAAGTATGAAAGAAAAGAAAGAAAGAGAGAAATAACTGTGAATAAAAGAAAAAGGAAACCTGGATAGAAAGAAAGAAAGAATCAAACAAACAAACAATCACATCATGAAAGAGAAAGAAAAAAACATAAATGTAAGATAAAAAAAGAAAGAAAAGAAAGAAAGAAAATAAGAAAGAAAAACACGACAACGAAAAAGAAAGAAAAAGAAAAATGAAAACTGAATGAAAGAAAATTTATAATGAAAAGATGGCGAAAAGCAATTGAATTAAAATAAATAAATAAAGAACATATTTACAATGAAAAAATGACAAAACAAGTGAATTCAAATAAAAGAAAGAAAAAGTTGATAGTAAGAATGCAGGTAAGAAAAAGAAAAAAATAAGTAAGAAAGAAAATGTAAGATCGACCGAAAAGAAGAAAAGAAACGAATATAAGGAAAAAAAAAGGTTTACAAGAAGACGGAAATGCGATAAAGAAAACTGCAATAATCAGTCAAAAGAAAGAAAGAAAGAAAGAAAGAAAGAACGAAAAAATTGAAAGAAAGAAAAAGAAAAAAGACAGGCAGGCAAGGAAAAAATCAGACGAGTATTTTAAAAGTTGTTACATCGTATAAAAAAGAAAGAAACAAAGAAAAAGTAAACGAATGAAAAAATTTGGGAGAAAGAAATGAAAAAAAAAAAAAAAGACAATCGAAAGAATGCTCTATTGCAATGGCGAACCCTTCCAGCGAGAAGTATGAGGATGGAAATTGTTTTTCATTTACTTAAGCGACTGGCGTCGCCGCGCCGCCTAGTGGAGGGGCAATTGTTCCTGGCAAAGGCGAGGCTTTTCCGCCTATTTTCACTCCCCGTGGAACACGCGATTCAAATGTTTCAAGCGGGAAACGTCGACAGCGTCTATCGCGTCTTGTAAGAGACGACATCGCACGAATGTCAATTCACACTCTGTAATCCTCAGTCGCGAATACAGTCGACGCAAAAATCTTCAAAACGGAAATGGAAATGAATGAAGCGATCTTTAAAGGAAGAACGAAAGAGTGAATACATGGCTCCAAAGAAATAAAGAGAAAAAAAAAAAAGAAGGAAAGAGAAAGAAAGAATATGTTGCTACAAAGAAGAAAAGTTGGAAAGCATAAAGAAAGAACGTGACTAGAAAAAAAGAAGAAAGAAATCAGGAAAAGGTTTTTCAATAAGCCCCATGAAACGTTCGTGGAAATATTGGTCATTATTCAACTGGGCTTCAAAAAAGAACAGTTGCCGGGTGACTGGGTGAACACCGGCCTCTGGACGTCCAGCGGTAAAAAAAATACCTTTAATAGCCGCTTCTTGTGGTATTAGTTTCATAAAACACTTTCTTATTCAATGCCATGTTCAAATGCTATGCGCGCGCACACACACACGCATGCATACATATTTAAGCAGTATGAACATAGGTATCTACCTAGAATGGCGACAGGCTTCTTTATGCTTAAATACGATCGCCCAACCATGTGAGTTGAAGAGTAACTCGACGGTTTATGTATATTGGTTACTAGAGGATTACCGTTAGGAAGGGCGTTTATTTTCAGTTTATTGTGTTATTCTAAGTGGCTACTCAAAAGGACTTATGATAGGCGAAAGAATGTTTATTCCCTGTTCATTGTTCTTTCGTGACAACTATTGTGTAAGATCGTTTATTTTTATTTCTCTCTGAATTTCTGGGAAGAGGAGTTATCATTACTTATGCTATTTATATTCGTACGTACTGAGCAGTATTAGATATAAGAACTAGGCAAGATATCCGTAGACAGAGTGGAAAAAAAAACAGTCTACCACCGTAAATTAAATAAAGGGTTTGATTCCCTGTATTCCGGGTTGATATACACTTTGTTGAAACCTAGGGAAGGTTATTGAATAGAATAATTACACGAAGGTTGATAATGAACGATAATACTTAGGACAAGAACAACACATATAAGATTCGCCAGCGAAGTCAACTGCTAGAAATGAGTCAAGTGAATTCCACAATGAATCTACAACTGCAAGATATATACCAACCACCCCAACGTCAGTCAACGCCGCGGGATATCCGAGCCCGTAGGCTCGGCCAAAAATTCCCGTAGACCCCGTATAAAACGGAATCGGGTAATTGTTTCCTGAGAAGAGACCCTGCCCTTTGACATAGCCTCGTCTGGGGATGCTCTCTACCCGGAGGCTGAGAGTTTCACCAGCACAGCTGGAGACGTATCTCCAACATACAGTATTCACTACTGTACTTATTTGAATGGGAACATACCCCTTATCGTCCTAGGTATGCTACAACACATCTGAAGGCTTTTATTGAATGACTTGTTTTATTAACCCTTTGCAGGTAATTTAAAACCAGAAAATATTTTTAGATTGGAAGATTTTTTCTTTCTTTTTTAGACATAATAATGATTTAGGGATACAAGTCTTCTTAATTAACCCATAGCTGCCGGAGAAAAAGTGAATTCATACCTTTCCCAAGGTTATTTGCGCGTCAGTCAATATAACGGACTCTACTGGAATTGGTGCTCGACTCCCCGATTAACAATACCGAGCCATTATCCATTACACCAACTGCACATCAAAGCCTACAGCACTTGGTATTCTCAAGCGGTCACTCATTTAGGTACTGACCAGGATTGACGTTACTTACCTTTGTAATCATACAGGAAACGTGATATGGCTGTAAACGCCTTAATGATGTGCGGAGTACACAACGACCGAAACGTTGTGATAACAATAACAAAATGGGGACAATAGTCCGGATGTAACTAGTGTCTGTTATTAATTATCTTGGTGATTATGGGATGGTTCGTAAGATTAAGGTTTATATTAAAGTCATTCAGTGACGGGTCGTAAGTTTCGGATTTGCATTTAACTCACTTGAATACGTTATTAATTACGTTAAATTTTTATTTGTTTTGCAGGGTATTCTTAAAATCTGGACATATAAACAAAAATGCATATTTTTAAGAAATGAAATTTTCAACAGCATTTTATGAAATTGGAATGTTAACGTAAAACATCATCAATATGATTTCCATCATTTGTGATACAAAGGTTGACATCAAGATTCACTATGCAATAACTCCACATTGCCGTCAATTTGAACGCATTCACTCTTTGTGCGTTCAATCAAGGGTGTTGCATCTGTGACTTTCATTATATACCTTCTTCTTTACTATACCCTAGAAAAAGAAGTTAATTCTTTCTTCTTTCGACAAAACCATCTGTGGAGGTAAAAGAAATATAGTTAGTGAGATTTCCTTTGTGTCCAGACATTAAGGACACACTGTAATTTATAATATTATTTATTATTATTGAATATTTTTAATTATTAAAATTCTTGGGTATGCGTTCATCCATATTATTTGTTTATTATTATTTATTATTTATTTCTGACGTAGTATCACTTATGCTAATCAATCTTGTCTCCTGAACATCGAAAGAGCTTGAAACTTGTGTTACGACTCGAGCTATCTTTCGTTAAGCATTGATGTTACATTCATAACTGCTCATGAAAATTTCTCGGACATTCAGGCAGGTAAATATTATTTAATACTGTTTATTATAAACAGAGCATTTACTTAAATACTTGTATCTATAAAAAGAACGTTAAACATAAAAATGTCTTTAATAAATAAATTGTCGGACTTTGTCCATTTCTTAATGTATGACGTCATTTGTTTACATTTGATACGCCATGAGCAGTTATGAATGTACGAGATTCATGGAAGATTGAAGTTTATAAGCAGTAAATTCAACCTTGCCAACTGAACGCTCCTTCGTGGCCGAATCGGTTAGGCACGTTCGGCTAAATGGCGGTTCCGTATAGGATGCAGGTTCGAATCCTGTCAAAGGACGAATATTTTCTATGAAAATTTCTCGGACATTCAGGCCGGTAAATGTTATTTAATACTGTTTATTATAAACAGAGCATTTACTTAAATACTTGTATCTATAAAAAGAACGTTGTGTGTGTGTGTTATCACTAAGTTTTCGTCACAATAACCGACATATATTAAATGAATATAAATTCTACTAATACTCCAGCACCCTCCCCAGTATTCGAAAAAATTTTCTAGTGTAATCGTCAAGATGGTATGAATTTTTCTTAATATTTTCAGTTATTCCATACATTTTATTAGTCCCTTCTTGTTTCTAATTTTATTCTCTTGTCTTCGGTAACAGCGAACTTCGTCTGATGTCTTTTTTATTTTCCTTTTCGATGACTAAATTTGGTTTTGAATTCTGGTTTAGTTTGGAGGATTCACTTAAGTGCCAATGTTCCCAAGTTCTCTTTTACAAATTTTTCGAAGATTCTGATCCAGATGTCTTCCCAATTTTCAGCCAGTGGTCAAGTTTTGCGGGCACCAACCAAAAACAGGGAGCATTTTCACTAAAAAAGAAAAAAAAAAAAGCAACATGATTTTCGCGTCACTGATTTTCGCAAGAAGTTAATTGCGTTTCTAGTCTCCGTTTGCTTACGATATTAAGCAAGACATCGACCCGGCCGTCGATCTACCCCACCTACCTACCAGCTCTCTCTCTCTCTTCTCTTTCTCTCTGTCTCTCTTTCTCTCTCTCACACACACACGCACACAAACACACGCACCTTCTTTCTTGACCTTTTCAACTTTCTCCGCTATTGTCGCCCCCCTCACTTTAGTTCACTTCTGTCTTGTTCGGTTAGTTTTGCTCCGCTGATCATGAATCAGGTCATAGGGTTTAGGCGAGCAAACAGTACACTTTTTTTTCACAGCAATTGTTTGTCTTTGTTTCTTAAAAACAACTTTTTTTGTCTCGTTGAAGTTGTTGTTATTTTTGCAAGTTCTGTGCCCTGTCCAAACAATTAATAATAGGCACCACGATATATAAGAAAGACATTTGTGTCACTACCAAACAAAAAAGAGAATGTTCTCACCGATAATATTTAATATCGAAAAACATAAGGAAAATTAATTCATTTTAATAATATTTTGACATATCCACTCTTTGCCTGAAGAATGTCGCAATACCCGAAACACGTATTGCAAAATTATCGAAAATAAAGCATAATTTATATTTTTTTCTAAATCCACATTACAACTAAAAAGATTTGCGGTTACTCTCTTCTTTTTATAACACACACACACACACACACACACACACACACACACACACACACACACATATATATATATATATATATATATATATATATATTTCGATTATCGGTGCAGAATTCTCCGATTACTATATTTGTACAAAAACGCACTACCTTAAAATTTAAAATTCAAACTCAGCTTTGCAACCGCACGTTCCAAAACAATAACACATTTCTCATAGCATTTTTTCGGATTCCATCTATATTTTCGTTGTCCTCTTACTACCGAGAAGTAAAAAACAAGAACAAATCTATTTCCATGCCTGAGGATGTCTGTAGGAACAGACGAAAGCTTGTAAAAACTAAAAACTGGAATTTATAAACAGGGATCATATCATTCATATACAGGTTCAGGGTTAGTGTATCTTATTGAAATTGTTTGTGAAGATGTATTCTCGCCATTTAAATCATTAACCTCTATATTTGTTTTTTGTATGAATGATTCATGTAATTATATATATATATATATATATATATATATATATATATATATATATATATATGTAGATCAAATGTAGATCAGATATGGATAGGAATCTGACAACACGATAAAATGAAATGAGGAACAAAGTAGGAAACAAATCTCAATCATAACATGTTTCACTTTTATTAAGGCTTTGTCAGAGATCGAGAAAAGAAGTAAAGAAGCAGAGACAGAGTATTGGTATGTTATATTTTTTGGTAGTTCTCATTGGTCAGACACGGTTCATGTGTATAAACGCAATAGATAACATATAAATGAGTGTGAGGAACATTTAGGATGTTAAAGTGTGTGATAGTGTAAGGGTGTGTAAGTAAAGAAATGCATGTGTGTGTAGGACGGGTAACATTATTTGTAAGTGTATAAATGCGTATGTGAGTGAAGTCGACAGATATCACCCACGTATTTTGACGGTGAAATGTAGCGATATGTTGCAAAATAATTTTGCATTTGGTTGGTTTCTTATATTCTTGTGGATGTGTATGGGTGTCTGGGAAATGTCTGCGGTCGTCAACTTTTTATCGGTTGGTGAAACGAAGTAAGATATTGTAATAATTTAGTTTTGGTTAAATTTAACATGCGCATTTTTGAAAAGGGGACATTTTTAAAAACCTCATTATTTTAGACATAAGTTAGATTCATAAATAATCAGTAGAAAACGCACACACACACACAAACACAAACACAAACACACACACACATACATACATACATACATACATATATATATATATATATATATATATATATATATATATATATATATATGTTATGGTAATTTAGTCACGCATGCATGGTCTCTCCCAGCTATAAATAGGAGCCTTTTGGAGGGTGAAGATTCCAGCAGTCAGCTCTGACAGTCGGACCGAACATTCTTGCTGTAACACTCTCGTTTGTATATGTTTATACTACTGATTCTGTTAATATATTTGTTTAAATCAATCTCTCTCTTAGGTCTTTATTTCTTACCCTAACAAGGCCACAACTATATATATATATATATATATATATATATATATATATATATATATATATATATATGAAGAAATATAGTCATAAGATGTGCTATATTTATGGGATAAAGTGCTCAATATCAGAGACAGAGCGTGTGTAAATATAAAAGTGAACATAGAAGTCAACACTTAGAGGCGACAGTCTGTTTCATGCAAGACGAAATAGACGATTGCGTATAGCATGAAACAGACTGTCACCTCTAAGTGTTGACTTCTATGTTCACTTTTATATATATATATATATATATATATATATATATATATATAAGAATGAATGAATAGATGAAGAAAGCCATTTTCTTACATAGATTCAACATTTGGGCAAACTCACATTAGTTGGACTAATCTGGTTTCTTCCTACAAAAATATTTTCTTCTGTTCAATTGTCCAAATGGTTTTACACGCCTGACATTTGCAAGAATGCCGACAATTCTTTTTGAAAAAAAAGTTTGTACATTTTTTGTGTTGTGTCCTTTCAACACTTGTTGCGATCATGTCTCTCCACAATTTCCTTTTCCTTTTTTCATTCCTTCCAGTCCCTGTTCTAATTATATGTATACTTTTTGCCATTTTCCTTAAAATTCCTTCGATCCCTTGTTCCATCGATAATATTCTCAGCATATTCTTTTATAGAATCAAATCTCTTTTGCCTCAAGTCTCCTTTCTATCATTGTCTACCATTCACTACCATATAGGTAGATTGACATTACATAACAGTTCAGTACTCATTTCTTTGTTTCTAACAAAATTTTCCTGTTTCTTCATCCTTTGCTTAGCTTTTGGAAGTCGTCTTTCGCTCTTCCAGTGCACCTTTGGATTTCTGTGACACGTTTCCATCATCTTATGCACTAAATCCCCTTCAGTTGCGATGACGTGTTAGAGATACGTCAGTTGGCAACTAAAGATGATATTTGCAAAACACATCACAACCACAAAACATTTTTAATTAGTATCACCCTTTCACTGTCAAAACTATTAAATGCAGACGTCTCTTCTACTCCAATAGCTTCATATCTCGCACCTCTCGCCTGTGGAACTCGCTTCCCTATTCCAGCTTCCCTGGGAGCTATAATCTCCAGCTATTCAAATGTAATGTCAATCGACATCTCCAGTTGCCTTGATCTATCCACTATCCTTCTCATCCTTTCCTCTATCACTCCTATCTGATCTTGCTCCAAATCTTCTGTAACCCTCCGCGTCCTAGTGGCTTCTCGCCTTGCTTCGGTGAAACGCTTAAAAAAAAAATCAATTTTCTTGATTTCATTTTTTATCGGAACTCACAGATCGTCATTCCATAATCTCTAATAAGCAGCAGAAATAAATAATTATCAAATAAGATTTGAATTGGAATCCCTCATTCTATGTAGTCCACCATAATGTAACAGGTACCTTACTGATTTGCCTGTAAAAGCCACCAGCGTCAGTGATACCAATCTAATATTTTCTCAGGCCGCTTGATACGTCGCCATCTTAATTTTCACGCACTTCTATATTAATTGGAATATATTTATTTAATTTTTACCATTATTTCTTTTTTAATATTATTTTTTGTGGGCGCGGGGTCTGCAAGAATAATTGTTATTTTTCACTTCATTTGTTTTGTTACTGCCTATGAAACTTCTGGCTATTATTTAAAGCTAGAAAATATTTTTAGGTTGTAAGAACATTACGGAGATAAAAATGATTTAATCTTACAAGTCCTATTAATTAACCCATAGCTGGGGGAAAAGAGGTGGATTCTTACCTTTTACATGGGTGCTTGCGCGTAACTAAATATAACGAACTCGAATTTCCAAATCCGAACCCTTATCCATTACACTTACCCGTACATCTAAGCTTACAGGACCGGGGTATTCCCAAGCGGTCTCCAGTCTAGGGACTGATCAGTATCGACGTTCCTTAACTTCGGTGAACGTACGGGAACCTGTGTTTCAACGTGATATGAGCGTAAGACAGGGTTAATTGTGATAGAGGGAAACTGGATGAAATAAATACGTGTGAAAATAGATAATAATCAATAATGCAGCATCTAAGAAATTCGAATTATTTTGCATCTAATGCATTTGTAGAGGTTGTAGAATGACGACCTCGGGGTTGTAATGAAAAACAACTGAAATGCTACAGAAAAGTTAATAATCTCTTATGGCTTCACCGAAGAAAGTTGATTGACTGGGTTTTTTTTTCCGGCTTATCAACTTTTAAGAAAACAGCATATGAATCTAACAAAAGTAAATAATGTAAATGATAATAAAAATAATAACAAAAAGGTATATAATCTCTATCTCTATCTATCTATCTATCTATCTATCTATCTATCTATCTATCTATCTATCTATCTATCTATTAGGTTGGTGCAAAAATAATTACGTTTTCTAACATATGTTACTATGTGAGAAAACGAAATTATTTTTGCACCAACCTAATATCTATCTATCTATCTATCTATCTATCTATCTATCTATCTATCTCCATATTCGAAAAAGGGTGCTGAAAATTTCACGGTCAGATCCAACTCCCTAAATTAGTATTTCAATGACCACATATTTGGAATGTTGATTAATAAGCGGTCAATTCGAGACTGTATTTATGTCTGTGTGTATATTTGTGGAGAGATGTAAATACTTATGTTCAAGTAGTCAAAATTTACAATGAAGAATCTCACTTGTATCACTAATTTCTCATATATGAACAAAAATGTGGATATTTTTCGATTCTACACGATACATGTTGCGGGATGTTATTTTTTTTTTTCTTTCCAGATTGAGTTATAGATACAACTTGCTGAAGTAATCTATGAGAAAAAAAAGTTTTTTAAAAATTCAGATAAAATATACATCTGGGGGAGAAATTACGAATGCATCAGTTGAAGCATAGTGATAAAAGCAGTGAGAATGAGATTAGTCTATACAACTTGTAAACTCATTTTCATTCGGTATTATTTTGCGCTCAACGTCTTGGAAAAAACATAACACTTACAGCTTTAATTCAGACACTGATGCCACATGATCTCTTTTCTGAATAAATATTTGTACAGTCTTTATTTTTATGTGCCATGTCCTTACAGGACGTAGGCGATCTTAGCTCTCCACCTCCCTCTATCCCTTGCAGCTCTCCACCTCCCTCTATCCCTTGCAGCTCTCTACCTCCCCTAGACCACGTTCTGTCATCCACTTGCTTAAGCCTGCTAGGTATGTCATGCGTTGTTTTCCTTTGTCTCTCTTTCCCTCTATTCGACCAGTGAGTATCAGATTCTCCAGGCCCTCCTTCCTCAGTATCTGTTCTAGAAACCTCAGCTTCTTCTTCCTGATGTTAGGTATAAGCCTCCTCCTTGTTTGCAACCTCTCTAAGACCTCATCGTTGCTCACACGCTCGGTCCAGGATATCCTCAGCATCCTTCTGTAGAACCATATCTCCGTCGCCTCGTGTCTCTTCATCTTTGAGCAAATCGTCCAACATTTGCTGCCGTACAGATGTCGCGTAACAGTGTTCTTTTCTTTGTTACTAAAAAAATCCTGCTGTCTCGAAATACTCTGACCAGCTTTAGGAATACGTCCTTGGCCATCCTAATACGTCTACGGATCTCAGTGTCGTACTTACCGTCCTCTGTTAAAAATGATTCCCAGATATTTAAATTTCCGCGTCTGCGGAAGTTTAAATCAAGCAGTGACTTGTGACTTTAATGGCTAAAATATGCAGGATATTTTAGCCATTTCCCAACGGTGTCGCGCGATAGTATGTGGAGTCAAGTCTTTACAAAATGACTAATGTAATTCATATAAAAATCTTACCGGTAGAAAATACAGTAATATTGTTTATTTCGAACAGTTTTTATCCAGATTTTTCAGTTGTAGATGAAGAGGGCCAAATAAAATTAATTAAAAATTGGTCGTTTGAATTTATACTGACAAGGTTCTGCATCTGCGTTTATGTTTGATACGGTCATGAAAATGCAATGATTTAAATAAACAAAATCTAGAGACATTCAACAAGTTTTAGAAAGAAAATCAATTATTTACACTATTTACAATGTTCAGACTGTTGTCTTCATCTTTATTGTCATATTCACGTTGTAGCCCCACTTCCTTCTTCAGGTAATATACGTTGGAATTTCAAGCCGAACATTTGTTTAGTACGCGACGTAGATTGTTCTAATTCCACGTGCCATGCCTTTCCTGGATATCTCAGTTTCCGTTTATTCCATTTTTGGTAACTCAATTATCCAAGTTTTTGTTCACTTCTGCTGTGACCAGATATTGATTCTTTGAGTCAAGTAACTGGATTACTTCAACCAAAGCTTTTATCCACTTAGCCATGTGTCTTTGAGGACACAAGTCTTTGTACACCTCTGCTGTAGCCAGGTATTGAACACACAACTCTTTGGGTCAAGTCACTTTTGGATTAATTCAGTCAACGCTTTTATCCAGTGGATAAATTCAATCACCTGAAAAAGGCCGGAGCGTACAAAGGCCGAAACGTCGTGAATATGACAACGAAGATGAGGACAACATGACGAATGGTATAAACTGTTACAATACCTAGTCTCAGAAATATAGGCAGATAAAATTAATTATTAATAAATAATTAATTATAAAATTTATAAAATTATAGATAATAGCTTATCTGCTTTATTAAATCATGTTTTTTTCCTTCTTTTTTGTTAAATATCATTTTCTTCTGAGTATGGCCGGCTGCTCGTTTCCCAGGACACTAACTGTCAGTTTACGCAGTAACTATACTGATTTTTTTAAGCACAGTTTGCGAGAGAGAAGAGTACATAATCTGGCGTGATCTACGGTTTGACTTTGTCGCAGTGACTTGTGATTTCAAGTAAGCAAAACCATCGGCAGTTTTCAAACAGTTTTGTCTACACCCTTATTTCGCTCATAATGATTGCATTAACTGGTGGCAGGATATTTTAGACATTTCCCAACGGTGTCGCACGATAGCATGTGGAGTCAAGTACTTATTTGTTGTAAGTAGTTGTATTGAGGTTTTTTAAGTGATCAAGCCATTTTTTCTGTGAGGAAATGGAATTCAGTTTGGCGTACTAGTTTGAAAAATATCTTTATTTAACGTTAATAATTTTTTTATATATATTTCTGGATTCCTGTATCAGAGACAAATTTTTGACATAATAATATTTAATAATGTGAAGAATATGAAACTTTTTTTATGGTTTAAATGTCCATTTTCGAGAGGGCGGGGGGGGGGGTTAACACACCGTTTCCTTTTGCCACGTTCGTCTTCCTTGTGTCCCGCGAGTGTCAAATTCTCTAAGCTCTTTTTATTACATTATGCGTCCTTGAGTGTACAGGATGACTCATCACAGCTGACTCAACACCGCCGACTCAGCCAACTAATCTCCATGGCAGCTCACCACCAACCTACTCAGTGCGAGGACAACTCATCAACATATAAACCATTATTTTTAATTTAAAAATTTATTGAAAATTGTAGGCATTTCCCCTTAAATAATCAGTTGGAGATCGTTGTGAAAAATAAAAAAAACAAACAAACTGCAAAATACTTCTTCAATTTAGGAGGAGGGGGATGACCTCCAATTTATTGTTCGAAAAAGACATCTCCGTTTCTTTGCACCTTTTGCAAACCCCGTAATGAATCTCCATATTGTTGGATGATCCGTTTCCGCTCTACTTCAGCATGGTTAGTTGTCCGGTCTTGAAAATTAAACACCATTCATTCAAATAGGGTGTTGTCACTAAAAGTCACTAATACAAGCAGCCAAACTTTTCTAATCTCCACGATTCAAAGCAGATCTAAGAAATATTCACACTATAACATCTAATACCGGTCTGAAACTAGGAATATCTTTTCCAAATAAATTCATTTTTTCTCAGTTAAAATAGGTATTTCAGCCGTAACTTATCTAATGCTTTTGCGTAGCCTATGAAACATTGGCAAACATCCTTCTGCCTTTTTAATATTTACTCTGATATGAAACATAGATATTTTGGGAAGACTTATATTTTGTAAATGAATTAAAAAATATGCATCATATTATTAAATTTTTTTTTTTTAATTTTATTTTTATTTATATGTAAATTTCCCTTAAAAAGAAAAAAAAAACGTCTGCTTGGAGACGGGTTTCCGATATGAAGTTAAATAGGCAAATGTTTTATCAACTGGTCTACCATCTGGCTTTTTAAAAAATGTGTAAAATTAATATTTTCTTTGTCAGTAGCAGTAGCAGCTATATTATTTACAATGTAAACAAGATATATTGCGGAGGTTGTACAAACCTGAAACTAGAGTAATCTTTACGAAAATGTATTTTTCATCTGTAGATTGAACCATCTTTGAAACTGGCCTTCATTGCTAGAATATGGTTATGATTTGATAAACATTACATTTAAAGTAAAGGAATTGGCACTGAAGTTGAGTTGCATTCAACAGCCTATAGACCTGTTTATTATCTTCTACTTCAGGATGTGGGCGATTATGACTCTCGAAAACTTCCTATACTTTGTAGCTATTAGCAAACATTTGGAAAGTTATTCAGAGTTTCACTTTGTAAGTCTTGCCTTCAAACCGGTCACCGTACAATCACTCAGCCGGATTAGTATCAATTCCAATTCTAGTTGGGTTCATTATATCACAAATAACTTTGAGAATGCTACAAATCCACCTATTCTCTCGCAACCAGCTATGAGGTAATTAGTAAGACTTGTATCACTAAATCCTTACTATCTTAAAAAAATTATTAAAGTCTAAAAATATTTTAAATAACTTACAAAGGGGTGATAAGCCGTAAAAAACGAATCAATCAATCAATTCTGTCCTCAACGTCTCCTGTGAACATTAAATTATCTAAACTTTCTTCCTCATTGCGTATCCAAGAAATTTCATCTGTCTTTTTCTGATTCCGTTTTATTTCTATATTTGTGTATATTTATATATGTGTATGTATGCAAAATTATATGAGTATGTGTGTATCTGTAAGCATTTGCACTTATGGCTATACTTAGGGTGCTAACTGTATAATATTTTTATTATTTACCCAAGACATTAATAGCAATTTCTCTGTTCAAAGCATTCACCCACTTATCAAATCCAGTTGGTACAGTAACGCTACTAAGTGTCCGACTTTTGCGAAAGTTTTACTGTTATCACTATGCTTTGATTTTTTTTCGGTTGGTTTGTCTCTTATTTAACAGACAGACAGAATTCAGTTACACTGCTCTGACGGGATGGGCGCACCAGAAAACTATCGAGCAAGATAATTTTCAAAATAGCCCTTGTTCGAAAAGTCTGCATTGTTCGACTTTCCTGTCCGACGGAGTGTCTCCTGCATGGTCGAATGAGCAAAACAGATGCTATATCCAAACAGCCAACTAGTGTGACGATGAAAAAGCGATGGAATGACCGGGCTTGTAAGGCCAGGTGCAATATTCAGGCCTATTTGTTCACCTGTGAAGCTATTAATGGAACAGTGTCTTGAAGTGCAGGACAAGATCGGCATTGCAGTACATGGATCGGTTAAAAATGAAGAGTGAGTTCTGTCAATATGATCCAGTGGATAAAAGCGTCGGTTGAAGTAATCCAGTGACTTGACACAAAGAGTTGTGAGTTCAATACCTGGTCAAAGCAGAGGTGGATAAAAAATTGAAACCTTGGAGAGATGAGTTCCTAAAGGTAAATAACTGAAAGTGAGATGTCCAGAAAAGGCATGGCACGTGGAACTAGAATAATCTACCCCGGTGGACGAAATAAATTCTAACGTATATCACCTGAAGAAGGCCGGAGAGTACAAGGGCCGAAACGTCATGAATATGACAATAAAGATGAGGACAACAGTGTAAATAGTATAAATGAAGAGAGAGCTGTAAAAAGTATTCGAGATCTTAATAAAATGGGAAAGAGGGGTGGAAAGAAAAAGAAAGAAAGAAAGAAAGAAAGAAAGAAAGAAAGAACGGGAAAAAGAGAACAGTATAAAGAATGAGAGAAAGAAGGAGGAAACAACTTGCAAAGAAAGAAAAAAGGAAATACTTAAATAAATGGATAAAACGTGAAAAGCGACAGAAAGGAAGAGAAAAAGAGCGAAAAACAAAAAGACGATATTAGGATGAAGACAGAAGAGAAGAAGTATAAAAAAAAATAGAAAGGAGAGAAGAAAAAGGGGAGGAAACCCTAAAAGGGAAATATTCCCGTGCGACATTCAAACGATCAAATTGATCACTGCTCCACTCGAGTCGGTTTTAACAAAGAATTCTATTTGACATAAATAAAATACAGAACACTTATTCTTTGGCAGATTGCGTTGAGATGTGTATCTTTGTCGTGGGTCTAGCGATCATTTCTATTAATTCTGGATTTGCATAATGAGACCATTTTCATTATCAGGAATATCGAAAAATGACTTTTTTTTATTTAGTCAAGAAAAGAAAACCAAGTATTTAAACCATCGAAGTTCTTTTTTCGAAAGATTTTCTTAACATTGAGCGTAAGATGCCACTGGGTAATTAACTCTTTCTTGCTGGCTCTTAAATTTAACATAAAGAAAGGCACAAATCGGAGTTAAATACATTTTTAAAATAGAATCACATATTAAAAGATTAAACAGGGATTTGAGTTTACTCAGAGAATATATTTATATATTAAGCCCTCTAACCGATTACAACATCGCCTGGAAGAGCCAGCGCCACTTCTTTGCTTATTTCTCGTCTCGTTGAAAAAGGACACAGGCGTGTCTGAAGATTCTGATTTCAATTTATGCAAATGACCTACTAATATAACATATTTATTACATATATAGATAATTAATATCATCAGTCGTGTTGCCAATATTGTTATCATCAGATTTCAATATCACTTCTTTAGCCATTTTTAAGGGGGTAGTTAGTTTATTTTCATGTTTTGACTGTGTGAGATGTATTATTTGTGAATTATAGTAACAGTAATAGTTCCGAGCCATAGTGTGTTGGGCATGGCTGGAATTCGAGTGGGCGACTTTCTATTTTTAAAAAGACTTTCAGCACTCCGTTACCATTGTTAAACAAGGTAAGGTTGGTGGTAGGGGAGAGATGTTTGATGTACAAGGCCTCTCTTAAAACGAGGTTGTTTTTTTTAATTTGATTTACAAAGGATTCTAGTGTTATCATTAAATGTACCTTGTCCGTCATATCTAACTATATATATATATATATATATATATATATATATATAGTGGTGAACTTGTAGAATTGTTACTGCGATCAGAAAAAAAACAACTTTTTTGAAAAGAATTATTTAATATTATTGTAGATTAAGCACCCCCAGACGACGAAAAAAAAAAATTAAGTTTTATGAAAGTTAATAGGGGTATCCAGCTTACTATGTGAATTCATTGTAAATTGATTTTCCCACGGAAGGTAAAACAAAATATGCTCATACGACGTGATTTCTTAAAAAGCAGAAAATTCATTTTTTAAAATCTGTAATTCCTAATATGGAGTGTTTTTTTTTAATCGTTTCACACCAAGCAAGGGGATAAAGTCACTAAGACGCGGGGGTTTACAGGGAAGAAAAGAGAATGAGAAGACTTCTGTGAGGAGAAGTGATAAAGGGGATAATAAAGAAAAGGATTAAGACAGAAGGCGGCGATGATATTGCATTTAAACCATTGAAGAATGTTGGTGCATGGGAAGTAAGAAATCGGGATTTCCACAAGCAAGAACAGAAACTATTAGAAGAATGGACGGTTGCATCTAACTAAGTCAACATTAAAACGGAGTAACTTAATTGCCAATCTAGTAGCACAGTT
This sequence comes from Acanthosepion lycidas, assembly GCA_963932145.1. NCBI lineage: Eukaryota > Metazoa > Mollusca > Cephalopoda > Sepiida > Sepiidae > Acanthosepion > Acanthosepion lycidas. The sequence goes on from OZ010587.1 coordinate 36,776,206, forward strand.
AAATTCATGCAATCGAGGGAGCAAGAACAGCTTATCAGAGCAATCGCCATGAGAAATATTTGTAGAAAAGGCACAGAGAAGCGACATCACGGCGGGGAGAAATTGACAGAAGTCGAGTATGTCGCTTATTCGCTCAATTTACAGTTACACAAAGCCATATTCCTGTAAACTAACTAAATATCAGTGTGCAGGAACTACAAAGGTTACAAGCAAGGACGATATATATATATATATATATATATATATATATATATATATATATATATATATATAATTATTTATTTAAAAAAAAATTTATAACATAAATATGTTATAAAATCACTACAAAAATAGTCATTTTGTTTCAACACCCCCGGTGTCTTATCAAGTGATGACGTTGAATGTAAAATAAATGTTTTTGAAACTTTTAAAACCATTTATTTTACATTCAACATCATCATTTGATAAAACAAAATGGCTATTTTTGTAGTGATTTTATAACATATTTATGTTATAAATTTTTTTTTTTAAATAAATAATTATATCTGCTCTACTTTGTATTGAGCACTCTTTTAAGAATAGTAATTGTTGGTTATTGGAATTCATTCCATATACACCAATCATATACTTGTATGTATATATATATATATATATATATATATATATATATATATATATATATATATGGATATATAGACAGATAAATATGAACAGCGTAAGATAGATATGTATAGACTATGATAGCTAGATAGCTAGATATGTACAACCTAAGATAGATATATACAGTAGCGTCCAAAATTAAGGAAGAAAAAAAAATTAAAACTTCGATATCTCAAAAAATATAAGTTAAATTTTTCGGATGTTTTTACTAAATGTAGACAAATCGAACCTCTGTTGTGTTTTAAATCTGTAAATTATTTGGAATGATACAGAGAGAGCTACGATTCATTTAATTCTTTACTCAAATATCAAATGTCCAAAATTAAGGAACAAATCGGGAAATATGTGAGAATAACGCACATAATCCGAATTTCTGATAAGCGAGGTAAAGATAAAGATGGTTTATCATCACTATTCCATTTTCCAACATGGCGAACCAACGGAAAGTTGACAAGTCTCTAAGGTCTGATCTTGTCAAACTGCGAAAGGAAAATCACACAATTGATCAGACAGATATATAGATAGATGAAATGTTTGATAGATATATAAATATGAACAGCCTAAATAGATTGGTTGCTTCATAGATAGATAGATATGAACAGCCTAGGATAGATATATATAGATATGTATAGACTATGACAGATATATAGACTGACTGATAGCTCGCTAGCTTCATAGATATCTAGCTAGCTATATAGATAGATAGATATGAACAGCCTAGGATAGATATATATAGATATGTATAGATTATGACAGATATATAGACTGACTGATAGCTCGCTAGCTTCATAGATATCTAGCTAGCTATATAGATAGATAGATAGATAGATAGATATGAACAGCCTATGATAGATATATAGAGAGAGATGAATATCAACTATCAAAAATAACTCTCATCACTTCCTACAAAATATGAAAAACCTCCAATATGATTACCAACAAACTACAAATGCCAATGCTTCAAAAAGCCAATAATAATTAAGTACCATATTAACTACCAATACTATAACTAAATACAAAATGGCTGACAAAGACTTTTCAGTAATAATTTAATAATAGGCTTAATCAGAGAAACAAACGATCGAGTATCTATAAAATGTTGTCCCAATTTCAGACAAACATACAAACTATATATCGCAGCTGAAACAAAATAAACTACAAGTCATGACAACGTGATGACGCATAAAGTCGGGATATTTGAGAAAAAGATGAAAACAAAAACGACACGACACTCGCCGACGCGTAAAGATGCGGCATTCAAATAGTACCAATGAAACATAGGACATGCTTACTTAAATATATATATATATATATATGTGTGTGTGTGTGTGTGTGTGTGTGTGTGTGTGTGTGTGTGTGTGTGTGTGTTCGTAAAGAAGATATGCGCTGAATAGTACTCGTTTCTCCCCACTTACCAAAACCTGATATATAACCAAATATCAGATTTTTTCAAACAACTTATTGCTCGAATCGAAAACTTCATTGTACTCCCACACCGTCCAGGTATATATATATATATATATATATATATATATATATATATATATATATATATATATATATGTGTGTGTGTGTGTGTGTGTGTGTGTCTGTGTGTTTACGTGTCTTTTTTGTTATATATATATATATATATATATATATATATGTAAATAAGAACGACTTCATTGTTATAAAGAAGTCGTTCTTATTTTACAACATCCAGCCATGTCAAGACATTTGTTTTCGTGTCTCAGTTTCAATCAATGAAATATAAAACCTTTCACATAACTGACATCACACTAGCTTGTAACAATATATAGTTACGGGAGTTTAGATTGAAAGAAATACGAATACTTTTGGTTATCCCCAGTACCAAGTTGCTGAAACTGTTCCTTCTGTATTTGGCGTTAGATTCTATTAAGAACGTTGAGTTTTAACTAACTACAAAGTCAAAACATCACTTTTCCTTTGTCATATCAGCGTACTTTCTAATTTATCAAAATTGGTACATATTCTTCTTTCTTTTTTTCTTTCTAGCATTGAATAAGGAAGAAAATAGGCAAAATTTTTATGCTTTAAAAATGTTAAACTGCGATTCAAATGAGAACGAAAAAGGAACGTTTTTTACAATTCGATCATTCGTAGGTACTGCGAATGATCGAAAGTGAAAGATGCTTTGTAAAGTTTCGTGTTGAATATTTCTCTCTTAACGGTGATTGACGATAAACCAGTTCAGGTTGATAGCAACACATGATCTGGAAATAATTAACATTATATGACTCGGAAGACAATCTAAAAATATCATTATTACAATCATTTGTATTCGCTTCGGTAAGTTAGTATAGTTAGTAATGTGCAATGTGACAATTTCCCATTAGAACAATTGTAAATGTTCCTTTGGTGTAAAAATTAAAACCAGAAATTTCGACCAACGTCGAACACAAGAGATCATGTAACTAACGGAATAAAGCAGCAATAGACACAAACTTTAATCCCAAAAGGTTGTTTTTGTGTATATGTTGTGATTGCCTGGAGTGTCCCCAACTATGAATTCATTGAGGAGAATCAATATTACTTTCAACATCACCAAGTGTCATTAGCAATCAACGAAAAATTCTGGAAATTGTTATAGAAATGGTATGATATTCCATGAAGATAATTCTGAATATTTCTTTGGTAACCAAAAAAAGTGACTCCCACTTGACTGGAAAGTTTTGACTCATCTGCGGTATTCACCTCCCGATTACCATTTATTCGTATCTGTGCGTTTGCATGCCTGCAGGTGCCATAATAGTCGTTGACACTGGAATCAGGAGTTCGAGTTCAATTTTGTCCCTATTCTGTTTCCTCCTTATAAGGGCATGAATACATTTCTTCTGTTATTGATTATATTACAGTAACGCAAATTTGACTCTTAAGTATTGGAAAGGCAGATTGTCTTGAAGAGTCAAAAAGAAGAATCAGAAATTAAACTTCTGTTTAAAACGGCTGAATAAATAATTCGTATCAACACGGCGGTTTTCTCATGCATTATGTTGACACATGACTAAAAGTAGCTAAAATCAGCGATTTTTAGCGATAGAAAACTCATTCCAGTCAATTTAAATTACTTTTGAAATGCAGTCATGTATTTTACTTACTGGAAATATTAAATTTAATCTACTAACTTGAAAGTAAAACTAAAATAAAGTTTCAAAAAAGATTTTTTAGTTAAAAATTCATTTTAAATCTTATGTATCGCGTTTCTGTGGAGCTAACTAATATATACATACATACATATATATATATATATATATATATATATATATATATATATATATATATATATATATATATATATGTGTGTATGTGTGTGTGTGTGTGTGTCTGTCTCTGTCTCTGTGCGTGTATAAATTTATTTGATTTTAATCTGACATGATTTACTATAAAAATTAGTTTAGTGGATACAAGTGTCCCAGCAATCATTTCAGTACTTTTTATTTTGTGAAACTGTGAAATTAATATCCACTGACCAAGACACAAGAAGATTAAAGAAAAGAAAAGAAAATTTGCCTCTCTCACATGCATTGGTTAAAAAACGTTCTAAGGGCGTGGTGAATGTTTAAGCGTCTTTCTTTCTTTTTTATGTATTTTTTAATAAATTGTGTAAATTTTGGGATTGATTTCTATTTTATAACAAATAATTTTATAATTATAGCAGAGAAGAATGGATATTCGTGTTACAGCACCTCGTTATCTGCTCAAAATTGACAACGGACCATTACATTCTGTATAGTGTATTGCTTCAAATATATTTAAAATGTTTTTTTCAGCTTAAAACATTATAGAATATTAATTAGCTATACCGCACATGCTTTTACTAATAGATCCTAGAAAGGATCTACAAGTGTTTATTATTATTTTTCTTTTTTTAGTTTTTATTTGTTTAAAATATAAATATCAACTTAAAAAATAATTGAAGTAAATAACACACTTAAAAATATAGTGTTTAGTAAGTCTATATTGAACATCTTGAAGTGTTATGTCTGTTGTGGCCATAATAAAGTTGCTTCATAGTATATTGTTCTTAAACGGCTTTAATAGAAATTCAATTTTGCTCTCCAGATGTTCTCTTCACAAACATGTCTCCTTCGGTTCATTTACAATGTTAAATGTCTGTACTTTCTTTCACGTTCCACCTTTTGGATCACTTTTTTGAATCTTCTAATCTCTTTGTTTTGATATCAGTTTTATTTATTGTAGGGAATGAAGCAGACGGTCGAGTGCAACATTAGTGGTCATTATAGGGTTAGAATTTCTTTTTTATTATTACTGTTTAAATGGAAACAATAATGCGTAGAGCTTATGATAGTCGTCTAGGGGATAATCGTGGGATATATAATTATTATACTACTATCTTTTAAAAGCTAAGAGAACAGATTAGAGATTTGCAGTCATGGCATAATCGTGTTAGGCTTATTATCTTTTTTATTATCATTTAAATGAAGAGGTGAAAAAGCAGTTAGACTACTGTAGTAATAAGAGCCGTGCTAGTCCACCCATTATTATTATTATTATTATTATTACTTTCATCTCAAGGAGATCATCTGCCGTTATTTAATGACGTGGAGTGGGTCATAACAAATAGTCATGGGTCCCTGTCATTTCTTAACCACTCTACATCATCAAAACCTTTCTCAGAATTATGGCTGTTCCAAGAAGTACTGTTTTCTGAAGTTTCTAAGTTCGAATCAGATTCTGAATTTTATCCAGCCATTTTGGGATTTTGTCTGCCATTGTTCCAGGGGCATCTACAACAACAAGAACTTCTACTTCCTTAAACCCCCACAAGCGTTCTATCTCATGTTTCAAATCTTGATTTCATTCCTCCTCCGCCTCCTCCTCTTTTTCTTTCTCAACTACCCTTACGTCTCCCGATACAACTATATCGATTATCCCATTATTATTATTATTATTATTATTATTATTATTATTATTATTATTATTCCCTTTGATCTTATCATCATAAAGGATCGTAGGTTTTGCAATGGTAAGGAAAAACGAGTATTGATTAAAGCAGTTGAATATCTTCATTCCATTTTTTTCCTTTTCGCGTGTTTACCTATTCATTGCCGTTTTTTTGCACAAAGTATCAAGTTATTTTCACAATAAAGCAACAAATACAATAATAAAAATAATCATCGTAAGGCTTCACAATTAAGAACAACCAAAACTGATAGACGCACAGGTTTCTGGCGCCATTTGATGCGTTTGACTTCTTTTCTTTCTTTCTTTTTTCTGAAGACAGACATTCTTGAGTGAAATGCAGTCAGTATTTCAAACCCACTTGCCTTTGATTAAAAGAAAAAAAATCAAAAACGGATGACGGATGTTACTTTCTTCTTTTTTTATCGACAAAAAGTGGAGCTTACAGCAAAAGACTAATCAGAACAATTCTCATTAATAATGACACTACTAATAATAATAAATGTCCTAATACTATACAAAAATGGCTCTCATGGCTTATTGTAACTTTAGCGTATGAAATCTAATAAGTGGATTTAGAAACATTGGTCTAAAGAATATTTATCTAAGGAACATTGGGAACCAGTCTAAGGACATTTGTCTATGGTATACACGTATAAGGACCATTGCTCCATAATAATATTTTTAATAAAATAAGACTTTATTTATGTACAAAATATTCAATTTTATTGATATTCACTATAATATAGAATAATATTTAAGACATTTATACCAATATTAATTACTGATTATGTCTGTGGTTTTTAAGTATTTATTGGTATGCATTGTTTGTCTATTCATACTAAAACATTAGACCATAATTGTCTAGACGAACATTTCTTAGATGTATATTCTTTAGACTAGTGTTCCTAAGACTAATATTCCTTAGACCAATATTCTTAGACCAATATTCCTTAGACCAATATTCTTAGACCAATATTCCTGAGACCAATATTCTTTAGACCAATATTCTTAGACCAATATTCTTAGACCAATATTCCTTAGACCAATATTCCTTAGACAAATATTCTTAGACCAATATTCCTTAGACCAATATTCTTAGACCAATATTCCTTAGACCAATATTCCTTAGACCAATATTCCTTAAACCAATATTCTTAGACCAATATTCCTTAGACCAATATTCCTTAAACCAATATTCCTTAAACCAATATTCCTTAGGCCAATATTCCTTAGACCAATATTCTTAGACCAATATTCCTTAGACCAATATTCCTTAGACCAATATTCCTTAGACCAGTGTTCCTTAGACAAATGTTCCTTAGATGTTCTAAATCCGCTAATAAGAATACAACATTAAATCCCCCATACGTAACATTGTTTATTCAATTCCAAACTTCTGCAATTGCTGTTGGTGAGTGGGTGTGTGGCTTTCTTCGAACGTGAATTCTACATTCTCAAGGATTTTTTATTCCACTCTCAGATGTCAAAAGAACTATTGGCTGTAGATACAATAACACGAATCTTATTACATGGGGAAAAAGAAGGGTCACGTTTGGGGGTATATTCTAATCTGGTCCCCTTTATAACCCGACGATATAAAACGGCTTAGCCTAGAATAATCCGTATGTAGTTTGGGTAGGGCGTATACGCAGGGCTGCTGCACCAATTCAAAGTGTTCCCGTTATTATGGTCACTACCCTAACTTTAATCATCCATTTTTTTATCAGTTTCAATTCACAGTCCTGCTACTTTAAATTTCAGTTTATTCCGTTCGTCTTCAACGTTTCTTCCGATGACAAGGTTTTCTTTCCTACAGTATCTACACTTTATTTATTTTCTATGGCAGTTCCTTGTTTGTATTGATATTGTTTGTTTATTATTTGGTCGAAAGCAAGTTATTTGCACAATTCCAAATGCAATTGCTGTTTCTACTCTATCAAGTCTGTATTATGAATCGAATTTGTTGCATTTACTATTCATGTATTGTTTCTTTCTCCACAAAAAAGTATTTGCTATTTTTCTGATTTTAATATATTCCTTTGATGTATTTGATCCAAATGAATTTAATTCGTTTCTCTTTTGAAATGATCTCTGTTTCAACAAATCGAATTTTCTTGCCAGCTCTACTACATATTTGCCATTTAAATTCGCCCGAGAAATTTTGGCTCCATTTTTTATTTTTAGTTGCCTTTTATTTTGCTAAGATTTTATAAATTAATTTTCTATTTCAAGCCCGTTCTGGAGCTCTGATGGGGGAGGTTTTGAGGATCGTGGAACTACTTAATTATTGTTGTTTTCAGGTCAACCCTGACTCGGGGAGATAGCACCTGTTAGGGGGGGAACTATGAACAAATAGTGAATCCCCAAACTCGTATCAAAACATGAATAGAATGAGTAAAACAGATATGCATAAAAATACATTAGAAAAAGTGGCAAGCAATACATTTTTATGGCAACAAAAAAATAAATAAATGAAAATTACCAAATATTCAATATTGGAAAAAAAAATTGCCATAGGCTAAAGAAAAGAAAATTTCGACATGAAATAACCCAGAAGGTGTTGATATTCCGTTAAACAAACAGATCAAACCTATTCAAGCAGTTATCGTTATCTTTATTCGAAATGTGTACTCAGCCCTTTATGGCTGCACCCTGTTGTAACTCGTTTACAAATCAGTCAGTTACGTACCATGCGTGATACACGCTCAGGCGATCATGTATCTTTCGATAGATGACTGACGAGGCAGATTTTTTCCCGCAGTACGTTGCCATTTCTTTCTTCGGTAGACCGGTTGCAATCCAAGGTCTATTTACCCATAGCTGGTGGGGTGCAGAAGCACGTAAGTGAATATAATATATTCGACTGGGTTTCGAACTTGACTCTCCCATTCCTCAACCCGAGCCGCTATCCATTACTTCAACGTGCCTCCTCCTCCATTTACAAATAAGAGAAGAAATTCAAAAATCAGTAAATGGATTTCACGAAGACGAACAAAGGTCATTATTGAAATACTTGACTTCCACTGTTTAGCACCCTTCTTTGTTCCTGTTTTCCTATGCATTCATGGAAAGTTCTTAAGTCGGTTTCACGCAGTTTTCACAGTTCCTCTTGCCTTAAATATGTCCTTTTAATATTAAATTCTCTAGGCTTTCTTTCCTCATTTCGTATTCAAGATATGTCAGCATTATCTGAGTATAAATTTTCTTGCTCTACTTTTTCTTGAAATTTCATCGTTGTCGAACAGATTCGACCTTAATTTCTTAGCAAAAGTGCGATATTTTGTAAACGTTTAGGGAAATCTTCCGATTATAATTTCATCAATCAGATGCCATTTAAAATCTTTACGTCATTTAAAAACTTTGGAAAAATTCAGAAGCTATGAAAATGAGTTCTACGTGAATTTATGGAAACAAACAACGGCTAGCGTTGAAAGAAGTGCCGGGTTTACATATAGGTTTATCAGGCTGAAGCCTAGGGCTTCAAAATCTTGGGAGGCTTCCAGCCAAGGTGTATAATATTTTTGATATTGTCATACGTCTTTCTTACACATGATGTCATAACGCATTGTAGACTCTAAATAACCCTTCAGTAATTTAAAAAACCCAGAATCATCCTCAGCTTTACTCAAATTGTTTAATTTATCACCTTTCCATTTTACTCTACTCATGAAAATTGAGGATTTGGAGGGGGCTCACAGGTGGAATAGACTAGGGTCTCTCTTCTTCTAAATCCGGCTCTGGTTAAAAGACTTGGCTTTCCCTTGATATATTTGCATGCTGACACAAAATACCTGGTGGTTATCGATGGAAACTGATTGAATATGTAAAAATATCAAGGACCTTCCTTAGTATCCTTACTGACCACCGTATTAATGTACACAATATTAAATCCTTGATGTCTGTAAATCATCCAGTTTCAATTCTAATGTTTTCGACACGTATACAAGTGCGCACCAATTTTTGTGGGCTTGGCTCTACACTTCTTCGATTTTTTTTCCTGATGTTTTCATCTCTTTAGTTCTTTTGAAAGATCCTGCTATTTATCCAGTTCTTTTACACACGCCCCCGTAGAATAGCTTCATACACTGTATTAGCGACGTTATCCCAATTCTCAAATCTCACTATTAGGGTCTTTGATGCAGTTCCCATTGCGCTAATTATTCCACAAAACAAAAAAAAAAACGGCCAATAGCCATTGTCGAGTCCATCGAAGAAAAGCAAGATGAGAAATGATGAAGAATTGTGAAAAAGGAAAGAAAATAAAGAATAGGAAATTGGAAAACGGACGGGCGGCAAGGAACCAAATAAATAGACATAGGAATCAGAATCAGGGAAAGAACGGATAAGAATATGGGGTGTGGTGGTTAGGAATTTTGATGGTTAAAAGAAGTGACAAGCAATAAGCTATAGTAATTAGTCAAATAGTAAGTCTTTTCTTAGCGTTATACCGTCTTCATTGTCGCCAAGCTGTCTATTTACTAAGTACTTCTCAGAACACACACACAAACACACACACACACACATATATATATATATATATATATATATAGTTATCATTATTTTTCTTATAAGAGATTATAATAAATACATGTTGAAATCGCTACACAAAATAGATGGAGTAAAATTCCACTGTTCGTAACATGTTTTTATTTAAATCTCTCATAATAAAAATAATAATATATTGCTTTACTTTGTATTGGGCAATATTTTTATAAGTAAATGCTACGAACAGTGGTATTTTACTCTATCTATTCTTTTTCTCATTTGTGTATATATATATATATATATATATATATATATATATATATATATATATCTTTTATAATAATGATAATAATAATAATAATAATAATAATAATAATATATATATATATATATATATATATATATATATATATATATATATATATATATATATATATATATATATATATGCACTAATGTTCAGAGTCTCATGAAGTAGGCCAAAGTAAGAAAGTAGGAAATATATCACTCTCTCTTCATCTTTCTCTCTCTATCTTCTTCTCTCTCTCTCTCTATCTCTTTGTCTTTCTCTCTCTCTCTCTCTCTCTCTCTCTCTCTCTCCATCTTTCATAGACACATTATACGAAGGACAATCAAGTACACTACCTATCACTGCAAAGATTTTATAATTTAAGAACGAGATAGAAAAGACTTTGTTTTGCACATATATATATTTGTATACTTGTGTACAAGTTTTTAAAAATCTGTGTCACATCATGCAAGGTAGTAAAGCGACTATGACCCAAGAGGTTACAGGATGTGGATGAATTAGGAACAAATACATCAGTAATGAGTGCGGAAGAAGAAAGAGTCATGAGGGGGACACTAGATAACTGTATTTAAATTTTTTGAGATTAAAGTTGGCTGGAAAGTATGGAATCAGAAAGAACGTCCACAAGTGAGACATGCGAAAAAAGAAACTGTTAGCCTATATTTTACAGTTATACCAGGTCAAGTCAACTGTAAATTAATTAAATCTCGTTTAAATCAAGTTTAGTATTGCGCTTAAATTAAAAAAAAAATATCTAGATATCATAGCGAAGAGCTGATCGTCTTTATTTCTCAAATCCGAGAAAGAAAAGGAAAGGACTTTGGAAATAAAAGTGATTTTCACTGTTCCAGCGGATTTCTTGCATCATTTGATGTAATATACGGAATACACACACACACACACACACACACACACACACACACACACACACATACACACACACACACACACACACATATATATATATATATATATACATACAATATTATATATAGATATAGATTTCGGCACCTCCACGAAATCGTTAAAAAAGAGCATAGCTTGATGAAAAAGACACCAAACAAAATTTTATCGTCTAAATGCTGATTTTATTAAGAGGAAAGACCAAAGTTTTTTTAATAATTTTTAAAATTTTTCTTTCATTTTAGAACATTCTAAATTTTGATTTTGTATCACCGGAACTAGTAAAATAATATAGACAATTTTTAGCCCTTTTTTTCGGTATGATACACATTAATTTGGAAAATCTTGCAAAAATAAAAATAATTGTCGGATGTTAATGAAACTTTCAGGAACTATTCACAGATGATCAAAATTATTATAAATATGTTTTTTTTTATTAAAATGGCAGAAATATTTTTTTTATATTTATTACCCACCTCATAACTAATTTTATGAAAAAAGCTAGAAATTCGATCGCATCGGGTTTAGTGATTACAATAGTTAAAAGCACAAGGCTTTGAGGAATGCAAATAATGTTTTTTTTTGTTTTTAATTAGATCCCCCTACCTGAAAATCAGCTCTGAATTGTAACATACAAAACACAATAAAACAAAGATATTATTTAATTTCAAATACTTTTATTTCCTTTTAGTTGTTTTTATGAATATGGACAATATTTTCTGAAAGCAAAAATTTTTTTCCGTGAAAAATGAATTTTTAATACAATTATTTGTTATTTCTTTAATTATAATAGATTTTTACATTTAAGTTGTTAAAATATTATGAAATTAGTTAAAAGCCGCATCGGGTTTCCTAAGTGTCCTTATGAGATAGATCTTATTTTAGCGCATTGTAAATTGTATGGTTTTGACTGATCAGAAGATCCGCAGTAATTAAGAAATGTAATTTTGTGTTTATAATCGGGCTGTAATTATAAAGTACGGAAGACCAACCAGAATACAATTAAGTTGCGTTATTTGAGTTAAGCATTGTTCTCCGCTGTTAAGGCCTTTACTTTTGCGAAACAAGTGTGAAGAAGTTAATTTGATTTTTCAATTTCAACTGAGAAGGGTACCTACAAATATCAGTATCATCTTATGAAATTTATATGATCTTATTTTTATATTAATCTCAGTTATGACATTTTTCATAAATGAAATATCAAAATTAATAATAAAATCATTGGAAATACAAATAACACAGTAAAATGTAATAAATGCAGATAAAATTATAGTATTTTATGTGCACTTCTGATAAAATTTCCTGAGAAAGATACCTATAAATGAATTATATACCTTTCTTATGAAATATGGAATTTAATCTCACTCTTAACAGTCTTATTTTAATTTCTTTATAATATATTTTCCATAAAAGCATCGTAAACGTAAAGGTGAAAGCTAAGTACAAAAAAAAAAAAATTAGAGCGCTGAAAGTTTTCCTTAATAATAACGAGGTAAATAGTTTGTTCCCTTAAATGTAAATTATTTCACTTTTCTCCTTCCGTAGAACAAATTATCCTCACGGAATCCGTCAATATGTTATTCATCACCTGTCAAGTGACGCGAAAGTTTATGACCCGCTTTGTTTTATTTTCAAATTACATCTTTTCGGCACAGAAGCTAAGTTAAGCTTGGCTCAAAATATCTTAAATAGATATTATAATTTTTTTTTATTTTCAGAAAATGAGTTTTGAAAAAATGATAATTGATATTTAAAAGAATGTCAAAGTCAGATTTCCAGTTTTTTTATAAAATGGAAAAAAATGGTCAATTTTGCTAACTAAAAAAAAAAGATTTTTAACGAAAATTTCGGACGTGCAAGGAACGATTAAAAAATGTAAAAAATACCCCCAAAATACTTTCATCTTTCCTCTTAATAATAACATGAACATTTAGACGATAAAATTTTGTTTTCGTCAAGTTCGGCGTCTTTTTCATCATGCTATGCTCTTTTTTTAGCGATCTCGTGGAGGTACTTAATATAGATATATATGTATACGTGTGCGTATAAGAACTCACTTGTATTTCTATCTATGTATATTTAGATTGAGAGAGAGAGAGAAGTGTACAGTGAGATAAATATAGGGAAATTTAGTAAGTTGATCATTTGTGCACGCATATATGATAACATAGATAGATAATTCAATATATATTAATTTGCATTTGTATATCTACGTGGTGGCGTTCCCTTTCTCGGTATCTTACATTTCTCTCTCTCTCTCTCTCTCTCTCTCACACACACACACATACACAAACACACACACATCCATATGTTTTATTAAATAATATAGACATATAGTGTCTACTTATTTTTATAATATAAGCACGTATTTTGGCTTAACGACCACAACATTATCAAGGCGTATTCACTGCCTTTGTTGGATACAAGTTCTATTACATTACATCTAAAAACATATTCCTGTCTACCTGAACAATACAGGAAAATAATTGGTGACGACACCAATATACTACACCATCAAAATAATAAACAAAAACTTCAATTTCTCGATGCCCTCTATGTCAAAAGCCATCAACCAACACTCAACAAAATTTATTACAAATATGGAAACAACATATTAAAGTGCATATAACATTATATACTAATGCCATTTTACGTTTATACTATTTCAAGGCAGCTCCATTATATTGAATCGAATATTTTGCAAAAAAAAACAAACCCATAAATGCAAAGGATAAATTTTAAAATTGTAAAATAAGTATAATAGAGCACTTTCAGGTGACTTTCTATGACAACAGAACGAAGAATTCATCTCTGTTATAATAAGTTTGTATAAGTAGAGACAATATGTCTATATTATACAATGAAACATATTTGAATAAAGATATGCTGCCAAAATACACACACACCCACAACACACCTACACACACAGATATATATATATATATATATATATATATATATATATATATATATATAATTTAATATAAATATAATATAAATATAATATAAATTCATGAATCATTCATACAAAAAACAAATATAGAGGTTGTATGATTGATTCATGAATTTATTAATTATAATTGCACCTTTTAATTGAAATATATATATATATATATATATATATATATATATATATATATATATATATATACGTTTTACCAATTTGTAGCTGAACGGGATAATTCCGAGGAAGATATAAATCCAGAGAGAGACCTCAGTGTAGACTACAGAGCATCATAATGATAATAAGAAGACGGAGACTTTAACTATTCATTTCGTTTATAAATTTTACTTCGTGAACACCCAGATGTTCAACTCATCAGGACTAAATCTCCTCCGCAAACAAATATATTCTTTAAAATGAATATTGAAAAATAATCAATTCTTCAGTTGACTAGATGTGTTTCATTACTTGTTGAGGGCTAAAAAAGAGATCTGCCAAAACATTGTAGAAGAAAGAAGCCAAAAATATCCTATATATATTTATTAAAGACATTTTTATGTTTAAATTTACTGCTTATAAACTTCAATCTTCCATGAATTTCGAATATTCATAACTGCTCATGACGTATCAAATGTAAACAAATGACGTCATATATTACGAAATGGACAAAGTCCGACAATTTATTTATTAAAGACATTTTTAAATTCGACCTTGCCTAACTTTGTAGCCTAACGGTAAGTCACGTCAGCATAAATGACGGTTCCGTATAGGATGCAGGTTCGAATCCTGTCAAAGAACGAATATTTTCTAAGAAAATTTCTCGGACATTCAGGCCGTAAATGTTATTTAATACTGTTTATTATAAACAGAGCATATACTTGTATCTATAAAAAGAACGTTAAACATAAAAATGTCTTTAATAAATAAATTGTCGGACTTTGTCCATTTCGTAATATATATATATATATATATATATATATATATATATATATATATATATATATATATATATATATATATATATATATAATGCAATAAAAAAGAGCTATTAATTATATATTAATAAATATACATATTATACTTTACCGGTAGCACGACTCGGAGTTTATCGACAACGGAAACTTCAGGTGCTGAGTATAGACTGACTGTTACGTAATTAAAATTTGCATAAATATATCTAGTTACCACAATGTTGTCGGAAGTCGTATATTACAAAGGGATAACATTCTATTTTTAAAATGTATTTGGTATCTAAAATAAACGATATATATATATATATCTATATCTATATATATATATATTATGAAAAATTAATATTCACAACTAAAAAATAATTGTTTATATATATATATATATATATATATATACATATTATGAAAAATTAATATTCACAACTACAAAATAATTGTTTATATATATATATATATATACATATGAAAAATTAATATTCACAACTATAAAATAATTGTTTATATATATATATATATATATTATGAAAAATTAATATTCACAACTACAAAATAATTGTTTATATATATATATATATATATATATATATATTTACATATTATGAAAAAATAATATTCACAACTATAAAATAATTGTTTATATATATATATATACATATATATATATATATATATTATGAAAAATTAATATTCACATCTACAAAACAATTGTTTATATATATATATATATATATATACATATGAAAAATTAATATTCACAACTATAAAATAATTGTATATATATATATATATATATATATATATATATATTATGAAAAATTAATATTCACAACTACAAAATAATTGTTATATATATATATATATGTATATATATATATATATACATATTATGAAAAATTAATATTCACAACTATAAAATAATTGTTTATATATATATATATATATATATATATATATATATATATATATATATTATGAAAAATTAATATTCACAACTACAAAATAATTGTTTATATATATATATATATATATATATATATATATGTTTACATATTATGAAAAAATAATATTCACAACTATAAAATAATTGTTTATATATATATATATATATATACATATATATATATATATATTATGAAAAATTAATATTCACAACTACAAAATAATTGTTTATATATATATATATATATATATATATATATATATACATATATATATATATATATATATATATATTATGAAAAATTATTATTCACAACTACAAAATAATTGTTTATATATATATATATATATTATGAAAAATTGATATTCACAACTATAAAATAATTCTCTCTCTGAGGTCTCTCTCTGGATTTATATCTTCCTCGGAATTATTCTGTTCCGTTACAAACTGGTAAAACGTGTATATATATATATATATATATATATATATATATATATATATATATATATATATATATATATATATATAAACAATTATTTTATAGTTGCGAATTTAAATTATTAATTTTTCCTATTCAGCATAAAGAGAGATAACTGGTTCTTTTCAAAATTAAAATGATTTACATTAAAAATGAATCCTGATCAACGCATTTCATCAGATATTTATTTCTATGCCTATATGTAATCATAAATTCATTTTTCTTGTTAAATAATCATCATTTAAATGTTTTAAAATAACTAATTTTTCAACAAGGCATAAAATGCATCTATATTTATTTCATTGAATAATGTAGACATATGTTTATTTGTATAATGGCCCTTTCCAGTTGTCTAATCAGTTTCTTGATGTTAAGATGAAATTCATCAAGGAAAACGCCGTAGTTTTTTCCTACTCAAGTACTTTCGATCTTGTCCAAGATCATCCTCAGGGATGAATTACAAAGACAAACTTATTGCAACTGTGATAAAATCTGGATTTCGTTGTGATGGTGATTTTTAAAAAAACACTCTTGAAGACGTTCTGTTATAATTATTTTAAAACTTTTAAAATTATCCATTGTCGTTGGAATGTTTTGCAAAACAAGCGTCCCAATGTAAGGGAGCTGACGGGAAATCGGTAGAAAAGCAAAATGCCATTAAATGTTTGTTATATGCACTTCAACACTTCATCTTTGCAAAAAATACAGCAAAATGAAAATCAAAGTTACAATAAATTTGTATTTGCAATTTACCACTGAATATGGTCTTAGATGAGATCAAAAGTCCTTGAGAAGGACAAAAACTACAGCGCGTCCCTTGATAACAAAAGTGGTGTACTACGTAAGGATCAAATTTACTATGGAGGTATATCACATCTCAAGAAACTAGATTGATATCAAACACTTTACACTTAGTGTCATTAATATATATATATATATATAGAGAGAGAGAGAGAAAAAGACAGAGAGAGTGAGAAAGAGAAACAGAGAGAAAGTGTGTGGAGAGAGAGAGAGAGAGAGAGAGAGAGAGAGAGAGAGAGAAGGAGAAAGGGAGATAATAATAACTTCGAAAAACAATAGCTCAACCAAGCAAGCAATTAGGTGGTTGGATAATATATCTGATTTTATTTTTATTTTTAACTGAATATATGGATTGTTTTATTTATGTATCTAGAGTTATAGGAATGTTTTATTTTCCAAGCACTGTCAGCACATCATGGCCGTGTTCATAGTTAAAAGTAAAAATAAAATCATCTTTGATAATGGCTAAATGTATAGTCGAAAGTGCTCGGATATACAAAACATTTGGACAATTTCTACGTATTTTACGTCCAGAAAAGAAGAAAATTATAAGAACACAAGAAAAATTAGATAAAATCTTAACCACATCACTTTTTCAGTCGTTTTTAATGAGACTTGTATAAAAGAGGAATTGCTGCTCAAACACACACACACACACACACACACACACACACACACACACATATATATATATATATATATATATATATATATATATATATAGATAGATAGATAGATAGATAGATAGATAGATAGATAGATATGGACAAAGATAGATAGATACATAGATAGATAGATAGATAGATAGATAGATAGATAGATAGATAGATCTACGCTTTCTCCAGTTTGATTTCTGGACAAAAAAATGTTCTCCGTAAAATTATTTTTGCCAAAATCAAAAATATTTATCATCATTTAACATCGTTTCAGCCAAAAGAATCAATAAGTAAGTCAAATGATATATTGTCAAACTATAATGTACCTTGACGTCTCGTCATGTTCTGGGTGCGTCGTTGTATCTCGACTTCCGGGGATTGATGATGTTATCTTCAATCTCTGCACACCGAATCCAAGACATAACTTCATACACGAAAACTCTTTCTGCCAAAAGTTGAAGCCACCTTCATTCCTTGTTTATTTCCCGCGCTGAATCGAAAACAAAACGACAACGAAACCTGGAATTAAAAAGTTTTAAGTTACTCGGTCATTCAGGGTCAAAGAACAATGTTTAGTCGTGCTGACGTTGGCGAGCCGTAATGAGTATCTTCGATAGGATGTAAGATATTGGTATTGATAGAAGGATAGACTGACCGACAGTTGACACTTTGTAATGGGCGGACGTGACCCCAGGAGCCTTTGACTTATAAGCAGGGTAAACAAATCTCAACAGTCAGGGAGAAAAAAAAGGAAAAACTGATAAATGAAACATTATTAACTTGTAGAGCGTAAAGACCAAAGACGAGATTTGTAAAAATGTATTTAGTTGCACAAGTCACTGTCAGAGAGGACTTCTCGTTGATTAAACCAGACTAGCTGCAGTAGTCCATCGGTATCCACAATGGTCTAATTCCAGAATCTCCTGTGAATACCAATCCCCAGGTGTTTAAGAAACTTATTTAAATGGTTTAGGATTTGCATATAACTCACAGACATCGTCCCGCCGAGTTTAAAGCATCTCGACATTTCAATGTAAATGCGATGTAATTGATATGCGAACGAGTTTTTCTATCACTTTGAATATATTCGTATCCATTGCATCCAATTTTCACGACGACATGTTATTTGTTTAAACCTAGTTAATCGTAGCCTTAATTTTGACTAGGCTTTTTTTCATCATTTTGTTACATCTGTCAGCTTCAGTGCTACGATATAAAGCAATAATTGGTAAATTCTATGCCAACAGTTTCTTCTCTAGCAGTTATCGCTTCTGGAAATGTCTTCCGGCTTTTGCTTTCCAATAATCCAAAATAAATTTTCCGTCCATGGATTGAATATGACTGTTTCATCTGGTCTGGTGCTTCTACTATATATTTAGAAATTGTTGATGACATACAAAAATGATTCTGCAAGATTATTGGTCTTGATCTGACATCTCGGCTTCATTCACTGTTCAACAGTCGAAAGGCAGCTTCCATGAGTCTTTTCCTAAAATATTGTCCTGGTAATTTTTCTGATGTTTTTACTTTTATTCCCAAACTCTACAAACAAATTATAAATATGAGAATTAGTTAGGAACTTCATAGTTACTGCTCATTCTTTCAAATCCATTATGTCGTCATTTGTGAAAAAAATGCACATAAAATTTCCTTGAAAAATTTCAAGTTTCATGTAATTATCAAAAGAGGGTGATGATTCTGATCAAAATAGTATATATATATATATATATATATATATATATATATATATATATATATATATATATATATATAATTGAACACTATGTTCAACACCAAGTGTTGATAATGTTTCATGCTTGAACGCAATCTTCTTTTATATTTAATATTTATATTTACACATACAATCTATCTCTGATATTGAGCACTTTTGTCCATAAATATCGCATAACTTAAAGTTATAGGTTTATTATATATATATATATATATATATATATATATATATATATATATATATATATATATATATATATATATATGGGTTAATTGTCGCCATTTCATATTTTTAATTTCGCACAATGCGCATGTTTGTTTCTGATTTCCTCGACTGCACAGTACAGTAGGATAAGTTTAGTCACTGTCTGTGAGAAAAAGAGCACCATCGCGCAATTCACTCAGAAATTTGTTGTACTGCTTGGTATTCGCGCCTGAAGCTCTAATACAAACATTTCAATTGTTTGAGCGTCAATCTGCAAACAGTACAGAGCATTCGGAAAGACTTGGATAAGTCTAATGATGTTTACGAAGGTTCGGTAGCTGGGAAAACTCACACAGATCGTTCGGATAAGAAAGGAACTCCGGAATTTGTGGTGAGATCCTCAAACTCAACATGAAGGTGGTACTGCTGCCCTGGGTAAAGAGGGTGGATGCTTGAAGACCCTATGTCTGTACCATGAAACACAAACCGGAGAAACCAGTCATGGCTGTCAGATAATTTCTGCGAAACTTTACGTCTGGCCATCTAACTCCCCAGCCGCAAACCCCTTTGATTATTATGCGTGGGCGTAATTCAGCGAGAGACCAACAAAACTCCTTGTAACACCAGACATGAACTGAGGGCAAGGATTATGACAGCATTCACCAACTTATACAAGAAGACCGTCCAAAAGAGTTGCAGAAGATTACGAAGTCGTCTGGATGCCGTAGTTGAAGCCAATGTCGATTTTACTGAGTTCTGATTTCATGATATCTAAAATGAGATGTCAAAGTTATTTTCATTTTTGTGTAATTTAGACGACAGTTTTGCTCTCTCTTTCTCTCTCTTTATATATATATATATATATATATATATATATATATATATATATATATTGTCATCTACAGTCTGACTGTTTCGCTGTATCACAGCTTATCAGTGTGGCAAGACGTCCGAACTGGCGTTGAATGGGCGCCAGTCGGAGATTCTACCCTTAGCCGTTGGCGCACGGCAGGTATGAAGGTAAATTTAAACGTATTTATTTTTTAATAAACACTGAGTGACTGAGAGAACTCGATTCGCTTTATCGAAGAGTCTTGCATTATTAGCTGTAATAGTCACTGTTTACAAACTCACACTTCCTTCCCAGAGAGCACAACCGAAATAAAGTTTTTCAGGAGCATATATATTGTCATTCACAGAGAGACTGTTTTGCTATATATATATATATATATATATATATATATATATATATTAGGTTGGTGCAAAAATAATGACGTAATAATGTCGTTTTTGGACGTTAAAAATACGTCAAAAAACGACATTATTACGTCATTATTTTTGCAACAACCTAATATATATATATATATATATATATATATATATAAGTTATAAGGAACTTGGTAAACCGAATTGGTAAATCCAAAGAGGATGAAATCCTGAGAGCTCAATGTTAGGACAGAGCTAATATGTAATGAAAAACAAATCACTTTAATGTACCATTACGATAATTTATTTCACCTAAATCCTTAAAAAAGGATTTAGGTGAAATAAATTATCGTAATGGTACATTAAA
Source organism: Acanthosepion lycidas (assembly GCA_963932145.1). Taxonomy (NCBI): domain Eukaryota; kingdom Metazoa; phylum Mollusca; class Cephalopoda; order Sepiida; family Sepiidae; genus Acanthosepion; species Acanthosepion lycidas. The sequence continues at coordinate 36,797,789 of OZ010587.1, forward strand.
GTGATTTGTTTTTCATTATATATATATATATATATATATATATATATATATATATATATATATATATATACAATTCATATATTTATATTACTATAAAACTTAATTTTAGTGGGTACACATCCCTCTTATTTGATTTTTGTTTTCAGTGAAATTAATATCAGTTAGCCTAGATCGAGAAATCCTATTGAAGAAAAATGTGCCTCCCGTCAGGTATGAAACCTGTAGCCCTTTTACTCCACTTTTCACCAAGGAAAGAAATCCTATAGCCAAAGTAGTGTAGACCCAAATATGTGAACCCACAAAAATAACGTTTGCAGTAAGATGAAATAATGTCGGTTTAAAAATATCGATTTCAAACTTACTGTATATATTTTTCCAGTTTGGGTATACAACGTTTAGGAAGAAACTGCCGAAAGCTTATAATCTTTTGTTCGAATCCTTTCAACCTTCCGTCGCCACTCTCCGGAAATACGACAGCTTATACGCAAAGAATGAAAATTTAACAGATAGACCTTGTCAGTTGAATTCAGTAAAACATGTTTAAATGAACCTTCGTACCGTAGTATATATATATATATATATATATATATATATATATATATATATATATATATATATATATATATAATGGGGCCAACCAACAGCATAATATTCTGCTTTTCAAAATAATCTATGTAAAACATGAGACGGATGAAGAACGTTTGAGCGAGGGTGCCCTCTGGTGGGCGGGGGTTTGTAATATGTTTCTCTTGAAGGCAAGAGACGTGTGGTTGTGGCCGGCTGGAAAAGAGGGTAGCAGTTCGAACATACGACGACAAACAACAAACGGACGGGTTGACATTTTTACCTATTTTGTTTGCGAATGGCAAAGACAGTTATAGACGGGCAGATAAGAAAACACTAAACAAAGGCAGCAGCAGAAAGACGGCCGGCATTCCATCTCTTGTTTCTTTGTCGAGCCAAAATTATTCCCCACTTTCGCCCCACCTCCAGTTCCTTCTTTTTTTTTTTTTTTGTCTTTGTTAAAAATCTTTTCCTTTGTGGTGTAATTGTCCATTTACGTCCGACATGCAAACTAAACATGCACATTTAAAGGTAAGCACGCATGCGCGTTTATCTCAGTTGTTCACGTCGTAAGCTGGTATGCTAAGTCAGTGTTTCTCAACCTATGCCTACATGGCAAGAATAGGCCAAGGCAAATTTCAGGGGGGGGGGCACAAAATTTTTCTAATTTTGGGGGGCCACCGGGCTAATATATGGACCACAGCTTGTTGAATGGTCCATATAGTTTTCCTTGCCAAGTAGTTAATGAAATTAAATATATGTAATTACTTTAAATATAATTAGATTATGAAAATGTACAGATTACTTAGTCTTTGCATAGCGTTTAATTAGTCAGGCATTGAACATAGCGTTTTTTTTTTTTTCTGACTGTAAAAAGAACCTGAAAAATTGTAGAGGTAAATAGTGATAATAAATGGATTGGGGATGTGAAATATTTTAGATGTTTGTGAAATTGTGTTCGGTCAATAAATAGACATAATTGCATCTTTATTGGATATATTCTATATAAAATAGAATCAATTTTTTACACTATAATAATTTTATGGGCAACAGAAAAATCCTGGGTTCAAAGTGAGCCATAAGCTACAAAAGGTTGGAAACCAATGTGTTAGAGTATCCAACCTTTAAAGTAGCAGAAAATTATTCATTTGTAGGTGCTTTTATTCGAAACATAAATGCTTATATTCAACCTATATGGACTCTACGCCATTTGATTCTAACTGATCGTTTCGTAAAATGTGTTTATATACCTTTTGTACTTTTGATATGTTTATATTACCATTTTAAATATTACAGATAATAACATTCACCGTAAAACTAAGCGACCGAATTATTATTTTTTGTAGTAGCGTGAAAAGAAAAAAATATGATATAAGGAATGTGGAGAATACCTGGAATGCATACATTTTTATTGAATGCAAGACGACTTTTATCCATAGACTAAAAGCATTTATTCAAATTTCTTCTCTTCTAGAGATAAGTTTTGTAAGAATAAAGGCACAATAATCTTGCTTCTTCGAGGCTCATGTAAAGATTTTATCAAGGATTTCGACTGAAGATTTCTAAGTAAAAAAACGGCTTAATTAGGTATTTCGCACGTGGGGATACCGTCGATGTCTGAGACTACATTGCACCGAGAATTTCGAATTCATATTTCTATCTCAAAAACTGTTCTGGGTAAAAGACAGGCGCAACGTAATTTTTTTTTTTTTTTTTTTTTTTTAGTTGAAGTCATTGCGTATTTCCGATCTGTACACGTGTTCGTGGTTAGTTAACACCCAGGATTTCGAACACTGCCATGGAAGAATATTTATTAGATGGATGGGTAATATCAGTGTCTTTTCTAAGATTGTCGGTGAAGCAGCCGAAATTAACCCCCTTCTCGAATACAGGTGGGTATAGTTTAGCCTTAGAATAACCCACGCAGTATGAATGTGGCGTACCTACTTCTCCCTATATAAAATAGCCTACTCTAAACTATACTCTACTAATACAGACTATAACCCGTTTTAATTTGCATCAACAATTATTTTTCTTAAGCAGAATTTTATGGAATAGTTCCAGCCTACAAACTGGTATTAATGGTTGATACGAATTCATTCAACAGTCATCAGGTATCCATGTTCCTAAAAAGTGATTAACCTTATTCAATTAATACAGCTGTTTCTTGTAAACAGATGTGTTCTCTAATATATATATATATATATATATATATATATATATATATATATATATATATATATATATATATTTGTTCATAACAAAAGCTTATAGATTTTGATCTTTAAATTTTGACCTGCGAATGCAATAATATCCATTTATTTACTTGAGAAAAGGAAAACCTAACCTACGATAAACACGGATATATACTAGGCTGGGGGCATAATCTGGGCTGGGGATATAATCTGGTCTGAGGATATATTCTGGTGGGGGTATATTCTGGGCTGTTTCGAACTGGCCTCTCTGATTCCATTGTAGATAAGAATTCCGTCCCACAGTCACATCTACAAAGATATGACAGGAGAAAGGTTAATAAAGGGAAGCCATTTTTCTAGCAAACACACACACATTCACAAACAATCAAGGACATCATAAATGATTTTAAGTGCACAAAAAGTCTTATACATGTATTTTTTCTTTAAAAAAATAGCTAAATAAAATAAGTCTAACAAAATGTATTAGCAGCAAAAGGTGTGATGACAACACACCTGGTGGAATTTTTACAGGTGTGTAAAAAACATTTTGTATGGGGACTGTTCAGATGGACATTCCAGGAATTGTCAAAAGATGTTTGTGTCGGGTGCACTTGTTTCTGCCAGTTCTTTTAAACCAAAGAAAGACAAATTCGGCGGGTAACTTTTGTCCTTGTGTGAGAACAGGAGGGAAGATTTTGCTTCGCATGCATGTACATGCGTTAGTGTGTATATCTATATATATATATATAGAGAGAGAGAGACAGACAGACAGACACATAAATTCAGTCTCAATTCTGCACCAGAAGTTTGTGTTGTGCATGAAATTCAGAGTCTTGCTGCTGGTAAGGAAACACATATTTGTTAATCTTTATATGCATGTTAATCCGTCATATATTTATTTTGTTGTTTAAAAGTTATTTTTAGTGTATACCCATATTTGAGTAGATTATTTTTTAATCATTTTACCCCAAGCAAGACGGGAATGCCACTAGTACGTACAGTGTGACAGGGAATGAAATTGAGAGAAAAGACTGAGTATGTGGAGGAAGTACAAAAGATGAAAGGGATTCAAGAAGATAGAAGATGGTGATTGTCGCTGCATTTGAACTTTTGAAGATTGTAGTTTCCAGGAAAGCAAATTGGTGGTTGCATTTAGTGATTTCAAGAGTAAACGGGAGAGAGAGCTAGATAACAATCTAGTAGCACAATTAAATTCATACTCTGTCTTTAATTCCCCTTGTTTGACCAGTAGGTTCTTTGTAGCTGAACCGTTAATGCATGTCACATCTAGGGATGGATTCCTTTAGGGGAACGTAGGTTCGAATCCTGCCGGAGAACACATATTTTCTAATAAGATTTCTCGAATATTCAGACCGATAGATTGGAACAATTTAAATATACTGGTTAATAAGTAAACAGATGGGTATCCACTATAAATAAAATGTAAACAGTATAAATATATATATATATATATATAATATATATATATATATAATATAAAAGGCTCAAACACTGATATTCCATGGTTATAATTTATCAGATTGGAATCGTAATCACGATCCAATTCATCAGACCTACAAATTCAAAAAGCTACCTGGATTCTATCCTTTTGGAAATATATATATATATATATATATATGTGTGTGTGTATGTATATTGACCACTAATATTATCTATCTATCTATCTATATATATATATATATATATATATATATATATATATATATATATATATATATAGTTAGATTCCCAGATCTATGGACAAGAGAAATTGGTGTATGACAAGGCAAAAATGAATTCGAAAAGTTTTTGTTGTTATAGTCACATTACAAAATCGAAATTTATTTTTTTTTATATTATACCATATATATATATATATATATATATATATATATATATATATATATATATATATATATATATATATAAAGATTTATCAAAGCTTTTTATGCATTTGTACAAGTATTTTCTTTTCAGGACAAATTTTTAAATGGCAAATGGCTCCTAATTGAGCTATGATCTGAGAGATATAAGCATACAATGTATGTCCAATATAATTCTTCATATACGACCATAATAGCCTTACTCACATGTAAAAAAAAAAAAACAGCGACAAATAATGGAAGCATTAATAATAATTTTAAAGAAAAATCCAACAATCAATCAACTATGAAGACGGCCACAAATTGATGATCGCTTTTGGAAAAAACAAAAAAAATTGTATATATATATATAGTCATCCACAGACAGACTGTTTCGCTGTATCACAGTTCTTCAGTGCGCCTCTAGCTAGGATCGAAACCCGCCTGAACTGGCATTCGTCGGAGTATCTACCACTACGCTGTTGGTGCTCGACAGGCATGAAGGTGAATTTAAGCTTATTTATTTATAGATAAACACGCCAGTGACTGAGAGAACTCAATTCATTTTATCGAAGAGTAATGAGTGAATAAACATACTATCCAACATTCATGCAAACATGCAATCTTCAGGCGCTGGGTACAGTCTGACCGTTATGAGATTCGCGTTCTCGTAGTGTTGATTTAAAATTGTGCTAAGACTTGTTTATTTAATTACTGCTGCCTAAAATATTATAATTAATTATTTATAATTTATCGCATTCACATTCTTAAGTTCAAAGACGAAGAATTAAATTAAAATTAAAATTAAGTAAACTGGTTAAGTGTCAAGGGGGATAACTCTCTTTTTTGTATAAAATACCATAGTTATAACATTTAAAGTACTGTCTAATGGAATAAACTAGTACTCATGGTGTTAACATAATAATAGGTCGATACTATATCTTACTTATTATAAAACCCAGGTTGTGTGTGTGTGTGTGTGTGTGTGTGTGTGTGTGTGTGTGTTTGTTACGTTTATATATTGGATCGGATTTCCTACATTTTTCAACCGATTTCAACAAAACTTTACAGGACTACCTAAAATTACCCTGCGGTGGTTCTGACAGCGCCAAAAATTGGAAAAACAATTGTTTTTGCACAAAATCAATTTGAAAACACGATTAAGAGGCATCACTGTCGAGAATAAAAGGGGGACAACTCATATCGAGTTATACTTATTATAAAACCCAGGTTGTTTGTGAGTGTGTGTCTGTGTTCGTTTATATATGAGATCGGATTTCCTACTTTTTTCAACCGATTTCAACAAAACTTCACTTTTTTTTGGCAGGTAGTGTTTCTTATTGTCTTGCACACTTTTTTCTTTATTTTTACATTCAGAATGCTTTAAAAATTCCATTTACAAGACAATTGTTTATAATAAAATTCTATTAAATCGGCAGACTCATAACGATTAAAAACAATGTTTTTGTTTGAGTTTGGTTTTGACCAATTCGTAAAAAAATGAAAAAAAAAAAACTAAAAAAAACTAATTAAGACATGCGTGTTCGTCAACCTTAAACAATAATCTTTGTCAATTTTATTTTTCAGTCTTTATGATGGTCGATACTTGATCTATCTCTTACTGTTACACCACCGGGCAACGCCGGGCTCTGCTGCTAGTATCTAATATGTTTGGAACTTAGCCTTATACTTACAAAGGTGGTATTACCTATAGACACGTTATAAATTAATCGAGTACAGTACTATGAGATTATATACGTGTATAGATATATAAAAAATGTTATTAATGATGGATTCTATGAATATTAGTAGGTGCTACATATATTAATATTGGTAAAATTTATTTTGAAATCTATTTTAATTGGGGTCAATATGTTTGAGAAGATGTTTGGTTTTATGGATACATGCAGACATCAAATTTGTTCTCGTGCTCAGCAAGTAAGTTTTATTTAAGTGTTTTAATATAATAAGCTTCTCCAGCAAACATCTTCCTTTCCATTGTATGGTTTAGCTTTCACGATTATATCCCAGCTAGTGGTTGGTTTCTTATAGTTGTTTTTTTTTTTTTTAATTACCAAACATATTTTGAAAGTGTCGTGCAGTTTTTGGAAAGGGAGACTGGACCATAATTTTTGGGACTTATAAATGAAATGTCTCAGTAACATTTTTATTTTTATTTTTTTACCAGGGCTCATATTGTAATTTTGTTGCTATTATTGCTTTTCTTTACCACGCCGTATGGCTGATTCCCATATTGTATTCATTTCTATACTTAGCCTGCTTAGGAGATTTTTATGACCTGACATACGAGTCTGATTCCTTAAGTTTTTCTATTTTCCAGTGATGTTATTTCAACCTCATCCCACAGGAAACGGTGATCCTCCTTTTCTCTCCATATGTGGTCAGCTTCGTCTGACCTTTCTGTTTCCCTTTGTGTTACGACTTTACAATGTTCTTGCAGTCTTACCTTAAGGAGACGACCTGTTTCTCCTTTATATTTCTTACCACAGCTGCACGGGATCGGTGATGGGAGTTGAAGTTGAGTTATTGTCCACTGAATGTTCGCTTGCGGTATATAGATGTCTTGAACCCTTGCTCTGTTCTAGACATTAGTACATCAAGGAATGCGAGTTTGTTGTCGTTTTCTCTCTCCATTATGAAATGTATCGATGATCTTATTGAGATCACATGGTCCAGTAGTAAATGGATCTCTTTCTTGTGTGGCCAGAGTAGGAAGAGGTCATCTAAGTATGTCAGCCATAGGGTTGGCTTTAGTGATGTGGATTCTAATGCCACTTTTTCGAAGTATTTCATGTACATGGTTGTCACTGCTGCTTATAATGACGAGCCCATTGCTAAGCTTTCATCCTGTTGATATATATCTGATCCCATTCTGAAGTGTGTTATTTGTGTACAGAAAGTCAGCATCTCTATCAGGTTATCTATTGGTATACTGGTCTGTAATTCTAGGGACGAGTCCTAGGTCAGTCTGTCCCTGACTACCGAGAGTGCATCCTTCGTTCGTTACCTTGGTGAACAAACTCAGCGCGGCCAGGCTCATCATCTGGTTGAACTGGATTGTATAGGAGCATCTTTGATTATTTCTACGAAGTGGGCGAAGTTTCGGCTATATGAAGTTGACTTTCCTATTAATGGGTCAGCTATACCTACAAGGAAGCGACTCGGAGAGTGACACACTGAGCTTTGGCAGCTAACAATCGGTCTGAGCGGAATACCGTCTTTTGGGGAGACAGTATATGTGAGGTAGCTTTGTGTAACATTGTTCGGTGTAACGGTTCCGTATAGGTCACAAGTTCGATTCCTGTTGGAGAACGCATATTTTCTACTAAATTCCTCGAACATTCAGACAGGTAAATGTAATTAATAATGTTTATTTAAAAAACGGAGCATTTACTTAAATAAATTGTATCTATTAAAAATAACGTATAAACAGAAAATATTTTAAATAATTGACGGACAATTCATTTGATATATATATATATATATATATATATATATATATATATATATATATATATATATATATACACACATTCAGTTGTATGGATATGAGTTTGTGACGCTTTTGAGATCATCAGATAATCTGGTTTATTATTTTTTTAAATTTAATCTATTTATGCTTGTTTGTTGTTTAGTAGTGGGAAGGGAAAACTTTCGCCTATGTTTGTTTAGGTTGACATTCTCAAACAGATAGACAAAGGGTACGCATTTTAGTTCACAAAAACACACCCATATAAACAATCCGAGGTTGTCGCAGATATGCGTTCACGTGTTCGAACATAAATACGCAATTGTAATTTTATTTCGGTGTGGAGACTGCAGTGGTTATATATAGCGATGATCTTTCAACAAGGGGCAGATGGTGGTGTTCTTGACGCTTTCCAGATCGACCGCCTGCGCAATCAGACAAACTTACACTTCCTCTCACGCACACACATACACACATGTGGACGCTCACATACACTCCTATTGGTCTGGGTCTTTCGCCATCACTTTGGTGAAGTTGGGTTCTGTTTGTGGACATGGTGATGTTTGTATTTTCAACGCTAACTGCTTGTGTATTATTGATGGTATATATATATATATATTTCCATACTTCATACTTCTCCAATTCACTCTCGTGTGGTCATGTGTGACGTCATGAAATGCAATGCGATTTTCGCTTCTAGCGTCTTATATGCACGTGTTTATCGTTGCTTAGAAATCATCTATGTAAACATTGACAGACTATCATCACTGTCTTGTCCGTATATTGCTTAATATGTTGTAATTGACATCTTTGATAATGGCCGAAATCTTAGATTGTATTAAAAAAATATGGATCAATATTGTGAATTACTTTTTTCGTTCAACGATAATGTTATTAAACTTATCAGACGTTACGAAAAAAATTTACATAAAATAAATAGACAACACTTGTCGATATTATTTAATGAAACGTGTATGATTATATATATATATATATATATATATATATATATATATATATATATATATATATATATATATATCAGGTCATCCTATAAGTTCTGTTCGAATTTTGAATAAAGAAAACAAGTGATCAAATGTTACATTTAATTACAGATTCAATCAACAATGTATTTTCCTTGATTATCTATGACTTTCTTCCATCTATTAACAAGATTACTAATGCCATTACTGTAAAATTCTTTTGGCTTTGATTCGAAGAACTCACAAATGTCAGTTTTAACCTCTTCCTGTGTTACAAAACCTGTTTCTTCCAAATTATTCTGTAAGCTACCAAACAAATCGTAGTCTGAAGGAGCAAGATCGGGAGAATAAGGTGGATGAGGAATTTTCTCACAACCAAATTTTTCGACCTTTTGTGATGTGATTCTTGCTGTGTGGGGTCGCACATTGTCCTGACGAAACATCATCTCTTTTCGATTCACTAGAGCAGGTCTTTTTTTAACTCAAAGCTTGCTTCAAACGCTCAATTGCTGACAGTATATTAATTGTTGCATTAGGTGGTAAGAATTCAAAGTGTATTATTCCTTGGCGATCCCACCAGATTGAAAGAAGAACCTTTTGCCCATGAAATTCCCTTCTCGGCTGTGGCTGGGGTCCTTCCCCTTTACCAAGCCACCGTCTACGACGCTTAACATTTCGATAAAAGATCCATTTTCGTCGTTATCCAAAAAAGGTGAAAAGTTGGCGAGAATGGAGAGAAGAGCAAATGTCAACACGGGATTTGAGGTTGTTTTCAGACAATTCATGAGGCACCCATTTTCCAAGTTTAGGAACTTTTTCAAGTTGTTGAAGATGACGATGAACAGTTGTATGGTTTGAACTGAGAACCACTGCCAATTCCCCAACTGAGAAAGCGAGATTTTCTTCAAGGGCTGCTTCAAGAAGCTTTTCATCAAACTCAACTGGGCGTCCGGTTCGATCTCCATCTTCAAGGGTGAAATCTCCACATCTGAATTTTGCAAACCATCTTCTGTAAGTTCTTTCATTCACACATTCCTCTCCATAAACTGAGTGAATGTTTCTAGCCGCTTCGGCTGCTGAGTTTCCTTTCTTGAACTCATAAAGCATTATGTTCCTCAAATGATTCTTGGGTACTTCCATGTTAGCAGGGCTTTAATCAAACAAAAATTAATTTTATTGTTCTCTGAAATAAAATTTGATCAGTTTAAATGCATCTAAACATAAAAATAATGTTCAGCTCCATTAGACATTATAAAATACTCTTTAAATTTCGTTCATTTTAGCAAAATGTTAAAATTCGGACAGAACTTATGGGATGACCTGATATATGCGTTTCTGTAAATTCAAAACGTTTCAACTGTTTGTTTTTACTGCTTATACAGCGTTCTAGATTTCAAACTTCACGTGTGTTTTGGTGTTTTTTTCAGTATAAGGGAAGCTACTTTTCCATTTTTGCTCATACATATATGATTTTTATAAGCATTTAAGTACTTTGTTGCTCACAGTTAACATTTTGGGCTTTAACTCTCTTCAAGGATTTTTAGTTTTTGCTTATTATTGTTTTTATGTAATATAGATTTCAACTAATATCCGTCTAATCTAATGATTGTGGGCTTGAGTTTTCCTTTAAATGCTGAGATATGGGACTATGCTCAGTCAAATGAAATTTAAATTTTTCGTTAGCAGCATCATAGTAAAGCCAACGTACGTATTGACATTTTTATCAGAGATACAATCTCCTAAAAGACATTTAAATTGATGAACAATGTTGGCCTTTTGCAAGATGCTAGTTGGCGGAGAAGAATTGTTTTGGGCAAGTAAGTTGGTTGTATTAAATTTATATATACCTATTTTTTTTAATTCAAGTATATTGAAAGAGAAGCTATCGGCCCATGGGCACAGCCAGAATTTCATTAATAACCATTTTTCCTTTCAAGTTTAAAATTTCCTTTATTTATCTATTCAAACCTTTGCTTGATGTGCTGCTTTCTGTATTCAGAATGTGAAGCTTTAATAAGTTTTGCCTTGAAAAAGTCGGAAGACGAAACGCGTCGGCAAAATCTAAGATCTTTTTTCCAATTGTCATTTTATTTATACCAATCTGTCTTGTCCACAGAATTGATCTGGGAATTCATCTATATTGTTGACATGGAAAAAAAAATCTCTTAGTATAAATGTAATTTACATTAACCAGAAAAAAAATAAAGGCTTAGACAGAAGCGTCTATCTTTTTAAATTTGGATTTTTTTTTTAATGTAACTATAACAACAAGAATATTTCGATTTCATTTTTGCCTTGAAAAAGTCGGAAGACGAAACGCGTCGGCAAAATCTAAGATCTTTTTTCCAATTGTCATTTTATTTATACCATATATATATATATATATATATATATATATATATATATATATATACATACATATATATGTACATATGAACAGCTTATAATAGTAGATATAAAAAAGTTGATATATATAAATTTAATATTAAAGAAGATATGAAAAAAAGTATGATAGATAGATAGATAGATAGATAGATAGATAATAGACTGACTAAAATAGATATAAACCTACTCAGATACATAAACAATCCCCCACCCAATCTGACACATCCAGTCTACGAATAGATTGCAATGTTGTGGTAGTTGAAGGTTGGATTAGATAAACCGGATCACTGAAGTACGTGGCAGTTTCAAGATTCCGTTGAAACCAGATTGGTCAAAAGATAAGACAAGGAGTTAAAAGGGAAGGCAAGAGTCATATATATATATATATATATATATATATATATATATATATATATCAGGTATGAAAATAGTGAGGGTATAACTGAAAAGCGGGCAAAAGGTGTATGTGGGGCAACATGGCGGAATGGAAGTGAGAATGTCGCAAAAATGAGAATGATAGAAAAAGTGGAGGGAAAAAAATGACTAAATGGAAAAGAGAGTGATAGGGGAAATAGGGGAAAGTCTCTGTGAAGTAAAGAAAGGAAGGGAAAGATAGGATGATATAAATAGATAACAGTGTTAAAGAGCAAGGGTCTGAAAAAAAGAGATAATGACGGAAAAAAGAGGTAATAATAAAGAGAAGAGAGAGATAATGAAGACAGAAAATACGTAAAGAAAGAAGAAAGAGAAAATACTAAAAAAAAAAACAGAAACAGAGAGTGGGTGAAGAGAAGAAACATTAGAGGAAAGAGAGAGACAAAGGAGGATTGAGAGAGATTGAGCTTGAGTGTGAGAGAGAGAGTTTGAAAGAAAGAATAATGTGGAAAATAGAGAGGTAAGAGAAGAGGAGAAAAAGAAAGAAAGTAAGTGGAAGTGAGCGTGGAGAAAAGTGAGGGTATTAGAAATAATAAAAAAGAGTTGGTAATATGAGTGACAAAGAGAAAGAAAGGGCGAGAGAATGTGTGTATGTGCGTGCGTGGCTTCAAGAGAAAAGGAAATAGAGAGAGTGACTGAAGGAAAGAGAGGATGGATGATATCTAGAGAGAGAATATAAGGACAAAAGGAAATAGAGGAAAAAGAGAGAGAGTGCAAGGAAAAAAGAGAATGATAGAGAGATCGTATGTGAATATAAGCTGACTGGGAAAGTCTAAGACAGAAAGTGAAGATGCTGATAAAAATCGAGGGGGAAAAAAAATGAAAGAATAAAAGATAAAAAAGTGACTCGAATATAAGGGGTGCTGTGGGTGTTAAGGATGGAATTGACTAGATTAAGCGGGTTAGTGTACGAAAGACCAGAAGGTCAACTTGCTTACGAGAAATTCACTCGACCATTATATGTTTATCATTTCGGGATTTGATTCGGACGTTCCGAATCATCTATACTGCTTTCAGAACCGTCGAATAAGCTTCCGACTCCTGAAGAATTTTAACCCTTGGCCGCCTGTCAAGGAAAGATAAAAATTGAAGGAAAATGTCTGAAAAAAAAATGAGAGAAAGAATATGCAGCAAATACTAACAAAAATTAATGAAGAAACGGGAAAGAGAAGGAAAAAAAAAGTTATCAAATAAAGGGAAGAAGGAAGAATTAAAAAATAAGAAATTAAGAAAGAATAAAGAAAGAAAGAATTAGAGAAGTTGAAGGAAAGGGTAAAAAGAAAAAGGAAGAAGAGTAAAAATGGAAATTAAGAAGGAATATGAAGAACGTAGGAAAAAAAAGTCAACAAGGGAATGAAGATTAAGCGCAAAAATGAGAAGGAAAATAAAAAAAAAATGAGCAAAGGAATATGAGTAAAGAAACAAACAAAGAAGAAAAGAAAAAGAAAGAAAAAGTAATGTGAGAGGAGAAAAAGAGAATGGAAGAAAATAAGTAAGAAAGAAAATGAAAAGAAAAATGAAGAAGAGCAAAGTGAGAAGGGTAAATAAATAAACAAGGAAAAGGAGCAATGAGAAGAGAAAATTGAAAGAAAGGTAAATAGAGAAAACAAAGAAAGACTGAATGAATGAATGAATGAAATAAAAACAAAGAAGATCAAAGAGAGAAAAGAATGAATGAATGGATGAATGATAAAAGAAAGAAAAGCAAAAAGAAAAAATGAAACAAAGAAAAAAGTAAAAAGAGGAAAGAAAGAAAGAATGAATGAATGAATGAATGAAAAGAAAGAAAAAAGAAAGAAGAGCAAAGAGAAAAAAGAAAAAGAAAGAAAAAGCAAAGAGTGAAAAGAAAGAAAGAAAAACTGTTTAAATGAATGAAAAAGAAAGAAAGAAAGTGAATGAAAAGAGAAATAAAGGATAAATGTGAACGACCCAAAAAAGAAGGGAAATGAAAGAAAAAGTATAAATCACTGGTTTTGTGGGTTATGATGTCATGCTTGTATCAAGCAGATGTTTGTCTTCAGAACGTGCTGAAAAGCAGGCAACTGCAACCAGTGTGAACTATGAACTCAATTAGAATAAATATCCGTGTTGGTAAGACTTTGGGAATTCATCCCAATTGTTATTATCACCTTTCATTGGCGTCGAATTTAGAGGTTTCCCAAATTTTCGAATATCGAAGAGGGGGCGAAGTACTTGTACCCCCCAAAAGATTATCGATATGGATCTCACTATATCACATTTCACTCAATATGGTTTTGTATCCAATATGCTTGGATGTCGTCAAGAACATACTCCCCGTTACTACTTTATATCAATGTTTGTGTTAATATGACAAATATGTTTACTAAACACAAGTTTTAGTGGGATGCATTTGTGGCAGTCAGTTGGAAATATGGTAAGTAGTGTACAATAATTGTTAAGGGTGCTGTGCCATTCGTTTATAACTCGGTGGTAATGGTTTGCATTGTATACCGGCCATATAAGTCGACCCCTATTTTTTAAAAGTATTTTGAAAACTCTTTTGGTACGCTGCAATTTACGATATTTGAATATTGTATTTCACCTCTACCCCCAGATCTCCACCAAAGTAATTCTAGAAGATAACGTTTTTAAAGCAAGTAGTTTTCGCCATTATAGTGCTCTACAACAAGGGATAGAGTATTTCTACTATAACTACAACAACTACTTCTACTACTACTACTACTGCTAATAATAATAATAAAGACCACAAAAACAGAATGTTTTCTCATTGATATGACAGTCCCTGCAGATTCTTCAAAAACTATCAAATTACAAGGATTTGGAAATGGAAATCTCAAGAATGAGACACCTGAAGACATCAATAATTCCAATTGCAGTTAGATCCAAGGAATGATTGGAAAAAATTCCGATAGACTCATTGAAGTGATTCTTGGTAGTTCATGCCTTCAATAAATACAAAAAAATTGTACTCACAAGTACAGTTCACACATTACGAAGAGCTTTATCCATATAAAATTGTGTGATCTTAGTTTTTTTTTTTTTTTTTTACAAAAAATGATCAGTGAAAAATGTCATGAAGGCATTTTTTACCTTAAGCCTCTTGACCAGGAAGGAAATGTGCATACAACAGAAATCAAAGGAAATAATAATAATAATAATAATAATAATAATAATAATAATAATAATAATAATAATAATAATAATAATTCAATACAAATAGATAAAACAACTGGAGCTCAACAAACCGGATATATTGGTGAAATATATAACAAAAGGGTTAATCATTGATCCATGATGTTCTTTTGATACAAGGATAGAGCAAAAAGAAGAGAAAGTAATCAACTGCGACCCATTAAAGTTTGAACTTACAAGGCTTTGGAAATTGAAAACCGCACCAACCATATTGGTACACTTGAGACACGAATAAAAAATGGCATTGGTTGCCCAGTAGAACTGTTGCCAAAAGGGAGCGCCTCCTATGGACGGCAAGTATCACTTGGGAAAAAGACGAAATTTGCACGAAACCTAAAGTTAATGGTTCTATATTCATCCATTAATTACCAGATATTAAAATTTTCTCTGAGAAAAATAGAAGAATCCTAATATAATTTAGATTATGGATGCAGGTAGATCAACATGTTCGTAAAAGGAAAAGGAAAATGGAAAAATAAAAGGATTTTTCTGTTTCAATTTAATATCCTTTCTCGTCAATGCATTTAATTCAATGTATAACAGGAATCATATTTTCTTGCCTCTAGAATAGTCTTTGAATTTTCGACATTTTCATAAGCCGTATCATCGTCGCGTTTATTCAGTCTGTTAAGTGACATACTCTTTGGTATTTATGTCTCTTTCGGTTCATAACTGACGAGGCAGAAGATATTCTCGCAGTATGTTGCGGTGAGCAGATTGCCAGCTAAGTCTTGGGATCCAGTCTATCCTGCTATCCAACCCATAGCCGGAGAGAGTAGAGATGGGTTCATGCCTTTACCAAGGGCATTTGTTCGTAATTGAATGTAACGAAACTAACTGGAATACAAACTCGAGTTTTCGAGTTCTCATTCCGAACTAAAATCCATTACACGACAACACACATCTAGAGTTAAAATTTATTTTCTTATTCTGTACTCATGACTCGAATAACTGGGGTGGGGGCACGCTTAATATTTTTTCAAAATTAAAAGTTACATTTTATTTACAATTATTGTATTTTATTTTATTCAAGAGGCAAGAGCAGTACGTACATTATCCAGTGAAAATTTCAGATCGAAATTCAGCTACTAACAACTTGCTTACATTAATTGACCTCCTGTGTATATATGTGTATATGTGTATACATATGAAGTGGTACCCAAGCATTCACGGAATCCATTAGCAAGAAGATTAGTTATTAAAAGTGCCACGAAGAAGTCCGCTGAGTGGCGTCATGCCGAGTGAACAGAGGGCGTTTCACTCTCTTTCTTTCTTTCTTTCTCTCTTTCTTTCTTTCTTTCTTTCTTTCTTTCTCTCTCTCTCATTCTTTCTCTCTTTCAATCTCTCACTTTTTCTTTATATATATCTCTCTCTCTTTCCCTCTCTTTACGGTGCGTCTAACTTCGATGATTTCCCTCTTTTAGTAAGTATGGTGGATTTTAAAGATCAAAGACTTTCTTTGAACTGTTTTTCTCTTCGATAGAACTACGACTAAAGCAATAACTATGCCTGAACAACTTCTAAATACCTAAACAGTAACACGCAGGCTGAGTTTGCTTGTTTTTCCTCTTATTCAGAACTGTGGGAAAACATAATGACTGCATATGACCAAAGATTATTCGCCAGAAATTATCTGACAAACAATAAAATTGGTGCAAACGCAATATATAGATTGTGTGAACAACATTTTTAGGCAACTGACCCCTTATGTCTGGTTTCCCAGTTTTGACACTGAAGGAGTACAAAGTACACCATGATAAAATTGGGCAGTATATTCAAGGGAAGATATGTTAAATATTACGATGCACCATAAGCTGAAAAACTATATAAGCATCAACTTGAAACTGTCATCGACGGCTATGAATTCAATATTTCTTGATACCTTTCCAATTCATATTTAAAGCCGTATGAAACTAATAGACAATATATCAAGATGAATGGTTCCTTCTAATCATTCGTTCGGAAATAAAATGTCATTAATGCTCACCGTAAATCTGATATAAAAACAAAATAAAATTCATTATTTATTAAAAATGACTGTTGGGAAATATACTTCCATTTAATTCTGTGCTCGAGTCATATAGTTATCCTTGGGATTTTCACTTAAAGGTGACAGTTTGGTTGATTTCATATCTTTAGCCAATGTTCTAAATATTCGGCATCTTCTTTTGTTTGTTTACATTCATCAGCTTCTTCAAACATTTTCATTTATCATACTTTTAATTTTTCTTATATTTTTGTGACATATTTTAACTTTTAAATATTTCTCTTGTTATAATCCGCTTTATGCATACAATTTATTCTTTATTAATTCTTTGATTTAGTTTCAACTTTTCGCAATTTTCCATCAGCTAATAATTTTACTGTCTTGTTTCTCTTTTGAGATTATATATTTCTATCAGCCAAGGTGTATCTTCATATAATCGATATTAAAAATATCAATAACTATATTATTATATATTAAATGTGGACGGAATTATTCGCCCCTACTAAATATTTGCATATTTTCTAAGGTAATGCGAATATTTGCAAGTACTTACTGAATTTACCATAAACAGTTGATTCCGTATTTATTTTTAAATAATTCCTTAAATTTTTAGATGTTTCGGTCTATTATATTCATAGTTATAAATATATCTAAAACTTGGTGAAGTCCAAAATTATTCGCCGCCTTATGGAAATTATGAAATAATATTTCTTAATTCGACAATTAATGCAAACACCCTTTAAAAATGAAATATATATTGATTTGATTCTATAAGATTGTAAAAGGTAGTGAAGAAGACAATATGTGAATGCTACGTAGCTTTATAACTCATTCGTTCTGTAACCATGGCGAAGAGTTGGCAAGAATTTCCTGTGTCTCCCCACTAAGAAGAGTTGTGACACAAGGTCAGTTTTTAAGGTGGTGACCTGAGCGCGTACACTCGGGCAAGGATAAAAATTGCCCGCAGCCCGCAACCGTCGGTTGCGCTGGTTTAGCTGCGACGAACGAAGACAGACACAAGATGCTTTCATAAAGCAGAATTTCGAGTCTGTCACCCAAATAAAATTCCCTTACTGAAGACTAATGCAGATTAGCTTATGCTAGAACCTACCTCGGTAGTTGTCATGGGTCCTTACCTATAACTACAGAATGAACTCTTCCTAACACTATGTATACTACGCTTCTCAAGGGACGAATCGAGTCGAGCTGATAGTAGTTCACTCCAAACCAGACTGACAGTCATACTAACACCTTCCACATCTTGTATTATTATTTCATGTAATATACCTTCGTTATTTCTACTCTTGTGTTTGTGTTGTTCTTCCTTGGTCCTAACCTGGACCATAACAGTAGTAAATGTTGGAACTCTGTTTCATGGTCAGATAAAACCAAACAGGAATTATTTTGTCACATGAACTCCTGTTATGTATGAAGGAAAGTGAATGAAGCTCACAAGCCAAAAGAAAAAAGTACCCCCCCCCATTCAAATTAAAATCGTGAGAGTTCTCCTGGTCCAGAAGCATGATGGATAAAGAGCAGTAGTTTGTTATTCTTAAAAATAATGTAAACTAAGTGCACGAAAGATGTCTTTGAGGCGTTACTGAACGTTCGAATGTAACAATGACCCGAAACACACGATACGAATTGTTAAAAAATCTTACAACAAAATTAAGGTATTGGCGTACTTTGCACAAAGTCCTGACATAAATCCCAATGAAAATTTATGAGCATATTTGGAGAAAAAGTAAGTGTAAGAGGTTCTTCGAATTTGAAGGAACTAGAAGCTATTGCCAATGTAGAATGGAGCAAATTAACTATCGGTGTGTGCAGTGATCTTGTAAGGAACTATCAAAAATGATTAAAAGAAATAATCAAGAATAAAGGCTACACAATTGATTATTAAGGCAAGAGGGATAATAATTTTGTCCTATTTTAAATGTTTTTGGTGCTTTTTGTATTATTGTTTGACATTAAAATATTTTTTCTGGGCATCAGTGCACAATCTTTCAACTACATTATTTCATCATTCTGTGAAAAAATTTACATGAAGTTTCCATGAAAATTTGAGGTATTACAGCTTTATTTGTAATTATGGAAGAGGGGTGATTAATTCTCTCCCCAACTGCATTTATTACAATATGATGAGTAATTATTGAGCTGAATATATCACACTGCCAAATATCATTGGAAATATTTCTGATAAAAATGTTATTATAATTTAGTTAATATATTCATCATATAAATATATGCTGATAATTTTACCAACAACAGTTGTTTAATACCAGTTATATTGTACAAACAATGACTTGCATAATAATATCTAACATAGTGAATTTTCTTTCTGGTTGGTTGATTTCACGTCATGTGAACCTTGGGTTATTTAATGACATCTTGTCGAACATATAATAGTAAATTGAGAACAAATGTTACGAAAACAGCAAAGATAAGAGGCGAAACAAACGGAAATAGTAATAAAAAAGGCAAATATGCAAAGTCAACATTAGAATTAGAGGGAAACGAGTGAAAATTGAAAATGCAGAACGAAACAAACTTATCAAGAAAATAATGAGAGAAGTAAAAAAAATGACACTAAAGAAGAAGTGAAGTGAAGTGCTTGAAAAATTCTCAATTATCAATCAGACCGCATCTATAAATAGCAATTACGGCAATTGACAGATATAAATCGGGGAATTGCGATATGTCAGGATAAATAACCGCTGTATTCTCTGCAAACCAACATGCTTCAAAAATCAAAATATCAACAACAGTCACTTCGGTTAATAATCGAGATGTTTCTGAGGTAACACCAGATGAAATAATGTTTACATTTCAAAATGTGAAACGCTGAAGAGCCCCAAGTAAAAATGGCATAGTAACAGACCTTTTCAAAAATGCATCACATGAATTCCAGAAAAGATTAACGTTGCTATCTATCCAGCTACTTACGAAAAAGAAATGGTAAACACCTTAGCAGCTACAAATTCATTATATTAGTTTGGTTTGATTTGGTTTGTTTTTACGGCATATCAACCTCAATGAGTTATATAATTTTTTATTGCTGGTAATATTTTTCTAGGAATGTATTGCTGGTAATAATTTTATCCAATAATTTATTGCTGGTAATAATTTTATCTAAGAATGTATTGCTGGTAATAATTTTTCTTCAAAAATGTATTGCTTGTAATATTTTTTACAAAAAAGTATTGATGGTATAAAAAGCTATTTTCACACTTTCATAGTTTTATGACACCAGTTTAGGTGTTAACTATTTTCCCATAGCCGGAACCCTAACAGGTGCTAACACCCCGGGTCAGGGTGGACCTGGGAACACCAGCAATTAAGACGTGGTTCCACGCTCCTCAAAACCTCCTGATCAGAGGCCTTTGCTGTTGGACGTAATTTATCATCTTACCCAGGACGTGGATGTAGGTTATCGTCATACCCAGGACGGTTTTACAGTACTATTGAATAATTCAATAGTAATTTTTAAACTACTAAGCCACATATAAAGGTAGAATTTAGGAGTGGTTAAATAGTGCATAGACTAGAGACATTAGACAATCGGAGTAAAAAAAAAAACCAAAAAACAAAAGGAAATGAACCAATTTAAGCGCTGCTGGCTATAAAAGATTATTCGTTGGTTGTTTTTATTTAGCGGCATATCAACATATCTAGAGGTCATTTAATGCCGAAATCTAAATATTTTATACATAATTTTATCCATTTTTGATTTTGTGTGTGTGTGGGGGGATAATGATGGTTTTAGTGATGAAATTCTTATTAATTAACTCATAGCTGGGGAAGAGGTGGTGAATTCCGAAGAGATTTGGGCGTAAGTGAATATAACTAACCCAAGTGGAATAGAAACTCGACCCTCCGATTAACAATTCCGAGTCATTATCCATTACACCACCCGCACATCCAAGCTGACAACATCTGCCATTCATAAGTGGCTGCCCATCTAAGTAATTACCAGACTCGATGTTGTTTAACTTCGGTGGTCGTACAGTAACCGACGTTTCAACGCTATATGGCCGTAAGCCGACTATGAAAGGGTATCTTACTCAGTAGCATACTCGGAAGCTTTTAACTCGCCCTAAGACAATGTTATTAAAAGTTACTGAGAATGTATACAGTAAGAGTGATACAATAGGCATAAGGAGAAAAGTAAACAACAGTTAAGAAAAGAAGTGAGACAAATGCATGAAATTTCACTTATTTATAGCGTGGCTTGAAAGGACCTCTCGGAAAATGAACTGGGATGTAATCGGAATAAATACCAAGAATATTTAAATCATCTACGATATACTGACAATATACTACCAATAGCTTAACAATCAAATGAATTACATGGCATGCTCAATGCCCTAAAGAGGGAATGTCACCATGTATGTTTGAAAATATAGAGAACTAAAACAAAAGTAATCGATTACCATGAACGGAGCCGGTGATCAACAAAGAAATATTAAGGAAAATAGAAACTGAAAGGAAATTTATACTTAGAATTAGAAAGTGATAGTTGATATTTCTGGCACACATATTGAGGAAAAAGGCCTTGGAGAATCTGACGCCCGTAGGACATGAAGGCAAGAAGGACACAGGTAAGCAGAAAGTAACCAAACTAATGTGTTTGTGTAAACCAAGGGACAGAATAGGAACTCATGTGGATAGTAAAAGAGTAAACGTTACTTAGTTTAAGAAATTGTGAAGAATTGTAATCACTCACGTCCTGAAGGAACACAGCACTTAAAACTTGAATAATGTTCAATTATAACATTCAGAAAAAGATTATGAGAAACGCGAATGAAGAACAGGACGAATCCTGGAATATATCTCCTGATGACAGTTGAACAGTAAATTAAGATAGACGCATAAAGAAAAGTGCATTTTTATTTTTAGTCACTATACTTTCTATACTTTTCTCGTTTTGACGTTTTTGTTTTTTTTTTATTCTTGTGGAATAATAAATTGGGCTTAAATTTTAGAAACATCGTAAGATGCATAATGAATCTTTAATGCAAGCTATGACGTGCAGGGTATGAAGCTTGGAAATGAATAAAATCCCTTGAAAAAAAACTCAAAAATGCACGAAGATCAACGGTAGAAGGAATAACTTAAGAAAGGGAGGGGTGAACTGAATCAGGGACCAAATCAATATAAGAGATGCCATAGAACTACAATTGGTGATGAGCGAAAGATAATAAAAAGAAAAGGTTACAGATGGAGCAAAAGGATGTCTGATTGACGGCTGGTGAGTAATAAATGAAATAGTGAAATATATATCGGTTTGCTGGTGAGACAAAGGAGAGAATAGAACAGTCAGGTCATCTTGGAAGGATTTAGGGAAAACATTTTCTCTCCAATGGACTCACAATGTCTATTTCCGCTGCTGGTGATGATGATACAAACGAGGGAGGTTTGAAAAGTTATTGAATATCCTGTATATATCTCATTAAGTTAGAATAAGTTATATTTTTTTTAATGAGGTTTTATCATTATTTTAATTCTTCGTTTTTAATATTCCGACTGAAATAGCATTGGGCATTCTAATCAATTTCGCTCAAACGGTTTTTAATATTTCCTTATATTTTTCAATTCTGTTGTTTTCTCCTCAATACACAATTGTCGAGGACACAAATGTGATACCTACCACACTCACTGCAAAAAGCGTTAAAAATTATAAATGACCTATAAATATATATATATATATATATATATATATATATATATATATATATATATATATATATTAACCCTTAACATTAACAAATACAATGTACTCGTCGTATTTGAGAAGTCTTAATATACAGGGTGCGATGGGTAAATTGTCGCTATTTTATATTTTTAATTGTTTTGTTTTTTTTTGTTTTGTTTTTTTCAACTGCACAATATAGTAGGCTCAGTTGGGAAGAGTCTGTGAGAAAAAGACCAAAATGATGCCAGAAATCGAAAACGGCATGCTGTTCTGTTTGGCATTCGTGGCGAAAGCACCAATATATAAGGTAGGATGTGTGTATGTGTGTAACGAATGCACGGCCGCAATTTTCGACGGATTTGTACCAAAATGTACATGCACATGCTCCAAGTTAGCGGGAAGGCCAAGACCGACATTGCATTTCACAACTCCCATCGATAGTGGAAATAATCGATTTTTTCATGCTTCTACGGCAGTTTTCATGTAGTTTGCGGCCATTTTCTACTGGCCGGAGTGAGAGCCAATAGCTGGCTGCCACGAATAGGCAGGAAGATTCTATTGGCCAGCGTGTTAACTAGCATGCTAGTATGCAAAAAAATATCGATAGCTGCATTCGTCACAAGTGGGAAAAATTTAAAACTGCATGGCACTTTACTCCAATTGGCTCATTCGCTTGCTTAAACTCAACGTTGATTCTGATTCCGCAGAACTGGGTTGGGTGTGAAAAAGTATTTGTTCTTAACATTCTTTTTTTCATTCGGTTTTTCCAGTTACGAGTCCTTTTTTTTTTTTTTTTAAAGCTGATCGTTTTGTGTTCATTTTGTTTAGTTCTTTTTCGTAACAGATTTAATGTTTAGTATAGAGCTTAGAAAAAATTTGCAGTGTGAGATAGGCAAGAAGTAAGGCATGTAACAACATCAGCACGGCAAAGGGCACTCCTTTAAAGGCAAAGAAGGGCAAAAATATTTTAAGTCAAGTGATAGCGATTGCTGTATGTCATACGATTTTTGAATCAAGCACGGCCAACGCCGGACCATGCTGCTAGTTTCAAATACATTTCAGAGTGTTTGAGTGTCTATATGACGACAATGCATAGGATTCGAGTTGGATGAATATAATGGTGATTATGGCAGCTCGGAGAACTCAATTTGATCTAACTTTTGGTAAGGGCCTCAGGCTCAACAGGGAGGGTGACAGCAACTGCCTTGACGAGGTAATGCAGGAGACTTTATACCTGGCAACAGGCCTCTGCACCATGCCGCACAAGCATGAAATCGTCCAGAAGAGTTGCAGGAGATTCCGAAGTCGTCTGCTAGCCGAGGCTGAAGTCAATGGTGATTTTATTCAATACTTTTACTCTTTAGTATTTCTAGATAATTTTGTATAACTTTGGTTAATATATCTGTTATAATGAGATGTCAATGCTATTTTCATTTTTGCGTAAATTAGATAACAATTTATCTATTGCATCCTGTATCAGCAACTTTTATATCATATCTACAACAGCGCACTTATAAGCTATTTATTCTAGTAGTATATAGTATAGGAGAAAAGAATCTTTGAAAATGACATTACAGTTTAACCGGAAAAGGTTGGACCCAACAAAACTTTTGAAAGTTTTACACACACACACACACACACACACACAAACGCCATGCGCGTATATATATATATATATATATATATATATATATATATATATATATATATATATGAGTCAAAAAATCTGTGGCTAAGTAATCCAAGTAGATCCTATTTAGATAATATCAATATAAAATATTAAAACTGATCCACAAAAAAGAGCTCAATATAATTTTTATTATACTGTATGTAAGTGAATTACAATTACTTAGATCCAAACAATTTACCTCATACAGCTGAGCATTTGCATTGATAAGTCCGGGGAAAAAATTCTTTCCCATGGACGAAATGGTCATCTGTATAAGGTAAATTGTTTGGATCGCATTAATTGTAATTCACACACACGCATGCATATATATATATGTGTGTGTGGATCATAAAACAGAGTGATATGTAGTTGTCAGCTGAATTTTTATCTGAAACTTTCAGTGTATAATGAAGGATTTTCTTTATAAATATTCAGCAGTGAATTAGTTGCAATGTCAGAAAATTACCTTTATGTGCGAAAGAAATTTTTTTTAACCTTATGCACACCCCATATATATATATATATATATATATATATATATATATATATATATATATATATATATATAGGATAACGATATAAAGCTTTCGTGTGTCGAGTTTCGTCCTTTACGTCTTCATAAACATAAATTTACTCATATATATATATATATATATATATATATATATATATATATATATATATATATGTGTGTGTGTGTGTGTGTGTCTGTGTGTGTGTGTGTGTGTGTGTGTGGTAGTTGTTGCAGAGACGGAGAAAGAGAGAGGGAGAGAACAATACTGGATAAGTTTTATCTCCTAACAATAATGCAAGCAAGTTTTTGATGTCAGTATTATTACAACGTTGCTTATTTTCTTAAATTCAATTTGTTCATTATCAACTAATGCCAAATCTGGTAGTGAAGATAAAAATTTACATTAATTAGCTGCATGCATATATATATATATATATATATATATATATATATATATATATATATATGCCCGCTCGCAAACGTATACATCATGTATATATGAAAGAAACACTTTAAACCCTTTTGCCACGGTTGGACACTTGTAAAGTAGATTAGTTTCAGCCGATATCTCCTGTTGGGCATCCTGTTGGGAAAACTGACACCTGCTTATCTATGCAATCAAATATTACGCCATGAAAGCCGGCCACACACATGACTGACAGAGGTGAATGGCTGGGGAAATCGGTAGCTCGATTCGACACAGTCTCAATACATAATCTGCATTCAAAATGTTATTTGCGCATTTGACACGTTTACAAACTTTTCGTTTCTCTAAGATGCACAATTTCAGATATAATGACAAGTTTTAGAAAAATTAATTTTCCCATTTTAGGAGACGTGCCAGTTAATGAACCCACCACATTTTTATGAAAGAAGATTTATTTTTATTTATTTACTTACTTATTGATCATCTTTATTTATTTATTTCGATCTCATCGTTTCGTTTCCACATTCCCTCTTTTATACACGTTTGATTAAATACGACTGACAAGGTACAGCGGTTAAGGATATTATTTAATTTTTCTTGTGTTCTTAGAATTTTCTATTATCAAGGATGATTTTATTTTTACTTTTAAGTTTTTAATATATGTTCATAGTTGATATTATGGAGTGTTGACTTTTTCTTTTTTTATTAATAATGGTTCCATTATTTTTATCATTTTCTATATGTCGATGAGGTCATCATATTTGTATTATCGACGAGAATATTCAGGCTAGAGTGTGGTACTGTATTTAAATGAGAGATGATTGAACCTTAGTCGGAGAGATGTAATGTGAAAATTCTTGATAATGACTAAAAGTATAGAGGAAAGCGCTTGGACATACAAAACATTCGGCCAATGTCTACATATTTTATGTCAAGAAATAAAGAAAATTATAAGAACACCAGAAATATTAAATAAAAAATCTTAATCACAGTACCTTGTCAGATGTTTTAAACGAAACTTTATATATATTTATATATATATATATATATATATATATATATATATATATATATATATGTGTGTGTGTGTGTGTGTGTGTGTGTGTGTGTGTGTGTGTGTGTTTAAAAATACACGCTACACAAAAATGGAAATAGGTCTGAGTCTCAGTGATAATGTAGGAATAGGAAAACATCTCTCATCATCACATCTATCATCACCACCACTCAGACCAAACCTTATGATTTTATTACCACTTAGGCAGAAATTCATTTTTACCAACAGTCCAGATATGAGATCAAAGCTGACGACAAATATAGATAATGAACAATGAAACATTAAAAGAACATAAGGAAATTTATTCCTTCAAAGTGATGCCTTTAATTTCTCTGAAGAAGGTCACGAGACCGGAAACACGTGTAGCAAAAATATGAAAAATAAAATATAATATATACTCAAAAACAAATCCACATTATAACCCAAAACTTTTGCGGTTACTCGTTTTTTAAAATACACATTTTTATCTCATTGGAACAACTATAACCTTTTCCCTTTATATATATATATATATATATATATATATATATATATTCTGTTTATACGTTATTTTTTATAGATACAATTTCTAGGTACAATTCGATTCGGAGAACGCATATTTTCTACGAAAGTTCTAGTATCATTCACGCCGGTAAATATAAACATTACTGTTTAATTAAAAACAGACCATTTACTTAAATAAATTGTATCTTTAAAAAATAACGTATAAATAGAACATGCATTAAATCATTGTCAGACTTAATTCCATTTCATGAAATATATATATTAGGACCTTCAATAACTTCTCGTTATTTTCCATTAGATGGCGTTTCCAGAACTGCGTGCCTGTAGTTTCAGATGGTAACGCATCTATAAGGAAGTACTATAAGCAAGCTTGAAATTCAGTATATACCTTTTCGCCGAAGCGTAAACATAATTGTTTTTCATAGCGTTAAACATGTCGGATTTCATGCCAAAGAAAGTGTATTTGCGGGGAATTTTACTGCATTACTTTTTTTAAAAGAAATCTGCAGCTGAAGCACAGAGAATACTCGTTGAGACTTACGGCGACCATGCTCTGTCGGAAACAACATGCAGGGATTGGTTTAGACGCTTCAAAATTAATGATTTTGGTGCTGAAGATGGCGCACGAAAAAAGTTTGAAGACGTAGAATTGGGGGGCATTACTTCATGAAGACTCATGTCAAGCGCAAACTGAACTTGCAGAATCATTAGGAGTTGATTACACAACAATTTCGAAATGTCTGAAAGCTTTAGGAATGATTCAGAAGCAAGGGCATTGAGTGCCGTACGAGTTGAAGCCAAGAGACGTCGAACGGCGTTTTGTCATGTGTGAACAGCTGCTTCAACCGCAGAAATCGCAGCGGTATCGTATGAAATTGTTGTGGCGATGAAAAGTGGATACACTACAATAACTCTAAGCGTAGAAGATCGTGCGGTAAGCGCGGCCATGCATCAACATCGGAGGTACAGTTGAATATTCATGGTTCGAAGCCTCTGCCCTATATTTGCTGGGATCAGCTTGGTGCAGTTTATTATGCACTGCTCAAACGGGCCGAAACTATCACGAGAGATCGCTGTCGACTACAATTGATGCGTCTGAGTCGAGCATTGAAGAAGAAACGACCGCTATACGAGTAGAGACACAACAAATTGATTTTGCAACAGGACAACGTTAGGTCACATGTGGCAAAAACGTGTGAAAACCTACTTGGAAACGCTTAAATTGGAAGTCCTACTCAAGCCGCCGTATTCACAAGACATTGCCCCGTCCGATTATCACTTGTTGCGATCGATGGCATATGGCCTGGCTGAGCAGAATTGTCATTCTTATGAAGATGCCCCAAAAATGGGCCGATTCGTAGTTAGCCTCAAAAGACGTGTCGTTTTTCTGACGTAGAATTCAAATGCTACCAGAAAAATGGAAAAAAGTAGTGGCTAGTGATGGACAATACTTTCAGTGACAAGTTTCTTACTAATTTTTGTAAATAAAAAATTAGTTTTCATGAAAAATCAGCTTGAACTTATTCCAGGTCCTAATATATATATATATATATATATATATATATATATATATATATATATACATACATATACATATATATATATATATGTGTGTGTGTGTGTGTGTGTGTGTGTGTGTGTGTGTGTGTGTGTGTGTGTGTAAAATAAGAACAAATGGAGTGTAATTCAACTGTCCGTAATATTTAACTTAAAAGAGGGTTCAATACAGAGTAGACCTAAATATTTATTTTAGGATATTAAAGAAAAACATATTAATCACTACACAACTGTAATTATATTTTCAGCATATGTCTCCACGGGCGATGCTAA
The DNA here is from genome assembly GCA_963932145.1 of Acanthosepion lycidas. Lineage (NCBI taxonomy): Eukaryota > Metazoa > Mollusca > Cephalopoda > Sepiida > Sepiidae > Acanthosepion > Acanthosepion lycidas. Next base: position 36,826,557 of record OZ010587.1, read on the forward strand.
CCTACGATTAATTTACCATATAGTGTAGTTTATCTACTAGTGTAGCTTACCATCGCTCGAAGAGACATTTTAATTTAAGCGATACATGGAATTATTCCATTTTATTATATCTTCTATGTGCCTAGTCTATTCATTATGTGGGCAATCAAAGTTTTCTACAACTTCCTATCCGTTGTCTCTCTAAGCGGTGTTTGCGCACTTAATGTCCCATTCAATTTCTGTTCCACGATAAGCTTGTTTGAGCTGTTACTCGCTGATTCTCTCTGTCCCACTTGCTTTCAATATGTCCCTATGAATAGCAAATTTTCCAAGCCCTTTTTCCTAATTATGTACAAAAATTTCATATGGCTTTCTGATTCTAAATATATGTACTTTTTGTTTTCATTTTCCTTAAAATTGATTGATTGCTTACATATTCCGTCAATGATATTCACTGCATTATTCTGTAAAACCACATCTCTGTTGCCTCGTCCCCTTTCCATGTCTATATTTCACTGTCATAGGAAGATTGATATAGTAGTTAGGCACTCTTTTCTTTGTTTTTAATGAAATATTCCTGTTTCTTAATACTTTGTTTAGCCTTCAGAAGGCATTTTTCGCTATCCCAATTCGCCTTCGGATTTCGCTGCCTCGGTTTCTGTCGTCTGTTAAAATACTTCCTAGATATTTAATTTTCTGAACTTGCTTTATTTTGAAATATCCAATTCGCAGCTCCTATCTTGGGCTGTCCCTTTTGCTAACAAACATGCAGGTTCATAAAGTGTAGTTACGATCACATAGCACGGCAAATTGCCACTGTTGCATTTTTTTCAAGCGTGATCTGGTATTTGCCGATTTCTGTATGGTTTTCTGAGAATTTACACAAAAATTTAATGAAATCTATTTTTTTTTTCTGTACATTAGTTTCTAAAGAATTTTTTCTTTCCTTAATTCCTTTTTGAGCTTAAATATCCACTACAGAAATAAAATTTAAGAAGACCTCAAAAGACTTCGTTAAATTTCATTGCTGTAATTCTAACTGTAATTTCTTATAGTTTGAAAAGAACCATTTGCCATTTTTGCCAACATGGAAAGTTGAGATCAAAAGGAGAAAGAAGTAATAAAACTCAAGAACATGTTAAAAGCAAATTAACAAGTTTTATTGGTGTGAAAAGACGCCAAAGATGAAATAGAAACATATTTTTGGTAGAATGTTTTCGAGAGCAATAGTAACTTCATATTAATTTTGTGTGGGTAAAATATTTTTACAGTTTGAATTTCTTTTCATAAACTAATTCTGACTTCTGTTGGATTCGAAGCTTTCAAGTGACAATTTCAATTAACAAGTTGATAGATTCATTATGCACGATTTTCTGTACCGACATTACATATTTATATGGATAAAGTTCCTCGATTTACACAGATATTGAGGCTCCAGAAAGTATTTCCAATAAGGTATAAATTTCCTATTCAATTTACGCGATTTCGATTTACTGGGAAATTAATTGAAATGAAAGTGTACCCATGCTGTCTCTGTCTGTCTGTCTGTCTGTCTGTCTCTCTCTCTCTCTCTCTCTATATATATATATATATATATATATATATATAAATATTAGGTTGGTGCAAAAAAATGACGTAATAATGTTGTTTTTTGACGTAAAAAATACGTCAAAAAACGACATTATTACATCATTATTTTTGCACCAATCTAATATATATATATATATATATATATATATATATATATATATATATATATATATATATATATATATATATATGTAGTACAGGGAATAAATCCGTTGGTATATAATCCAGGTGGATCTAAGTAAAATCAGATATTAAAAATGACCCACAGAGAGAGCTCAATGTATTTATTATAAAGAAGCATATATATGTTATACAGGAAATGTCCAACATTACCTCCAGTGGCTATAGTCTATTTCAAACCGGCAAAACCTTACGCCAGTCTTCTTCAGCCCTAGACTAACTGTCTCGGAATCAGGGTTCTGAATTTAGTTTAGATAGCCGTCGGGGAGAAAGTACAGACCCACTTAAAGGGACGCATCATTTAGATAAGAAACCTAGGTTGGTGACAAGGGGAGGGCGTTAGGTAGGTATTTATTAATCCACCCACGAGGATTAAATGTGGCACAAGGCCGGTTTAATGTGGGTAGCCCGCGAGCCCGTAGGCTCGGCCAAAAATATGACCTTTGAACCCGCCTAGACCGGTTCAGTTCCTGTCTACCTCCCCGAACGCAACCTTGCCCTTCGGCAAAGCTTCGTCCGAGTTCCTCTCTGCATTAGAGAGTTCGACAGAAGCCAGCCCGGAAGCTCACAAAGCGAAGATACTACACTTTGATCCTAGCGACCGGGCCGAGCGGGTAGGGCGTTAGGTATCTAAGGAGAAATAAGCCGGAATAGGAGTTTACTTATGACGGAAACCTTTAGTTGTATGTAAATGAATTTAAGTTCCTGCTAAAGGATTCCAAACTATACCAACAACATTTATGTTTTAATAGGATTGACAATAAATTGTATTTACAAAATACGGGTTTTTATATTATTAAATGATGGGGGATTTAAAGATAAAACAATTTAAAGTTTGAAGAAATTATTCCCAAAATCTATAAGTAATACCGAAATACCCAATGTAATAAATCATATTGTATAACACATATACATACCCGCATACATACAAACATACTTACATACACATACATATATGTACCTACACACGTACAAACATATATATATATATATATATATATATATATATATATACAGTGTAACCCGGATATAAGAGACCCGGATATAAGAGAAACCCTGATATAAGAGATATTTTCTCTGGTCCCAAATTACAGCTATACTTACCTAAACAAAATAGACCAAACCCGGATATAAGAGCAACCCGGATGTAAGTGACTTCTTCTCCGGTTCCGACAACTCTCTTATATCCGGGTTACACTATATATATATATATATATATATATATATATATATATATATATATATATATATATGCAGCATATATTTACACCACTAAGGAACAGGTAGATTATTAGGAATACCAAGCTGTACCAGAAATTCTTTAAGATGAAGATATTCATCTAGTAAATCAAAGGAAAGAGCTAGTGTTAAATTGTAGACATAGAAGCAGGTTCAAAATTATAATATAAATCTTAACTTGTTAATTACTAACTCCCAAAAAACAACAGTCCCCCAACTGATGCAACTCACTTTTATTAAATTTTTACTTTAATATCTTCCTCTTAAAGAATTTCTGTTACAGCTTATAATTCCTAATAATTCAACCGATCCTTAATGGTGTAAATGGATAGTATATATATATATATATATATATATATATATATATATATATATATATATTCACCCTGTCACCACATCATTTAAATATAAAAACCCGTATTTTGTAAATACAATTTGTTGTCAATCCTATTAAAACATAAACGTTGTTAGTATAGTTTGGAATCCCTTAGCAGGAACCTAAATTCATTTACATACAACTAAAGGCTTCCGTCATAAGTAAACTCCTATTCCGGCTCACCTCTCCGTAGATACCTAACGCACTCCCCTTGTCACCAACCCAGGGTCCTTATCTGAACGAAACATCTCTTTAAGTAGTCCTGTACCTTCTCCCTGACTGCTATCTAAACTAAATTCAAAACCCCTGATTTCCAGACAATAAGTCTCGGGCTGTAGAAGACTTGCATAACCTTGTGCCGGTTTGAAATAGACAATACCAACATGAGGTAACTTTGGATTTTTTGCTGTATAAAATTATATATATATATTTATGTGTGTTGTGTGTGTGTGTGTGTGTGGTGCGGTAAATAAATTATCTTCTAATTTACGCAAAAATAAAAATAATACTGACATCTCATTTTAACAGACATATTTCCCAAAATTAAACCAAAATTATCTTGAAATACTAAAAAGTAAATATATTCAATAAAATCACCATTAGCTTCAACCACTGCCTCCAGACGACTTCAGAATCTCCTGCAATTCTTTTGGACGGTCTCCTTTTTTAAGTTGGTGAATGCTGCTATAATCCTTGCCTTTAGCTCATCTTTGGTGTTACAACGAGTTTTGTTGGTCTCTCGCTCAACTGCAGCACTACCCCCTCAAGGTACTTGATGTAGGCCTCCGTGTTGATTCTGATGCCATGTGGGAAGATGAATGAAGGCCTTACGTCGCCATCACTAGTAAGCACTCCAAACACCATGATGTTGATTGTATATATCATCAACTGTTTTCAAACAGTCAACCATCATCACTGTCAACCAAACACTCAGAAATGTTCGTACTGAAGCAAAAGCAGTACAGCATGCCGTTTCCAAATTTCTGGAGGAGTGAATTTCGTCATGGTGCTCTTTTTCTCACAGATGGTGCACAACTGACCCTACTATGCTGTGCAGTTGACAAAATAAAAAAAACAAATAACACGCATGCGCGAAATTAAAAGTATAAAATAGTGACAATCTATCCATCGCACCCTGTATATATACGAGTGTGTAAATTTAGATAAGACGTGATTAAAAATTGTAGCAAGTTTTCATGAATTTATCTTATACCTGTAGTATAAGACGACTGCTTATTGATTATATAAAGATTATATTATTGGAAATGTTGTTACTTACTGCATCCTTAGAAATTCAAAATAAACGAAATAAAAAATGAAACGATACTATATTTTGTTTTTTCCTACACATATCCACTACAAGGGAAACCATTGTTTTGTTTACGTTTCATCTCGTGATCTCTTGTGAATAGTGATTCTTCTTCTTCTCTCTCTTCTTTCCCTATATCTTAACAGTTACAAACAGCCTGGTGTACTGCTAGCCATTTACTTATACTTATTCGACAATCACAAATAAAGGTTTCACCAGCATTCCCCAACTTAATGCTAAATTTTGTTATTATTTAAAACCAAAATGTTAATGAATTTTTAATGAGAAATGAATATTATGTTATCCTAAATGTTATTACTGTCATAATTAACACTACCATGATAATGATTGAAAGTTTAGCGAAAGATAAAGGTTGATGTGAACGCAATCATAACTCGATGTTTACATTTTCTCAGCTGAGCTTGCATGGATACAAGTTGATTTCCTTGATATGGAATTATTTTTTGAATAGGCAATTTATTATGAAGTTATGCCAATAATATATAAGATAGAAATCGTTTTATTACTTTTATCGGTCTATTTGATAATGTGTATCTTTTCATGTACATTATTGGTTATCACAACAAGGCCGTGGTTAGTCTACCGGAAAACATCACTCATAATTTAAGGTTTCTTTTTTAAAACTGTAGTATAAGACGACCCACAATATTAAGGGTGATTTTGGGGATTTGACTGTCGCATTATACGCGAAAACATACGGTATATATTTTTATATACATTTTTATATATTAAGAACAGTTTTGAAAGAAAAGATGTATGACAAATTTTAAAAAGTTTTGTGACGTATTTCATCCGTTAGGACTTCATTGGAGTAGGTTTATTGACATTGTTGTGACTACACATGCGCATGAACGAGAGACGCTGGTATTTTCAAATTTTTAAAAATAATTTCTTTTTTTTTAAATAAGGATTGCCAGAAAGAATATATTGGAAAAACCTCAAGAAGTTTAAATAAAAGATTATATGAACAGAAAAGGGATATTTTTAAAAACAACACAAAACGCATTCGTTGTTCGCCGTAAAGAAGCTGACGACACATTTGAAATGAAAATGCTATTCTAATTAAAAGAAAAAAATATAAATGTCTAGAAAGTACTTTAAACATCCACAGTAAATTTACGTCCATGTTCTTAAAATGTCACCATTCTTAGCAGGTTTTCTCTTATCACACTGTGGGATAATTTAATAACACAGATTATGTAAAGAAATAGAAAAATAATATAGATGAATTTGGCTAGATTACAAAAAAAAAAAAAATTCAAACACAAAAATTATTTCAAAAACATTAAAACTACCAACGTTTCTCGTTCATGCACATGTGTATTCACAACAACGTCAATAAACCCACTCTGATGAAGTCCTAATGGATGAAACGCGTCACACACACACACACGCACGCACGCATATATATATATATATTTCTTCGTACTTATTCTGATACAGCTTCATTTGCGTTCTGATAACCTGAAAATCGCGAGATTGTGGAATTTTATTTGGGATTTAAGAAGTTCATCAATTTGTATGTAAAGAGAATATTGTTGACATTTCCAGGCTAAAAAAATACCCTTCAACTTCAAGATTCATTTGTTGATACAACGTTTTAGGCAATATGGCTCCATAGGTGAGTTGTCACAATATGGAAGATCATATACAGACTGTTTGCAGATGAATCAGAAGAAACATGTCATGGATTACAAAAACAAAAAAAAAAACCCAAAAACATAGTAGCAATAATTCTAGTCTAAATTAGGCTCTGACCATGTCTTAAAGTTACCAAAAACTTTCACAATTACTACTATAGTCATCGTTTTGAACTTATCGCTACTTCCTCTTTCATCGTCTTACCCTATTCTAACCTTTCCTTCGATATCCCTCACTCTTAGGAGGTCTTGACCGTTGTTGTCGATAAAAAAAAAATCGGGTTGAGTCATCACTTTAACACTTCCACAATCCTTCAAGAAGCGGATATTAACAAACATTGTTTCACTCTGTCACCCTTTTGCCTCTCCTATTTTTTTCTTTATCCGTGTACGTCCCCTCTTCAAATGTACGTATTTCAAACAAATAGAAAAAAGGAAGTGAGGTTCCATGTGCGGCCTGCTTACAAACAAAATTGTTCATAACCATTTTGGTTCTCACCAGTTGAAGTGCAAATAAATGCACCGAAACGAAGCTGCACCTTTGTCGTGAGTAAATTGTTTTTATCCATATGAAAAAAATATTACAAATAATTATTGCTCTACTATCGATATTGAGCCCTCTTTTGAATTAATGCTATGAACGTTAGAATTTATATATTATTTTCGTTCTCCTTTCATTCTGAGATATATATATATATATATATATATATATATATATATATATAATAAAAACAAAGATCATTGACTGAACCAATGGACTACTTGTGAAAACCTAAAACTCTTATCCAAATAGAGACTTGAATAAAAACGACAAGATTGAAGAAAGAACAAATAGGCCTGAAAGTAAACTTACCTCCTCAGTCAAGTGAAGTGCTCGAAGCCTCGATTGTTTCGACCAAGCAAAAAACACTTAACAACGTTAAATTCTATGAAAGAATGACTCTAGTCGTAACCCGAGTTTTTCGATAACGTGATATTCAGATGACTTGAATGTTCAAGTCGTCAGAATTTTGCATGAGCGTAAAACTCATATATATATATTCTTTTTGAATAGCATATGTACATTGTTCTTTCAGTTCGTCAAGTAAAACAAAAATTTGTGACTAATCAGAGGGCGAAAGAAAGTAGCGACTGGAACTGTGCCTCGTTGTGAAGTGTTGTGAATAATAATAATAATAATAATAATAATAATAATAATAATAATAATAATAATATTTGATAGTGTTCCACATTCTTGGAAGCCTTTGATAGTGTTCCACATTCTTGGATCCTTAAGGCTTTGGAAATGTACAAAGTCTCCCCTGTGGTATTAAACTTTCTTAAGCACAGCATGGGGATGTGGAACACAAAACTATACCTTAGGCACACCGGGGACACTGCTATATCCAACCGTCTGAATATCCGACGTGGAATTTTTCAAGGAGACTCTCTGTCACCCCTTCTGTTTTGTTTATCCTTAACCCCTCTTACACATGAACTGAACAACAGTAGCTATGGTTACAAAATAAATAAGAACATTTTCAATCACCTACTATACATGGATGATCTCAAACTCTTTGCCAAAGACGACAATGAGTTGAAAGGCCTCCTCAATATTGTAAAATACTTTAGTGACGACATAGGTATGGACTTCGGATTAGATAAATGTGCAAAAGTAACATTCAAGAAAGGTAGAATTACAGAAACACCCTCAATAGATTTAGATTTTGTCACAAAGATTAGGGAATTGGAGCATGAAGAAGCTTATAAGTACCTAGGAATTAGCGAAGGAGATGGCATACAACACCCCCAAATGAAAGAAAAAATAAGAAAAGAGTACTACAGGCGTGTACGTCTGATACTAAATACTGAACTAAACGCAAAAAATAGAATATCAGCTATAAACACATTGGCTGTCCCAGTGGTGCATTACAGCTTTAATGTCCTTAACTGGACCATAGCTGAAATGAAGCGAATGGACGCCAAAACGAGAAAGCTTCTCACTTGCTATCGCATGCATCATCCCAAAGCTGATGTTGATCGTCTGTATGTGCCCAGATCCGAAGGAGGCAGAGGATTAGTTCAACTAGAACTGTCCTACAAAACTACAACAATTGGCCTCCAAAAATACTTGGAAACTACAGAAGACTGGATGATGGTATGCGTCAAGGAACATGAAAGTAGTAAGCGTCTTTACTCCGTAATGAAAGAAGCCAACAAATTCAAACTGGAGCTTCAAATGGGCGTAGAGATGCAACTACAGCGCAATACACCGGCTGAAACTGCAAAATACTTGAAAAAGACAGCAAAGACGAATGCAACCGACCAGATACAGAAGCGATGGCAAGATAAACCGCTTCATGGCCAATACTCTGCCCGTATCAACCAAGCTGATGTAGACAAAACCCGTACCCATCAGTGGCTACGCAGTGCAGGGTTGAAAGCGGAAACTGAAGGTTTTATCCTTGCTGCGCAGGACCAATGCTTGCTAACTAGGAATTATCAAGCACATATACTAAAATATTGTGTCAGCCCAAAATGCAGATTCTGTGATAAATATCCAGAAACGATTGATCATCTTGTATCAGGTTGCACGATGTTGGCACCCACTGAATATAAAACCCGACATGACAGAGTGGGCCAATATCTGCACTGGAAAATCTGCAACTTCTACGGGAAGGAAACTGAAAGAAACTGGTACCAACACCACCCAGACCCAGTTACGGAGATAGGACCTGTTACAATTCTATGGGACTACACAATTCACACTGACAGAACAATCAAGGCCAACCGACCAGATATTGTTATTAAAGACCACAAACAAAAACGGTGCCTCCTTATTGATATGGCAGTCCCTGCTGACTGCAATGTATCTTTGAAGATATTCAAAAAGCTGTCAAAATACAAGGACCTTGAAATAGAGGTCTCGAAAATGTGGCATATGGGAACATCAACAATCCCTGTTGTAGTTGGAGCCCTAGGACTGGTTGGAAAAGATTGCAGTAGACTAATTGCAGGGATTCCTGAAAGCCCATGCCTCAAGGAGATACAAAAAATTGTTCTGACAAGTACAGCCCACACTTTACGAAGGGCTCTATCTATGTAATATTTTTTTTTTTTTTTTTTTGTCAGTGAAAAGTGTCATGATGCCATTTCTAACCTTAGGTCCCTGGGTGGGACCCGGAAAGAAATGTGTAAACGCCAGAATCCAAGGAAAATAATAAAAAAAAAAAAAAATATTAATAATAATAATAATAATAATAATAATAATAATAATAATAATAAGAAGAAGAAGAAGAAGAAGAAGAAGAAGAAGAAAGTGTATTGTAAATGTATCGGTGGGTAGGATAATTGAAATGTATATATATTTTTTAGCCTCACATGAAATTAAGAGGAATTTTTTGTATGAATGCAACGTTCCATAATTTCAGTCCTTTGATTCAAAAGGTTTTTTCCTTATTTTAAAAATTAAAAAGAATAATTTTTTAATTTTTACATATTTTTATCTTTTATTTTAATTTTTCATCCGTGTATTGAGCATTTTTTAATACTACTGTTTCTTGGTCTAATGCAATTCTGACTATTAACCGTATCAGTATTATATATATATATATATTGATGCATGTTTCATTAAATAATATAGACAAGAGTTGTCTATTTATTTTATATAAATTCTTTCATATCATTAAACGAAGAAAGAAAATCACAATATTGATACATATTTTTTAATCCTGTCTAAGCTTTCGGCTTACATAAGCCATTATCAAAGATGACAATTACAATACAATATATTCAGTAATACACGGACAAAACAGTGATGATAGTCTTTTTCTGTTTACATGGAAGATTTCCAAGCAACGACAAAATCGTTCATATAAGACGCTAGAAGCGAAAATCGCACCGCAGCTCATGACGTCACACATGACCACGCGAGAGTGAAAACGAGAGGTATTAAATATGGAAGCCGTTGGTATAAACCAATGGCTTCTGTTACCAATTATAGGCATTCAAGAATATTTGTGGAGATTTCATAGTTTATTTTGTTCAGGTTAGGTTTCAACTGTTTTACGCATAGACTCACGGAAATTACCAACAAATCTGAAGCTCAACGCCAGTTTAAAATTAAAAAAAAAACTGAATACATTATACAAAGGTACTATCGTTCTTCCTAACAAAACTGATAAATTCATTAACCTTTTCAACTATGAACTAACTTAGCACCAAAAAGAATTACTTATCCTTGGACCTAACTGTCATATATACCGTAAGTACAATCAACATTTAAAAAAAGAAAAGAAATTGAGACGCTATAACAAAACATTGTTTAAACTCCAGGATGAACAACTAATAGAAACAACACCAGAATTTAAAGTCTGAGGCATTCAAGGATCGGCATGATAAAAGCAGGAACTCCTCAAAAATACTTTCTAACAACTAAAAATTGCCGCCCAAGAACTACGCAAACCAGCCTGACATAATTCTAAAAAAAGCTGATAAGATCAACATTTTCGTCTTCCTAAACAAATTGGATTACAACAAAAAACTTGACCACATACTGCATGATCACATAAAGTTTAAAAAACTTAACAAGAACCCGACCAACCAACAAAAATCAAAGCTTAATAAACTCATTAATGCTAATAATGCTGAACAGAACTCTTAAAAAAAAACTCTAAAATTGTTGGTGATTATAGACCTGGCGACATACAAGGCACTATAAAAACACATAAACCTAACAATACTCTACGTCCTATCATATCGTAAATTTCAACTCCTGTATATCATTTAACAAAATACATGAACCAACTCTTTACTCCCTACCTTCCTAGTAAATATAGTATTACGTCAACATTAAAAGTAATCCAAATCCTAAAAAACGAAAAACCCAACAGTGAAATCATAGCTTCACTTGATGTTGAAAACTTATTTACCAATGTCCCTGTTAGTGAAACTATTGACATAATTATAAGAAATATATACAGTAAATCATATTTACCCCCACTTAGAATTAATCCTAATACATTACGGAAACCATTATTGGCTTGTACTACTGAAGCCCCTTTCTTAGATCATAATATATATATATATATATATATATATATATATATATATATATATATATATATACAACGTGATAGTGTCTCCATGGGTTCAGTAAGTACTGGGTCCGACATTTAGAAATTCCTACATGTCGAACCACGAAAATAAACTATTTACAGATTTAAAAAAAAACACCCATCTAATATGTTGATATTCTTATTTTAGTTAAAAATACAGATGAAATACTTCAACTTCAAAAATGTTTCCAAAATAATTCTGTCCTTAAATTAACGTTTAAACTCAATACTACTAATAAAATTCCCTTTCTTGACATATTAATAAACACAAATAATAACAAGTTTACTATTTCGCCATACAAAAAACCTACAAGCATAAATTCATGTACACTTAACTACAAGAGCGAATGCCCATATTACTACAAAATAGCAATTATAAAGAATCTAATACATCGTGCAGAAACTAATTCATCCACAAAACAGATTTTTTACAGTGAACTAAAGAATATAAAACAAACACTTATTAATACACTTATTAATAATAGCTTTGCAAACTATATAGTTGATGAACAAATAAGATGCTTTCTTAGAAATAAGCAAATAGTACATAATACTGCTTCTACTAATCTCAAACATATTAATCTCCTATATCGTAATCAAATGCGTACTAATTATAAACAAGATGAAAATATACTAAAAATTAGTAAATACTAATATATCTACAACGGATCCTAGCAAAAAAAAAATTAAGTTAATCAAATACTACACTAAATCTAATATATCCAACTCAATTATTCGCAATAATTCTTCTCCCCCGGTTAGCGATTTGCAAAAACCCAACATATATAACGTTTATAAATTCAAGTGCCCTTTGGGAGATTGTATCTCCAACGAATTAAATGATATTTATGTTGGTCACATCACAACCTCGCTTTCACAAAGCTTGACACTACATATTAATGAGAACTCTAACATTTTTAGCCATTTAAAACAACATACCTGGCCGCATATACAATTCCGGAAAATCCTTGTTGAAAACACAACTATACTTGAACATAAAAACTATAAACAAAAACTAAAAATTCTTAAAGTTATATACATAAAACAGTTGAAACCTAACCTGAACAAAATAAACTATGAAATCTCCACAAATATTCTTGAAGGCCTATAATTGGTAACAGAAGCCATTGGTTTATACCAACGGCTTCCATACTTAATACCTCTCGTTTTCACTCTCGCGTGGTCACGTGTGACGTCATGAGCTGCGGTACGATTTTCGCTTCTAGCGTCTTATATGAACGATTTTGTCGTTGCTTGGAAATCTTCCATGTAAACAGAAAAAGACTATCATCACTGTTTTGTCCGTGTATTACTGAATATATTGTATTGTAATTGTCATCTTTGATAATGGCTTATGTAAGCCGAAAGCTTAGACAGGATTAAAAAATATGTATCAATATTGTGATTTTCTTTCTTTGTTTAATGATAATGTTATTAAGCTTATCAGACAATATGAAAAGAATTTACATAAAATAGACAATACTTGTCTATATTATTTAATGAAACAGGCATCAATGAGAAAATGCTGCCTAAACACACACACAGACACACACACATATATATATATATATATATATATATATATATATATATATATATATATATATATATAATGTAACGAAAAACAAACCACTTTAAGGTACCATTAGGATAATTTATTTCACCCAAAATCCTTTTTTAAGGATTCAGGATCATCAGGTAAATCTTCCAACAACGAATTGAGAGGAAAAATGGAATTAGAAATTGGTGGGTAGTGTAATTTTTGTAATTTAATAGAGGGGGTTGAGAGTGGCAGTTAAACAGACAATATAAAGTATAGGGAGAGGTTAATTTTATATCTCTCTTATATATATATATATATATATATATATATATATATATATATATATATATATATATATACAGTAGGGGAAATAAATATTCGTACACATGAAAAATTGTATTTTTATAAATGTAAAAGCCTTAAATAAACAAATCTCAGGACATTTTATGTATAAAAACACATACTATTAAAAAATAATAATAAACTTAATTAATTCTTATTCTAACAGAAATTAATGCATTTTTTTAAATTCTAACTGGTGAAAAAAGTATTCGTACAAATCAATTATTAGAATAAAATAATCAATTAATTATGAAAAAAGTATATTCTAGAATGTTCCAGTAATGTTATCAGTGTTTATAGTTAACGCTATTAGCCATTATCAGAGCATTCTGCAATTTCTAGTCTTACGAGAAGGTTCTAATAATGCCTAAAGGTAAAGAATTGACTATTTCACAAAAACAACACATTTTGTCTCTTTGGAAAGATGGGAACAGTTACATAACGATTTCTAACAACCTGAATATTCCTTTTACTACAATTGCTTCGTCCATTGCAAGTTTAAAACTCGTAACAGCGTCGGAAACCAAAGACAAACAAGTGCTCCGAGGAAGATTTCTCTAAGATCAGCAAGGATATTAGGACGCCAGATCCAACAAAATCCACAGGTTACCCGAGAAGAGCTGCAGGAACATCTGCGTACATTAGAGATTAAAGTAACCAAGCGTACAATAAGTAATGAGCTACACAAAAACAGCCTGAAATCACACATCCTGGGGAAGACTCCACTCCTCTTGAAACGACACAGAGATGCTAGGCTAAAATTCGTTAGAGAGCATAAGGATAAAGAATATTCATTTTAGGAAAAAGTACAATGGAAATAAAATTGGTTTAGTTGTTTGGTCATAATTATCGAAATCATGTGTGGAGGAAGGACGGTGAAGCCTACTTACCAAAGAACACATTGCCAACTGTAAAGTTTGGTGGTGGCAGTATCATGATCTGTGGCTGTTTTTCTGCAAAAGGTGTTGGCAGAATATCAATAATATAATGAATGCCGAAAGCTACCAGAAAATCCTGCAAGACAATTTAATGTGTTCTGTTGAGAGACTTCGGCTACCTCCTGATTGGGTTTTCCAACTGGATAATGATCCTAAGCATACCGCTAGATCTACAAGGAAAGGGTTAGCTGAAACTAACGTTGATGTCTTTCAATGGCCAAGTCAGACTTGAACCCAATCGAGAATTTATGGCGATATTTGAAAATTCAAATTGGGAAAAGAGTACCAACAAATATCAAGAATTTGAAGACAATATGCCAAGAAGAATGGGACAAAATACCACTCAATGTGTGCAAATCATTAGTTGAGACGTACAGGAATAGACTGGTAGCTGTTGAACTCAATAAAGGATATTCCACAAAGTATTAAATTAAGTTAATATGCTTTTTTTTTGTTTTGTACGAATACTTTTTCATCAGTTAAAATGAAAAAAAATGCATTAATTTCTGTTAGAATAAGAATTAATTAATTTTATTACTATTTTTTAATAAAATATATCTTTACGCATAAAATGTATCAAAATTTGTTTTAGTTAAGGCTTTTGCATTTATAAAAATACAATTTTTCATGTGTACGAATATTTATTCCTCCCCCCACTGTATAAGATGTTGATTAAAAAAGAACTGAAGAGGTCTGGTTGTTTAATTTTTTGATTTCATATTTCCAATTTCCCTATAAGGTCTTAAGCATTGTGCTGGAAGTTGTGGATAATCTGTCTGCAGTTCATATTTTGCTATTTTTGTTCAAGTACTTTCGACTTTCGCAGTCATTATCAATGTCCAAGGTTGTGTTTGTGTGGTAGTTAAAATTCCTTTGTGTAAATCCTGGTTTCTTTCGGAAGCTGAACTTTTGAAATGGTCTAGCGGGACGTCATATGTAACGACTTTTGGGAACGAGTCAGCACAAAAACAATGCGATTTATTTAACAACTTAATTTAACTTCAATTTATATTTTTATTTTATTTTTTTATTATTCTATGTGCTCACATGTGTGTGTGTGTGTGTGTGTGTGACGGCTGTCTACTCGACTCCGAACATTGACCATTTTCTTAAATTAACCATTGCTTGGCTCTTTTAAGTAAGAAAGTGATTTCAAGCAGATTATCATGATAGACATTGTACAACATGAATATATCTCTCTATAAATATCAACTGACAGAATTACCGTTAGAAGAATGATCATAATAACCTGTGATACCTTAGGTCACATTTTTTTAAGTCCTTATCAGACTCGTTGCCACCCAATGCTGAAGAACCGAGCCTGTCCTAGTATTTAACCCATGGCTGGGGGAAAAGAAGAGATAATTTTATACCATTCCTAAGTGTGCGTAAGTGAATGTAATAAACTCAACTGAAATTTAACATCAGTTTGCCGATTTTCACATTATGCCACACACACTCTCACACACACATACCATATATATATATATATATGGTATAAAACGACAATTGGAAAAAAGATCTTAGATTTTGCCGACGCGTTTCGTCTTCCGACTTTTTCAAGGCAAAAATGAAATCGAAATGTTCTTGTTGTTATAGTTACATTAAAAAAATCCAAATTTAAAAAGATAGACGCTTCTGTGTAAGTCTTTTTTTCTGGTTAATGTAAATTACCTTTATAGTAAGAGATTTTTTTTTTTGCCTTGAAAAAGTCGGAAGACGAAACGCGTCGGCAAAATCTAAGATCTTTTTTCCAATTGTCGTTTTATACCAAACTGTCTTGTCCACAGAATTAATCTGGGAATTTAACTACACACACACACACACACACACACACACACACACACACACACACACACATATATATATATATATATATATATATATATATATATATATAAGAAACATTAAAAATGACAACGACCTAATAATGGGTATCTGCTCACTTCAACTGAATTACAGCGAGATGACCAAGAGCATGGCTTCATAAACTGGCGTCCATGGACTCCCTAAGGGGTCTATCGATGAATTTCAGGGGGTTCGTGAGGATCAGATAAAAAATAACTTTTATATTCGATGAACATCCCTTTTCCCAGTCAACGGCTTTCCATTGACACGGTTTGAAATAAAAGCACCCAGACAATTCTTACAGTGCCGACTGCTAGGCGTCTCTTGACTTTCTTATAAAGAATAAGTATTCTATTCATACATGTCTATTGTAAAAATTTTGTCGGCATTAAATAACCCATTCAGGTTGATATGCCGTAAACCAAACCAAACCTCCCCGAACCGTCAGTTTGAAGGTAATTTAACTCTTCTTACCAGGCGACACGGTACGATCCTTCCACAGAGCAATAGCAATGTTCTCTGTTTGAAGAAAGTCTCATTAAACGATAGTCTGGTATCAGTAATTGGACCCTTGCTGGTTGATGACGACGATAATTCATGGAATAGAGTCCGTTCATTGATGGGTTCATCGGAAGCAGCGTTACCATTCGTGTAATTCTCTGGCTGACCTCTTCATATATTAGTTCTAGGCGGCCTTAAATTTCGCAGTGCCGTCGATTTCTGCCCGGAATTTACATTTTCCTGTTATAATATTGCGACATTTGCTTAAGTAAAGCCTGGAATAGTTGCTACATTGTAGACAGAGTTTCTCTTCATTCTGACCGCAACAATTATTTTGTGGACAAACCTGTCAGTGCCTCTCATGTTACCCACAGCTGCACTGCTACAGCTATAGTAGTTCTTTATTCATTGCATCACCCATATATTATTCGGTTGAGGCCTTCAATTGTACTACTGACTCGAATTTTGTTTCATCGAAGTTAAGCAACGTCGAGCTTGGTCAGTATCGAGATTGGTGACCACTTAGGAATACTAAGTGCTGTAAGATTGGATGTGCGACTGGTGAAATGAATAAGGGCTTGGAATTGTTAATCACAGAGCCAATTTCCAATTCCATTTGAATTCATTATATTCACTTCCGTGCAAATACCCTTGTCAAGGTATGAAACTATCTCTTTCCCCCCCAACTATGGGTTAATTATCAAGATTCGTATTATTACATGATTATTATCTAAAGAAAAAAAATTCTTAGAATCTAAAAATATTTTCTGGTTTTAAGTAACCTGCAACGGGTTGATAAACCGTAAACGAAGGAATCAATAAATAAATAAAAAATACAATATACAGCAGAAAATGTCAGGGGACAATAAACAATAAATAAAAGGAAATTAATTTGAACCAGTGATGAAATTTAAAATGTTCAGGAACCGATGCTTTCTCTCTCTCTTTCCCTCTCTCTTTCTTTTACTCTTTCTCTTTCTCGCACACACACATGCACACAAGGATAACCTATTAATTCAGGACAATATCCCACATCATAACTGACACCCGAGGAAGGCCGTAGAATACACAATGAAAACGTTGGATAAAAAAAAATAACAACAACAACAACAAACAATAAAGGCGAAGAAAGTATATTGGATTCAATATGTCTCAAAATCGCGCCTCGTTCTCACAAGGATTAACAGTGAATTCAAGGTAATGTTCCAGATTGCAACAAAAAGCTGGAGAAGGCCGGAGAGTTTATTAAAAAAATAACTGATAATAAAGACGAGAAAATTCACTGGAACCAGAGGGATGAAAAATGTTTAGCAATACCCTCCTCCTCTCACTCACTCATTAATTCATTCAACCTCTCTCACTCTTGCCTCTCCCATGATTACATCTGTTAATTCAGGACAACGTTCAAGACAACACGCACTTGAGAAAGGACAGAGAATCCATAGCGTTAACTTTCTCTCAGGATTATTTAATTAATTCAGGATAACTTCCCTGCTGAAGAAACACCCCTATCCCATCAAACGAAAATATTAAATAAGGGAAAACTTTACTTTTTCAACAATCCACTTTCTTCGATGTTCTATAATTTTAGTCACGAGTTCGAGCGAACCGGTTGAATCCCACCATTTGGCGAAATAATCCAATGTATTGGAATCTCGAATTTCTTGCCACTTCACTCACGTTCTTTCACTTACGCCATCATTACTAAAAGCTTCAGTGATTTATTGCCTATCTTCCGTTGCAATTTTCCACTAATTAAATATGAAGAATAAACAGTGTCGAATGTGTATTTTATATTCAGCTATGATTTCCACAAAATCTAGTCAGACTTCTACCTTTCCACTCCAAATTTCACGCCATATTGCTTTTGCTTTTACCATCTCATCAACCTAAAGAGAGATTGGCTCCGTCGGCTTATTTTGTCCTAGCTACATTCACTGCTGCTATGGTAGCAGTACATATGCTACTCCAACGATCCTAATGAGTCATGGGATTCGTCATCATGATTTTGTTATGGTCTTTAATTACATAAATTCTGACAATAAGTATTTTTATTGGTCATTTTGTCGATGCCGTTCCTTATTGTTGCATTTTATCATATTTTTAAGCTCGAATAAGATCTGATAGTAACGTTAAAATAATAAAGTGAAGTGACTTCCAATTGTTATGTGAGTCGATTTGTTTCCGTTGAATAAGGCGTTATCAATGAAAGACGTAAAAGATTTTTAATGAAATTGCAAATGGCGCAGTAATAAAGTTGACAGGATCTCAAGCCCAAATATAGATGTGAACACAGAACAAAAAATTATTAAGCAATAATGAGAAAATGATCCTACAAAAGATCAAATTTTTAAAAGAACTGACGCGTGTTGAAATCCTCACAGTATACATTGACAAAACCCTATTTCACGGTTTAATAATTTCCCTAATTTAATTTAAGTTTATAGGACTTCGTGGATAATAATATTTCTTAAATTTTTTCTCCATTTTTAACAGCGAAGAATATATTCTTAGGATTTTTACTCTCGATCATGCAGCATACAACTGACCATCAGCAAAATATTTCTTTCTGGAGCCAAATTCCAAATGTTTTGACGTGTTTGTTTATAGTTCTCGCAAAGGGTACCTCGAGGTGGTGTAATGGTTAGCAAGCTTGTCGCGCTAGAACAATTACGAATGAGTAGTGAGTTCGATCCTCACTGGGTGCCCCTTACTTTCGGCCTTGTGCCACATCCAAGATACGCTTGGAATATCACTATAGTTCTCGCAAAGCAAGGACAGACTGGATTATTGCATATATAAAAACTATATTGCATATATAAAAAATATATAAAAACTTAAAGAAAATATCTGCAAAAAGCAATCTCGCTTTTTTATCAAATGAGTATTTGTTATTTTAATTATTAAATTATTTTTTAAATAGTGGGAGTATTTTCTGTGTTAAATAATAAAACTTTTAATTTTTCAAAAAAACAATTAATGAAAATTGATTGTGCTAAGCTACGCACCCTAGTAAAGCCAACTGTACTTTGGACCCCATTATCTGTTTGTACTTCTCCCTTAAATTTGGTTTCGATCGGTCAATGTATGACTATTTTAGGACAGACAAATATGGAAATCACAGAATTTTATATATAGATTGCTCAAATAATTTTTTTTACAACGGAAATCTTTTTAAGCTTACAGAAATTTTCTTAAGAAGTTTTTTTTTTTTTTTTTTTTTTTTTTAGCTATTTTAGAACCAAAAATTACTTGGAGGATAAAACTAAGCGGCAAATAGATGGATCAAAGGGAAAGAATACCGAGTCAATGTAGGGTTGAAATTGGTCGTTATATGTTCAAGACCGTGTTCTTTCAATCAGGCAGGGTATCTTGCAGCGTGATCAAGATTTTCCTGCTACTCTTGTAGAAGTAATGTCTCTTTATTTACTGACTTGTATTCCACTCTTTTACTTGGTTGTATCAGGACATTGATTCACAAACGGAGCCGCGTGCCTCATAGGTGCGCGGCGGAAGAGGATAACAGGTGAAGCGGAATAAATGAAAGACAATCAAAGATTTAGAAACAGTTTCATATGATATCAAAATTTAAAATATAATTATGGATTAATTGTAATTACATTGATTCCCAATAAAAATAGTTAATAATTATTGACCTATTATATCAGTGATATTTGTGCATTATATTAAGTATTAAGAATATAGTAACTAGGGTCCGCAAATTGGAGGAGAGAGTTATCAATGATAATGTCCTGACTTCAAAACGCGGTTATATCCCTTTAACTCTCTCTCTCTCTCTATCTCTCTTTCTCTATCTCTCTCTCTCTTTCTCTTTCTCTCTCTCTGTGTTCCGTTTTTTTTAACTTTAAAATCTACTCTTTATCAAAAAATTTGATGAGGCGCGAGCAAATTTTTATTTCGAAAAAATAGTTTCGGTACCAGTGTTAAGCCAACGATATTTATCTGTATATATATATCCACTGCCATTCGAAGCCACTTATTCTTTCAAGTGACCGTTACTTTTGGCGCGCTTCTTGCTTACCAAATTTCTGGTAATCGATATTTTCGATGGGCTTCATGTCTTATAATATTTAGAGCCATTTTTTAAATAATGTTTATCAACAAATCTTCTGGGATATCGGCTGCAATTTAAAGTTTGATTAAAAACTACTTTTTTTTATTCCATCTCTCTTCAACTTATTTTAACGCTCAGAGATTATTTGACCTAAGATGCTTAATAGGAAAAAATAATAGGAAAAAATCTAGCCAAATTTTAATTACTTTATCTGAAAAATCAATAGAATTCTTTTGATGATTTTCGCTTTTGTATAAATTCAGTTGAAAGAGAAGCAGTTCCATTTTATTCTCTACGGGATAACAAAAAACCATTCCTGTAAAAAAAAAAAAAAAAAAAAAAAAAAAAAAGTATGTCTCTATCTTATTCCGTTATGGCGTCTCTCATTCGATAGACGCTTAGCCCCAAAAGGTAAGCGTCTGTCAGCTGATTCATCAATTCTTTTGATTTCTTTATTCTGTCTCTCCTACTCCTGGATAACCCCGAATTTCTTCTTTCTTGTTTTAGATTTCATATTCCAACTTGTTTTTTTTTTCTTTTTCGTTTTTTTTTTTATTCATACTTTCATCCTCACAATTCATGTTTCTTGTTCATTAACCCTTAAACAGCGGGAAAAAGGTTTCACAAAGATGCACGCCCAACTGTTAAAAAAAAAACAAAAAAAAAAACAAAAACGAGGAAATCCATTTTTATAGGATACATTTTATATTAGCTTGGTGCAAAAATAATGTCGTTTTCTCACATATTAACATATGTGAGAAAACGACATTATTTTTGCACCAACCTAATAATTATTTTCGCTTCAATTATATACAAAATGTACAAAGAATGATATTCTGACTCTTAAATTAGAAAATTAAAGAAAAAGGAAGTAAAAACAAAGGTTAGGTTAGTAAATTTAATATTTTTAACAGTTCAATTCCATGCATAATGGATTTTTGCATCCCTTTTGCATACCACGTTGCTGTAATTTCTGTCAATTCTTTTTCAAGAATTCATGCAGATATCGCAATGTCTTCTTCTACTCGATGAGATTCTTATCTCGCACCTCCCGTCAGTGGAATTCCCTTCCTATCACTTGCTTCCCTGATAGCTATAATCTTCAAATATTCAAATGTAATGTCAATCAACATCTTCTGATACATTGCCCTTGATCCCTGTGCTTCTCTTTATCCTTTTCCTAAACACTCCTCTTACTCTTACTCTCTGTAACCCCTTTGCGTGCTAGTGACACTTCCGCTTTGGGTGGGGTGACTTGCTTCAAAAAATTACAATACCTCATCTCAGAAATATAGACAGAAACAGCCAATCTGTTTGCTGCATTCTTCATCTCCACTTGTCTTGGTATTTATGTATAGTAAGTTTAAAACAAGACACAAATATATTTACGAAGATGTCTTTTTCTAAGTAGCCGGTTAGATATTAACATTATCGCTTAGTACGGTTTAATGCTAAGATAATATTTATAAATAATAGCTTAGTACTGCAAAAACCCAAGAAAACTTATTAAGTTAGTGCGATAGTTGCTCTTAGTAACATAGTACGACACTGCAAGATTAATCTAATACAGAGGTTCCCAACCTTTTCATATATTCCAGACTTCTACAAAATGTTTGATCCATGTTCGCAATCCTTAAAAAGTAACTTCTCATTTGAAGACAAAGAAGTCTAAATGGTAATTTTTGAAGCCCATACATAATTGCGAGTGAACAAATTCAACTTAATAAATCAATTTTTACCCAGCAGAATCTCAACTATATAACGCTCATTTAGATTTTAATTTTAAAAACATCGTAAAACTGTAAAATGAATCATAGATATGAAAAAAAAAAAAGAAATCAATGACTTTTTTTTATTATTTCTGCTTCTTTTTCATGATTTTGCTGGCTGCGATCACCTGGTTTGGCAAGGAATTCAGCCATTTCCTAGATTTTATTTTTGACAAAACAGGACTAAATCAAGAATTGAATAGGTTATAACAAAATAGCATTTGTATTAATAGATTCACCGGGTATTACAGACAGCAATGAATTTGCGGCAACGAACTTTAAACCTCTCAAGAAATATTGAAATATTTTTCCTTCAAAAATGTATTGCTGGTAATATTTTTTTAAAGTATTACTGGTAATATTTTTCCCTCAAAAATGTATATTCGGGGTTAACTATTTGCCCATAGCTAGGACCCCAACAGGTTCCACCATCCCGGCATAGGGTGAACCTGGAAACACCAGCAATCAAGAGGTCGTTTCACGCACCTCACAACCTCCTGATCAGAGACCCCGCTGTCGGACGCAGTTCATCGTCTTACCCTGGACGTGGATGTATTTTATCGTCATACCCAGGACAGCAATTATGGTATGAAGAATATGGAACTTCTTTTAAGTTTTTTGAGTTTGCTCGTCTTGAAAATTAGTTTGGGAGTAAAAGGGGTTGAATATTGGATTCTGGCACTAGTAAAAATATACAGAAACGAGATAAGTTAGATATTTCCTAAGCGTAGTTATAGGAGTGGGGCACGCAATGAAAACCGAAGTCAATAGACAATAACATGACTAGTTTGCTAATCATTATTTTCTAACGCAGAATCACAATAACAGGACACACATTTAGGATTGAACTCATTATAAGTGTTTCCTATTAGTTTCTTTCGTCATTTCTTGTTTAAAATGTTTTCATATTACAATAGTCGAACTGAACATCAACCACTGACTATTAAACTTGTCGTTGGTACCCTCGAGACAATCCAACGACATTTTTTCACATCCTTCTGACGTTATTTTTTCGTCCCTTTCTTTAATTCCTACATTTTACATTACTTTCGTTTATTTTATAACTATCCACCCCAACCCCTTTGCATTCTCCTCTTCTTTCTTTCTTTCTTTCTTTCTTTCTTTCTTTCTTTCTTTCTTTTAATGTTATCTTTCTTCCCTGTGAAATCACTTCTTTCTTTATTTTCTTAGTATCTCCATTACTCTCTTCGTCTGTTACCTCTTAATAAATTCCATTAATATTTTAAGTAATTTTTCTTTTAAATTTAATGATTAAATCATATTAAGATCATCATTAGTTTTAATAATTTTAAAATTATCTTTCTGTTTATATCGTCTTTAATTTTAGACTTTCTTTTTTAAACATTTAAATTTAATTATTAGATAATCATTAATTTGAACATTTCTATTCCAACAGCCTTATCATAAATTTAAGTATTAAATCGTCTTTCATTTTGTGATTATATCTTTAACAATTTTCCTTGAAATTTAATTAAATCATCTTTCATTTTACATATCTTTAACTTTGAATCATGTTTAATGTCTAAAATTTAATTATTTTTGCATTCATTTCCCTCTGAAATGTGCATTTTCTGTTAATTGTATTTTTTCTAACTGATCCCGCCTTTTCTTTGTTTCATAAATTAAGAGACTAATTGCCTTTTTTTTTAAATTCCCAACCTATCATCGGAGGAAGAAAAATAATAATTTCAGCTGAAGGAATATTCTTGTTTTCTCACAAGTGAAGGAATATAATGGTTTCATATCCACGCAGAAATTCTAGATAGGTTTTTTTTTTCTTTCGGTTCGAGCGCTTATGACCAATCTCTGGTCATCTTCATGAAAAGAAGAATAAGGGTTATTTATCCGAGGAAATTCTAAAAGGATAGCATATTGGTGCGTTTGTGAAAGAACGTAACGGTTTAATAAACTTGAAATAGAAGATATTGCAGAAAATAAAGCAAAGTCATTGGTTACAATGTCGGTATCTTTAGCCTAATTAAGATTTTAGAAAAAGCGATATTTTAAAAGAATTAAATAACAATAGCACCTATTTATTTCCGTTTAAACTACAACAGCGATCGTAATAACTCTGGGATAGATCAAATTTTCAGTTATAAAACTCTACCTTTCTACATAGATACCTCTTTTTTGAGGTGCTCTTCATTTATTGTGAAGAGCCACCTATGTCGTGGCTTGTCATACGCACATCTGGGTTGCCGCTGGTGAAACGTAATACCCGCCACCTAAATGTAATATCATCTACTATTTGTTCTCCGTAAATTTTCACAATCGTCGACAAATGTCATTGGGATCATTTGCTTTCCGCGTGGAGGAATTCAATATCATACCAATATTTCGTTAGGCACTTTCATGTTAGACGCCATTTTATCAAACTTCAAAAGCTATTATGGGTCAAAGACAGGATGACTCAGCTTCTTCTGTCATTGATGTAGTTGTAGTGGCCTTCGAAGTGTCATTTTGCGCTGATGAATAAATTTTCAACGCTTTATTTTTAGCTCTCTGTAATAATTGTCTCGGATACGAAAGATTTGAAAAGGTATCCTCAATATATGTGAATTCATCATCTAAATATTTTGCTGAACAGATGCGAAGAGCCCTTAAATAGAATCCAATAATAATACCGCTCTTAGTGTTAGTATCATGGTGAGAGTAAAAATGTAAATAGTCATTTTTACATGTGGGTTTACGATATACTTTGAATTCTAATTTATTTTTATTTTTAATGAGTAGTATGTCTAAAAAAGTTAAAGAATTATTAGACTCAAGTTCATAGGAAAATTCTATAGTAGGTTCTATTTTATTTAATCTATCAGTAATCTTGTTTAAATCATGTTTATGTGGGTAGATAAATAAAATGTCATCGATGTATCGGAAGTAATGTGTATCAGGTGGAATGACATCTTTAAAAGGTCCAGATTCAAGAAATTCTAGAAATATGCATGCTAGGAATCCAGAGAGAGGACTCCCATCGGTAAACCAAATTTTTGTTTATAATAAATATTATTATACTGGAAGAAACAATGTGAAGTGCAAAGGATGCATAACTAAAGCAGATCATAATTTCGATTTTGATTCCGTGAAGATTTTAAAATATTTTCATAATAAAAATCTTAGGAGGATTTATGAAGCAGGTATAATATCCATCTCACGCACGGTGAATACTAGACCTGGCTTCTTTAGCATTTCCCCTTTTTTAGCGAGATTAATGCTCGACAAGCGTACATATAAATTTTAGATCATAATAGAATTCTTTTCATTTTTCGTTTTCATTCAAAATACTCAAATTTTAGGAATACGTTTTGAAAGCGTAGCCCATTTGACGACAACGTGACCATGCTTAAACGGAAAGCTGATCATTTAAAATTTTCAGCTATCTGTTTTGGATAAGTCTTGTTTTTATGTCCATCGTCTTTGTCATGTTGAACTGATTATGTTAATTGTATTTTAATGAATATTGTCCTGAAGAAGGTTTATTAAACCGAAACGTCAGACGTTGACATTTCATTCATATTAAAACAACTTAATTGCATTTAATGATTTTTGTTTGTTTTTTTCCAAATATTTTTCTTCATATATATATATATATATATATATATATATATATATATCGATTCCACATATATTAAGGTCAATCCCAGCGCACGGCACCTTTGGAAAGTGCCTGAAAACCATAGCACGGGTTGACCCAAGTCTTGTGAGTGAAATTGGGTAGACGGAACCCTTGGGGGTTGTCGATAGCTGCGCTAGCACGAAGCCAAAAGTCATCGTGGCCGAGGGCTTGAGGTTGGCTCTGAGGGTGTTGAACAAACACAAAATGTGCCAGAGTGAGCGTTTGCAACAGGGATTAGCTAGTCGCTCTAATAGATGGGCATCCTCGAATACGATTGGCCAGCTTTTATACATACATATACATACATATATATATATATATATATATATATGCAGGGTGTATCAAAAATACCTTCAAAAACGATGACGACATGATAATCACTCCAAAATAAGGATAAAAGTCCATATAAAGACATACGTCATTTTTGGATTATTAAGTTTCAAGAAAGCGTCGCGTCCATTACTATTCGTGGCCGCATGTAGAAATGATATCTGCCTGATCCTGATATGAATATCCTGCCATTGTTCTCAGTTAACGCACTACAACACAAATTAAACTTTGAAGACTATCCACAAATGTACACGAAAGACAAATGTAACCTTGTCTACATGACAACACGGTACCATTTACCATAAAATAATAATTGCAATAATTTTTTGTTAAGGAAATTACACATCTTACCAAAACGAAGGTATTAGCACGCAAGTGAATGTAATGTATTCGACTGCAATTTGAACCCGGCTCTACCGATTCCTCAATCCAAACCGCTATCCATTGCTTCACCGTAATCCTAATTTTTCCTAAAACCTTTTCCACTTTATCATACATATATTTCCCCAATATATATATATATATATATATATATATATATATATATATATATATATATATATATATATATATATATATATATATATATATATATATATATATATATAGAGAGAGAGAGAGAGAGAGAGAAAGAGTACATATTGTGCTTATTTTTTTAAAATTTTGTATATATTAATGTTATCATGAGTTATAAGAAAGTTATAATCTTAATAGATAAAGAAGATATAAAATTATTGACTTATGGAAAATCTTTGGAAATTGTAAAAAAAATGTCGATCGGAGATCAGAAAACAATCAAAAATTAAATTGAAAAACTGGGTAAAATAAGAACAAGGAAAAAAAATCTGACTTTAAGAACGCCGTAAAAAGAGGTTTTGAGAAAATGTAAAAGATAAAAAGCAACAAAAACGGATTGACCAGCAAGAAAATATTTGAAGAAGCTGATGTTGCAATTGTAAATAAAGACAAACATTTTAGAATATTATGAACGTTGGTTAAAGCCATAAATTCGTTTGTAATCATTCCACCACAAAGAAGGCAATAACGCCACTAAGAAGCAAAGGGTTACGAAATGCGAGAAAATATGTGAAAAAAATGACATTATTAAGGAGAGAGGACAAATTAAAGAGCAGGAATTAAAAAGATAAAGATGGACATTACGTATAATTTTTTAAAGATCAAAATTAATTGAAAAGAAAGAAGCCGTAGAAGAAATCCGCATGTCAGAATTGCGAGAGAAGAAACTGTTATTATAGAAATTAAGGATACATTTAGCCATTTCAACAGCAAAATGTTAAGACCTAACCATCAATCTAGTACTGCGCTTAAATTCATAAATTCATGTTGGTTTTCTTTGTAACTTGTTAGTTTTCAATATATTGTTTGTTGGTTTTTAATGTATACAGATGTAGATAATATAATACAGTTCATTGGAGCAATTATCGATTAAATTGTAAGATAACCGATAGGATAATGTAATGATTATATAACCAATGCATATGTTATTTATTATTGCTAGCATAGAATAAAGTTAATCTGAATGTACTGCCAGGTCAGCACCAATAACATTGCAGGTTCTTCTTTGTATTTCATTTTATTTCGTGTATTTCAAATAAAGTAAATTTCAACCACCTTTAATCAAACATCACAAAGTAAAAAGTTAGGCAATTTCTCTACAGCAATTTTAATGATGTATGTGAAAATATATTGGATGGACCAATGGCTCGTTTGAACGTAGGTTCAGTCACAGAAATAGTCAACCAGAAGACAACAATAATATATATATATATAGGTACCTCTAAAGATTAGCCAAAAAATCAGCATACATTATTAACAAAATGTCGAAAAGTTAGTAAAAAGAAAGGTTTATCGCCAAATGTTTACGTTATTGTTAAGAGAAAAGCCCAAAAAGTTCTTTTGATTATTAAATTATATTTTTAATACTTTTTTAAAACGTTCAAAATTTTGGTTAAATTTTTTTTCTTGCGTCAGGGGGCGACCAAGAAGGAAATTACTGGAAAGTAATTGAAACTCACCTGAAGCGAGCTGAATGTGTAATGCTCCTCATGCCAATGACACTTCCACCGAGCTTCACTACGGCATATGACTTCACTGAATTTTGATGTGGTCCTCTCGAATTTTAAACTGGGGTCATCAGGAGAGAATGTGCACCGTTTCGGGGCCTTCCTCTCAACGGTTTCAGTTGCACACCGCCCCCCCCCCTCACTGATGTGAGGCCCCATTATAACGATATACAAGTGTTATAGATAAACTAGTTCAAATGTGTAACGGCGAAATTAAATTTACGACAATTCCGAAAAACGGCAAACCTCGCGTCCTGAGAATGCAACGTGAACCTCATTAAGCATTCACGATCAGTCATGTCATGCCGTCATGTTCGCTGAAACACTCCACGGAGTAATTCGTTTTTTCCATATACACATAGAACTATTCTCAGTTACTTCTATTAGGCGTTTTATACTTTTGGCCCTATTACGCCCTTTGATTCCAATTTGGCCCAGAAATTGGCACATAGTGCCTGAAACGAAACCCCTTGCTCCAATTTCCACTGCGCTAACAATTGCATTATACCCCTCCTTTATTAACGCTGACTTTAGATTTTCATATTTATTAGTTTTATAATCGTGGCCTTGTTCCATCGGGCATTCATATGGTACTGTTAATTCAACCAGGATGATTTTATGGTTCACCCTTGACAGAAGAACAATATCTGGTCGCAGACCTTTACTTGATATTATTTTGGGGTAATCATTACGCCAACCAGGAAGGTCTGCAGATACCTCCCAGATGCCACCAGAACTAAGGAAATTTTTTCCGGGTATAGCATGACATTTGCTTGTTTGCTTAGAGCCGACATATCTTTTTCCTTCTGCAACAAATTCCTGGGCTGAATTAGATGACTCAGACTTCATATATTTCTTTATAATTTTGACCAGCTAATCCAAAACACTATTGTGCCTCCATGTATATCTGCCATTGACAAGGGCTCTTTTACAGGAACTAAGAACATGTTCTAATGTTTGTGGCTTTTCCTTACACAGGGGACAAGTGGGATCACTCTCTTTCTTCCATTTAACAAGATTGTTCTTAGATGGTAGCAGGTCATATGTGGAACGTATTAAATAGCTCAACCTAAGTGGAGCCATCTGCCAAATGTCCTTACAAGTAATAGATTTCTGAAGAGCCTCCTCCCAGTTTGTCCATTGGCCTTGTTGGGATTGTTGTACTCCTTTTACGAGTCTTTTTTTATCTTCTTCTTTCATCACATTTTGGATGACCATGTCACGGCGATCTTTACCAGAAGATTTCGACCACCATTGCCTTTCATTTAATCCTAACCCTTGTTTCCCTGCTTGAGTGTATCCGATGACTTCATTGAAAGCTAGATTGTCTTTAGCACTTGTTATCGTCTCTCTGACCTTCCACTTTCTCCCTGTTTTAACGTAGGCTTTAAAGCTTTTATTGCTTTATCCTTGGAGTCATCCAACATCATTTGAAGTCTAATTTTTCCGGATTTATACTCTTCTACAATCGATTTAAATGGCAACTTTTGTTTGTCTGCAGTACAATGCGATATCAGACAAACCTGGAGGCAAACTCAACCGTTTTCGGATATATTTATTTATTTTTCTTTCCATTGACTCAATTGTACTCATTCCAAATTCGTACACAAAATTAGTAAAGAAAATTTTTAACGTCTATTTGCAGTGAAAAACAGATTGATTTGGAAATTCTTGCAAAATTCAGGTAACTTTCGGATTTTAATGAAACTTTCAGGGCGTATTCAAAAATAAATTATTTTAGAAATGTTTCTTTTTGTGAAAATTTTGGTAAAAAATATTTTTACATCTGTTCCCCCTGGCTATATACTTAATGTGATGAAATTTCGAGAAATTAATTTTTGTAGGGCTTAATGTTTAAATTAGTCACAGTCAAATGTGATTGGAGAATTTAAATCATCATTTTTTAAAAATGTAAACCAGTATTCCCGGTTACAGAAAATATGCTCTGCATCGCAAAATGAAAAATGCAATAAAACTTAGACATTATTTAATTAGAAAAGATTTTAATTACTTTCATGAATAGGATATCTTATGGACATTATTGTCTTAAGAAAAATCTTTTTTATGAATAATGTATTTTTACAGGAATCGCATTCATTTAAAAAAAAATTATAATTAGAACAATTTATAAAGTTTTAAATCTTTAATTTGTGCCCGTTAGGAAATATTGTTATCAAGTGAAAACTATATTTAGTTGTCATAAATGGAAAAGGGAGGTTATGTTAAATTTTATATTAAAAAGGTGATCATGTTATATTCGTTAAGTACTCTTTGCACTTATGTCCCCTGTAAAAAAAAAATCCAAAATAAGTCTTTCGAAATAGCTGTCAACACCTATTTTTAAATATCCGTGTTAAAAAATGTCTCACACCCGTATTAAAAATGAATTCCTGCAATATTTTAAACTAAAAGTAAGTAAAATTTGTTTAAAATCAGATTAAGCTAATCTTCCTCAGGTTTCAGAAAAGTATATTATATTTTTATGAGATTTTTAATAAAGTGATATTTGTAAATATATCTAAAATCAGCCTTTTTCAATGATTAAATTTTTGAAATACATCAAAGTATTTTTCTTATAAATATTAAATTTAAGCGATTATTTTGAACTAAAATAAAACTTCAAGAAAGATTAGGCATCGCTTTTCTTTGGAGGTATATATATAATATATATATATATATATATATATATATATGTGCGTGTGTGAGTGTGTGTATGTATGTGTGTGTGAGTGTGTGCATGTATGTGTGTGTGCGTGTGTCTATGTATGCGTGTGTGAGTGTGTGTATGTATGTGTGTGTGCGTGCGTGTGTTTATGTATGTGTGTGTGTGAGTGTGTGTATGTATGTGTGTGTGCGTGTGTCTATGTATGTGTGTGTGAGTGTGTGTATGTATGTGTGTGTGTGAGTGTGTGTATGTGTGTGTGCGTGTGTCTATGTATGTGTGTGTGAGTGTGTGTATGTATGTGTGTGTGCGTGCGTGTGTTTATGTATGTGTGTGTATGTATGTGTGTGTGCGTGTGTGTATGTATGCGTGTGTGAGTGTGTGTAAGCCATTTCAAAGTCAATGATAGTTATAAATACATACGCGTTATTTTTAGAGTTGTACGGGACACAAGTAAGAATATTTCAAGTCAAGAATATATTTATGGCGGGCAATTCTCCTTGATATTTTTAACCATTTTTTCCCTAGAGATAGTGCATGTAAAAATAAAAGTACACACTGAGGTCAACACCAAGCGGCGACAGAATATTGCTTTCAAGCATGAAACAAACTGTGACCACTTGGTGTTGACCACAGTGTCTATTTTTACATACACCATATCACTGATATTGAGCACTTTATTGTTTATTTTATTTATTATATATATATATATATATATATATATATATATATATGTGTGTGTGTGTGTGTGTGTGTGTGTGTGTGTACGTGTGTGTGTTATTTATTTGCTTATTTAAATAAATATATATAAATGTTATTTATCTGTTTATATATATATATATATATATATATATATATATATATTAATTTCAATAAAGGTGCAATCAATTTACAAATTCATGAATTATTCATACATAAAACAAATACAAAGATTAATGATTAAATGTCGAGAAATCCATCTTCGCGAACAATTCAATAATATACAAAAACCTCGAATCTGTTTATGAATGAAAAGATCCTGTTTTATAAATTTCCGTCGCATTAGATCTTTTTATTTTACAAGCTTTCGTCTGTTCATACAGACATCCTCAGGTATGAAATATTGTGTTCTTGTTTATACTTTCAGTAATAAGTGGACAAACGAAAACAAGGTTGTAATCCGAAAAATGCTATGAGAAATGTGTGTTATTGTTTTGGAATGTGCAGTCGCAACGCTGAGTTTGAATTTAAATTTTAAGGTTAAAATTCTGCGTTTATGTATAAATGTAGTGATAGAGAATTCTTTTTTACTGGTAAATTTATAAAATAGGATCTTTTCATTCATAAGCAGATTCGGAGTTTTTGTATATTATTGAATTGTTCGTGAAGATGGATTTCTCGCCATTTAATCAATAACCTTTGTATTTGTTTTATGTATGAATAATTCATATATATATATATATATATATATATATATATATATATATATATATATATATATATATATGAAAATTTCTCTGAATTAACCAGTAGAGAGACAATATTTATGAATAAAAATGACAATAGGAAAACTGGTGATTGCTGACGCGTTTCGTCCAATGTGGACTTTATCAAAGCAAAATACGAAAATGAAATTAAATGAACAAAGTAACTAATAAAAACAAAAACAGAATGTACCTAGCAACTGGAATGTAGAGAAACGCTATTTCATATTGTCGCGTGTGGAGAATATTTAAAAATGCTACACTCATAAAAAAAGAAAATAACTCACTCAGAAGGAAAATTCTGGAGAGTGCCGCCATAGAAAATTACCCAAATATTAATCTACGCCCAGGTTTTTTCCTATTTCACCTTTCTTAACAAAATTAATGCTCTTACAAACAAATATACACAACAGATTCATAAAATCAAAAGAAAATGGTTGGATACATCAACACAGTTATAATGACAATATTCTCCACACGTGACAATTACTGACGTTATTTTTCAGTTAAAAAATATGAAAATAGCGTTTCTCTACATTCCAGTTGCTAGGTACATTCTGTTTTTGTTTTTATTAGTTACTTTGTTCATTAAATTTGATTTTCGTATTTTGCTTTGATAAAGTCCACATTGGACGAAACGCGTCAGCAATTACCAGCTTTCCTATTATTATTTTTATTCATAAATATATATATATATATATATATATATATATATATATATATATATATATATATATATATGTTGTTTATCTGTTTATTTAATTAGCTAAGTTGTTGCATATATGGGTCAAAATAGTGGTTAAACTCAAGGTTTTTTGGGTTTTTTTTTCGACCGTTGGAATAATATTGGACACGAATGTCCTTATACTGTATTTCCGAAGAGGTTTTAGCTTATTTTTTCAACAGTTTTCAGTTTTTTATACCTTGCAATGAATGAACTAATGGTAGTAAATGGAACATTGCGGTTCTCTGTGATTTTTCTGTAACTTTTACCTTCTTTCTAGAGTTTAACAATCAGTTCTTTTTGCGAATTTATCAATTCTTTAACTGCAACAGTTAAAGAATTGATAAATTCGCAAAAAGAACATGATGATAACCTTCTTGCACGAATATCAATTACAGAATATTCTGTTTGTATTTTTTAGGCTAAAAATACGTACTGA